>CM047521.1:1317705-1325205 GCA_026122265.1 Ammodytes dubius | reverse complement strand
AGGGAGGGAGAGAGAGAGGGAGGGAGAGAAAGAGAGAAATTATCACCAAGAGGTTTTAAAATAAAAATATTCCTATTTTTTTCTTCACAAATTGATAATACAGTAAAGGCTCTTTCTTGCACACTCGAGTCGGTATTTTTCGAGTAACACACACACACACACACACACACACACGCACACGCACACACACACACACACCTGCGACTGCCTCCAACACTTTGTCCCTTGATCTCATTGTAACCAGGCGACGGTGGGAGGGGTCACTGTGTCCATACTGTCTTCTGATTCGCTCGTGCTGCTATCGGAGCTCTGTTGTGATTGGCCGGGGAGGGAAGGGGGCGGGGAATGAGCGGTGGGAGTCGGTTGATGGACAGCGGGAATCATTTCTTTCACGGGAATGTCTTTGGAGGGTGTCACTTGGAAACGACCGACTTTCTTCACTGAAAGGATAAAAATTTAGATTCGGTTTAAAGGAATACTTCACCCATACGGAACCGGCGTTCTATCATTATAAAATCACTATTATAATATAATGAATGAGGTTTTTTTTCCCTCAGTCTTTCCTCAGTCTTCCCTTGGCCCAGCTGTCCTGTTAATCCTAACCCTACATTTTACCATGTGTGAGTCACCCATGGTAAAATGTATTGTTAGACAGTGAGAACATGAAACACTCTTTCTGCCTTTTCTCAGGCTAGGATGAACCGATTTCTGAAATGTTTGCACTTTTATACTACATAGGATCTCAGAGTTCAATACACCTTCATATTTCCACAGGTGAAGTAGGCCTTTAAGTACGGCAGCGTTTTTTTTTAAGAATAAAAAACTATCTAGAGGGATAAATCAAATGTTTTATCATTACAACGCTACGAGGAACTTCTGATTAGTTTTGAAATAACGTTGTTAATTTACATGAAATAAATATTCTCTGGAAATAGAATTTACTAGAGAAAACACTGGACATTTTTTTTCTTAGTAAACGAAGACAACAACAATTTCCACATCACACGATATTAAAATCACACAACACGTTTTTTGTTTCAAAATAATCAAAATAATAAAATCAGTAAAGTACAACGGTGTTTAAGATTAGATAACAAGGACATTTTTACCATTAATGTCATAAATTAACGTGAAATAAAAATTCAATCAGATTAAAATTTACAAAATGTTTTAAGTGTGGACTACGAGAGGTTCGTCTCACCTTCCTGTACGGGTGACAGTCTCAAGAATGGGAAAACCTGAGAAACAGACAGCTTGTTAGTGTGTGTGTGTGTGTGTGTGTGTGTGTGTGTGTGTGTGTGTGTGTGTGTGAGTGTGTGTGTGTGTGTGTGAGTGTGTGTGTGTGTGTGTGTAAGTGTGTGTGTGTGTGTGTTGGTGTGTAGGTGTGTGTGTGTGTCTGTGTGTGTGTGAGTGTGTAGGTGTGTGTGTGTGTGTGTGTGTGTGTGTGTAGGTGTGTGTGTGTGTTGTGTGTGTGTAAGTGTGTGTGTGTGTGTGTTGGTGTGTGTCTATTTGTGTCTGTGTGTGTGTGTGTGTCTATCTGTGTGTGTGTGTGTGTGTGTGTGTGTGTTGTGTGTGTAGGTGTGTCTATCTGTGTGTGTTGGTGTGTCTATCTGTGTCTGTGTGTGTGTGTGTGTTGGTGTGTCTATCTGTGTGTGTGTGTTGTGTGTGTGTGTGTGTGCGTCTATCTGTGTGTGTGTGTGTGTGTGTGTGTGTGTGTGTGTGTGTGTAGGTGTGTGTTCCAGTCCCCATCCTTCCCTGCTATTTAGTTTAGCAGAAACACTACAACTAGCACAGAAGTACAGCACATATCACATTTCACTGCGCATCCTGTATGAGTATATATGAAAAATAAAAACCTTCGAAATCTTAAAAATCTTTGAAAATAATCTACCTGTGGTTGGTCTTGACTGCGGCTCGGTGGCGGCCCCTGCTGCTGACTATCATTACTGGAGCCTGTGTGAGTGGTGGGGGGTTGTAGAAGGATGGGGGGGGTTGGTTCAGAGGGTTTATGCCCAGCGAGGGTGACCCGGGCTGGGGGAGAAAGCCGTGGTTAGGGGGGGTCCCCTGTGGAGGCATTAGGGACTGCGCCACCGACATCGCGAGAGAGAGAACGTTAGCTAGAGAGAAGAGAGGGGGGGCTGAGGCGGGCCAGGGGGCAGGGGGGGAGGGAAGCTGGTACCGCAGGGGAGGGGGGGTGTAAGGGGGGTGATGGGAGGACGCTAGAGAGAGAGAGAGAGAGAGGGAAAGAGAGGGAGAGAGGGAGAGAGAGAGAGATAGAGAGAGAGAGGAGAAAGGGAGAGAGAGAGGGAAAGAGAGAGGGACAGAGAGAGAGATAGAGAGATAAGAGAGAGAGAAGGGAGAAAGGGAGAGAGAGAGAGAGAAGGGGGAGAAAGAGAGGGAAAGAGAGAGAGAGAGATAGACAGAGAGAGAGAGAGAGGGAAAGAGAGGGAGAGATAGACAGAGAGAGAGGGAGAGGGAGGGAAAGAGAGAGAGAAAGGGGGAGAAAGACAGGGAAAGAGAGGGAGAGAGGGAGAAAAATTATTACCAAGAGGTTTCAAAGTTGAAATGTTCCTAGTTTTTCCTTCACAAATTGATAATACAGTAAAGGCTCTTGCACACACACACACACACACACACACACACACACACACACACACACACACACAACACACACACACACACACACACACACACACACACACACACACACACACACACACACACACACACAGATTCTTTGTACCTGTGGAGTTATGGAACGACTGTGATCTCATCGGCCTGGTGGGCGTGGCCTCTGAGTCCATGTAGAAGTCTGCAACCTCAGAATGGGAGGAGTCAGCACCGGCAATGTCTGACAAGAAGAGACACATTAGTCTGTCTGTCTGTCTGTCTGTCTCTCTCTCTCTGTCTCTGTCTCTCTCTCTCTTCTCACTCCCTCTCTCTCTCTCTCTCTCTCTCTCCATCTATCTATCTATCTATCTATCTATCTATCTATCTATCTATCTATCTATCTATCTATCTATCTATCTATCTATCTATCTATCCATCCATCCATCCATCCCTCTCTCTCTCTCTCTCTCTCTCTCTCTCTCTTCTCTCTCTCTCTCTCTCTCTCTCTATCTATCGTACTGGCTTTTAATGGAATTTATCTAACTTAAAGGTGAACTATGTAACTTTGTGTGTGTCAGAGAAGTGAACATTTTGTAAGGTTTATTCTCATAACTAAAAAAACAAACTTTGAAATTTGAATCCCTAGAAAACCAAAGCGGTAGTGTTGTTACCACGCCAGCTGTTGTTCCTGGGTGAGCGTATACCCATGACAAAGGCATTAAGAAAAACTATATAAAAATAGCATTCTTTGCACTGATGGTTTCGTTTGCTGTTAAATGTGATTCATGATCATCAGAGGAGAAAGTATTCTGTTTCAAACATTTCAAAGTTCCTTGAAGCTACTTTTTTTGTTTTTAACTAATCTTAATTAATCTTCTGTAAATCTTTTGTGTGTTTTCACCAGGAAGTGAAGACATGGACTGAGTTCTCTGGAGGCTCGTCGCTGGAAGATTCACCTGAAGAAAAAATAAAATAAAATACAAAATAGTTAAAACAGTCAAACCAGAAGATGCTTTATATATATATATATATATATATATATATATATATATATATATATACTATGATTTTTTAAAATAATTTATCTATTTATACAATCCATATATCTATATCTAAATACACATATCTATCTAAAATACCATAAATAATCTTTTTTTTAAAACCTTGTAATAAGACGTATATGTTATATATGTCTCCAGACTGAAATGTTAGACATTGTATTTATCACACAATGTCCCCCCCCCCACAGGACAAATGTAATCAACAAAGCTTTCAGACAGACGTCACCTCTTCTATTGTCTTGTACTTCTGTTTGTTTGATTAGATACACTTTGCTTTAAAGCTGGGGTGGAGGATTATGGGAGAAAATGGCAGTTGGGATAGAGATTTGAATCCAAATACCTCAACCGCTCCACTTGTTCTCTTTGGTCCCTCCCCTATGGTCCCTCCCTGACACGCTGAGTCTACACCAACAAAGTCGGTGCCATAAGTGAATGGACAGTCCCAACAGCCAGTAAGAACAGAGAATAGTACTTTTTTATTTATTTTAATTTTTTTAGAATCGGAGCCTCGCTCTGATTGGTCAAAGTGTACCGCTCATGTTTTTTTTGACCAATCAGAAATCCCATACCCCAGCTTTAAAACAGTACATTACGTCTCATTTTATCACCACAACCTCCTAACGTACCGCGGTCTCGGGCAGGGTGGGTGGCGTGCGGGTTCGGTCGCCATCTTTACGCATCATAGACTCCGCCCTGTTGATGATGTCATACATACGCACGATGAAACCCTGGCGCTCCGGAGCGAGGATGAAGTCTCTGTGGATCTGAGGAAACACAAAGTCACAACGAACTAAAAACTGAATGTATACGATATATATATATATAGTCACATCACAATGGTTTTATATGATATACAGTAAATACAGTGCTCAGACTCAGACTCTGATATAAGTACACACACACACACACACACACACACACACACACACACACACACACACACACACACACACACACACACACACACACACACACACAGTGAGACACACACACACATATGCAAACATGCACACACAGAGAGAGAGACACACACACATATATATATATATATATATATATAGTCACATCACAATGGTTTAATATGATATACAGTGTATACAGAAGACTTTTCTGTTTCCATTTTAACCTGTACTTTTAATTTAATTTAAATGTTTTACTTCTTTTCATTCGCTTTTAAATGTCTTCTAATGTGTTTTATGTATTCTAATCTTGTCCCTGTAAAGCACTTTGAGTGGCCTTGTGTTTGAATTGTGCTATAGAAATAAACTAGCCTTGCCTTGCCTTACAGTGCTGTCTGGAAGAATGTTAACCTGTTGAGCCTTTTGGAATTTATTAAGTTTAACTAATATTAATTCATTTTTATCAATTCCAGTATTTTTATATTAACCTTCAGTGCATCTTAGGCCTTTTTGGTACATTTTGGTTTTTCATTTCACAACTGCTGAGGCTGTGTTCATGCAAATGGCTTCATATTTGGTCAAGGCTAATGTTTTCTGACCAATTTATGAATTGTATCCTCAATTCATTAATTTACACAATAATGCACTGTATATTAATTTTCCTCACACTCAGCCTCCTTGGCCAAATAAGCGCCTCATTGACTCCCATTCAAACGACATTTTTTGACCCTTCTGCCAATAGCTGATAGAAACCAGATTTTTTTTGTTTTGTTTTATTTCTTTGCACTAATGTCTTGAAAATTTAAATTTTTTGTGTTTTTTTTTAAATTGCATCGGTTTTCTCTCATATACCATTGGTTTTAATTACAGGCTGAGATTTAATATTGCTCTCCTCTGCTACTAGCCACTGCAGGCCACATTAATAAATTGTTTCAGCTGAAATGCTCTCTCTGTATTCTTAGTGATGGCATAGTATAGTATAGATGTGTTTTTCGACAAATAAGTGTGTGTGCGTGTCTGTGTGTGTATCCAAACACAGACACTCAAATTCACACAGAGAAAAACAGTTCAGTGTAAATCCATAAAAACTGCATGTGTTGATCCCATGGTCAATTGAGGTTAAATACATGAATTTGGTAATATTAGACATTCATCCTGTTCTTATACCTTGAAATTTTACATTTTTACTATTTTACAGCTGATGCGTGAATTTCATCCTTATAGGCCTGAAGAGCAAAGATACCCCTAGTGGAAACGAGGGAACTGTGATTCATTTTGTATTGTTATCAGTTGTAAAGGCTATAGGCAGGACTTAATTCATAAAACATCTGAAAAAATCATAAAAATATAAAATTTCAAGTTATAAGAGCAGGATGAATGTGTAATATTACCATATTCACAAACTTATCCTCAATTAACCATGGGATCGAAACATGCTGTTTTCATGGATTTACATTGAGCTGTATTTCTATGTGAATTTCACTATCTGTTATTTGATACACACACAGGCACACATATTCACAAATACATATTTGTTGAAATACACATATACACTACTCTATGCTATTATGAAGAACCCAGACAGGGCATGTTATCTCAAATAATGTATTCATGTGGCCTGCAGTGGCCTAAGTAGCAAGGGAGTGCAAATTTACATTTTAGCCTGTAGTTGAAACACTGGCATATGTGTGAAATTAGCAACAACTAGTAAAAAACACAAACAATGGAAAATGTCAAGACATTAGTACAAGGAACCAAAAGAATAATAAAAAAATCAGTTTCTCTCATCTTTTGGCAGCAGGGTCAAAAAGTGTGGTTTTAATAGAATTCTGTGTGCCGTACAATGGCCCTTAATGGAGGGCACATTTTAAATCTTAAATAGCAAAAAGAATAGAAATGCATTCAAATCAATTTCCTTGCACACTTTTTACATCTATCACACTCTTATAATCCCCTCAAAAAAATCCAATTCTGACTAATTATTTAGCTTTTAATTGATATTTTGTGTTTTTCCATTAAAAAAAACGAGTGACTTTTTCTAAAACAACTGTAATTTAAAGGGTTAAAATCCTTAAAATAAAGATGAATATGGTTTGTATGGTGAGGACTCGAGTTGAAAAAGAAAGTTATAAAAAAAAAATTGGTGGAAAAATACATTCATGTTATTTTTATCTACATATCAATCCAAAGTGACATCTTAAGCGCCGAAGGAGGCTGAGTGTGAGTCTTTTTTTAAATCTTAGATATAAAAAAATATAAAAATGCATTCAAATCAATTTCATTGCACGCTTTTTACATCTATCACACTCTTATAATCCCCTCAAAAAAATCCAATTCTGACTAATTATTTAGCTTTTAATTGATATTTTGTGTTTTTCCATTAAAAAAAACGAGTGACTTTTTCTAAAACAACTGTAATTTAAAGGGTTAAAATCCTTAAAATAAAGATGAATATGGTTTGTATGGTGAGGACTCGAGTTGAAAAAGAAAGTTATAAAAAAAAATTGGTGGAAAAATACATTCATGTTATTTTTATCTACATATCAATCCAAAGTGACATCTTAAGCGCCGAAGGAGGCTGAGTGTGAGTCTTTTTTTAAATCTTAGATATAAAAAAATATAAAAATGCATTCAAATCAATTTCATTGCACATTTTTTACATCTATCACACTCTTATAATCCCCCTCAAAAAAATCCAATTCAGACTAATTATTTAGCTTTTAATTGATATTTTGTGTTTTTCCATAAAAAAAAACGAGTGACTTTTTCTAAAACAACTAGAATTTAAAGGGTTAAAATCCTTAAAATAAAGATGAATATGGTTTGTATGGTGAGGACTCGAGTTGAAAAAGAAAGTTATAAAAAAAAATTGGTGGAAAAATACATTCATGTTATTTTTATCTACATATCAATCCAAAGTGACATCTTAA
>CM047521.1:1287705-1307705 GCA_026122265.1 Ammodytes dubius | reverse complement strand
GCTGTGGGGGATGCAGCTGCGGGACCGAGTGCTGTCTCCGAGCGGCCGATCGCCGCACCGCGCACAGCGGTGCGCCGCGCTGCCGTGTCCGACAGCGAGGACGGGGTAAGTGTTCACAATGGTGATGTGGGTGAGGCCGAGGCGAGTGTGGAAAAAGGGGAAAAGAAAAGTGAAAAAGAAAAAAAAGTGGGAGAGAACGGGAAGGGTGAGGAAGTGACTGATACAGTAGGAGGAAGTGGAGGGGAGGAAAATGTAAAGGAGGTGGATGAGATCAGCGGGGCGCACAGTGAAACAGCTGAGGCAGGGGAAACAGCTGAGGCAGGGGAAACAGCTGATGGTGAGGCAGGTGAGGAGCAGGGGCGGGAGGAGGGCAGCTCCTGGGCTGAACAGGTAGAGCAGGAGGAGATGATTGTGGAAGAGGCAGCTGCAGCAGCAGCAGCAGCTGTAGTCTGGCAAAAGCCTACGGCTAAACGCAGGGGAAAGGCAAAAAATAAAAGCAGCAAAGCCAAGGCAAGCAGGGTGGAGGAAGACAGGCAGGCTGCCAGGAAGAAAGCAGAGCAGACTGACAGTGAGAGTGAGGAGTGGCTCTCAGATAGTAGTGACTTCTCACAAACAGAAACCATAAGCTGTAGTCAGAGGAAAAAAATGTATTCAGCTGGGATGATTAAATCTTTTCTAGAGGACACTTATAGTACAAAGTTAGAAAAACTAGAACACTATTTCCCAGACGTTGAAGCATTTTATATTTCTGCCAGATTTTATGTGAACAATAGACTGGAGTCAGACATCACAGACCAAGAAATGTTCAGGCTGAGAAAACTGATGTCAAGAGCAAAAAAAGAAATGAACAATGAATGTAACAAGTCTGAAGTGTGTTTTAAATAATTTAATGGTTTTATTATTTTTATTTTTTAACTTAGTTTTAAATATCCCACTCATGACTGACATTTTTAGAGTGGGAAGTCTTAATGTCAATGGGGCAAGGGAGGCGAAAAAAAGGGCACTCATTTATGAGACTTTTAAAGCAAAACAAATAGATGTTCTTTTTTTACAAGAAACCCACAGCAATGCTGGAAATGAGGGAGACTGGAGAAGGGAATGGGAAGGGGAGGTGGTCCTTAGCCACAACACCAATCTAAGTGGCGGGGTGGGCTTACTCTTTTCTAGGAGTTTCTCTCCAGTCTCCATGGAGGTCGAGCACGTCGTAATGGGGAGGTTGCTTTTAATTAAAGCACAGTTTGAGCATTTTAATATGGTTTTTATAAATGTTTATGCTCCAACCAATGGTGCAGAGAGGAAGCTTTTTTTAGAAAAAATAACAGACAAATTAAATAGCTGTAACTCGGAGGATTTTTTATTCTTGGGTGGGGATTTTAATTGTACAGAAAATGCGGCGTTAGATCGCAACCATGCAGAGCCACATCCAGCCTCTCAACATGCGCTGAGGCAGTTGGTCCATTCTCATGGCCTAGTGGACGTGTGGAGAAGGATGCATGCAGACTGCCGTCAGTACACCTGGTCCCACCTTAGAGAGAGTAGGATCTCCTCAGCTAGGCTAGATAGGTTTTATGGTTTTAAACATCATTTTAATATTTTTAAAATGTGTAGAATTATGCCATCTGGTTTTAGTGATCATTCTTTGCTTGTATGTCATGTTTTAATTAGAGATTTTAAGCCAAAAAGCGCGCATTGGCACTTTAACTCTGGTTTGACATTAGACAGGAAGTTTAAGGATGTTTTAGGTTACTTTTGGGGTGTTTTTAGGCAGCGAAAGGGGGATTTTAGTAGTCTTAGGCAGTGGTGGGACCATGGTAAGACTCAAATCCAACTTTTATGTCAGCAGCACACCCTCAACGTCTCACAGGACATCACTAGATCTATGAAGGACTTAGAGACTGTTATAGTAGAGCTGGAAAAGATGAGTGAGTCATCTGGAGAACGGGGATATATTGAAATCCTCAAAGAAAAGAAGCTTTTATTAGCTGACCTGCTGGACACTAAAGTACAAGGCGCTCTAGTCAGGTCCCGAGTACAGCACATCACTGAGGTGGATGCTCCATCTAGCTACTTCTTCGGCCTGGAGCGGAGGAATGGGCAGAGGCGGGTAATCCACACATTGCTTTCAGACACAGGCCAGGAGCTGACAGAGCCAGGGCAGATCAGGGCCAGAGCTGTAGAGTTTTATTCCTCCCTCTACTCCTCGGAGTATGAGGAGAAGGACACGCTGGAGGGGTTCCTAAGGGGGCTACCTCAGGTCTCTACGGAGACCAACTCACAGCTGGAGAGGCCTCTGAGCAGGGAGGAGCTACATGCGGCCTTACAGGGCATGCAGGGGCGGAAAGCTCCGGGCATCGACGGTCTGACAGTTGAATTTTATAAAGCATACTGGGAGATTTTAGCTGCAGACCTGTTAGATGTTTTTAATGAAAGCCTGGCCTGCGGCTCCATGCCGATGTCCTGCCGGAGGGCAGTCATAACACTCTTACCAAAAAAAGGTAATCTGCAGGATATCAAGAACTGGCGGCCTGTGTCATTGCTTTGTGTGGATTACAAGCTTCTGTCCAAAGCCTTCGCCAACAGGCTGAGGGAGGCGATGGAGCAGTCCGTCCATCGGGACCAAACGTACTGTGTGCCCGGCAGGTCCATGGTAGACAACGTCTACCTAATTCGAGATGTCTTGGAGGTCTCTAAGTCTATTGGCATTAATACTGGTTTGATTTCCCTAGACCAGGAAAAGGCATTTGACCGCGTTGAACACAACTTCCTCTGGAGAGTTATGGAGAAGTTTGGGTTCAGCGCTGGCTTCATAGCCAAGATCAAAGTGTTGTACAGTAATGTTGAGAGTGTGCTGAAATTTAACGGTGGTCTGTGTGCTCCTTTTAGAGTGTGTAGAGGCGTGCGGCAGGGCTGTGCTTTGTCCGGAATGCTCTACGCGCTCTCCCTGGAACCCCTCCTCAACAAAATACGCTCCAACCTACAAGGTCTGGTTTTACCTGGTTTTAATGAAAATATTGTTTTATCTGCCTACGCTGATGACGTAATTGTTTTTACTAAAAATCAAGCAGATGTGGACATTTTAATTAACATTATTGATGATTTTACAGCTACATCGGCAGCGAGGGTTAACTGGAGAAAGAGTGAAGCCCTCGCTGTCGGTGAATGGCGTGACGGTCTCCCAGTTCTTCCCCAAAATTTAACCTGGAAGACAGACGGAATTAAATACCTTGGTGTATTCCTGGGTAAGGATGTTTTAGTCCAGAAGAACTGGGAGAACGTCACTGACAAAGTAGAAAGTAAACTAAATAAGTGGAAATGGCTACTGCCACAGATGTCCTATAGAGGCAGAGTCCTGGTTTTAAATAATCTAGTAGCCTCCCAACTGTGGCACCGCCTCTCATGTGTTGACCCTCCCTCAGGCTTACTAGCCCAAATTCAAAAAAAAATTGTGGATTTTTTCTGGGACGGGTTGCACTGGGTGCCACAGGGAGTGCTGTTTTTATCCAGAGAGGAGGGGGGACAGGGCCTCATCCACTTGGCCAGTAGAACAGCCACTTTTAGAATTCAGTTTGTACAGAAGTTCCTGTCTGGTTCGACAGACTTGGTGTGGAGGAATGTGGCCAGCTGCATTCTCAGACATGTAAGTAACCTGGGGCTGGATACTGCTCTGTTTTTAACTGATTCTAAATTTTTAAATTTAAGTGGGTTACCTCCGTTTTATCAGGGTGTTTTTAAGTCATGGGCCCTTTTTAATCGTAAAGTGTGCCATGAAGCTAACTCTCTGTACTGGTTACTAAAGGAGCCACTGATCCACGGGGCCAGGCTGGACATCACCAACAACACCACCCCGGCCTGACGGGGGCGCTGTGCCGCTCAGGGACCGTCTGCCTGCAGCAGCTGGTGGAGGAAGTGGGGCCGGAGCTGGACGATGCCGGGGCCCTGGGCACTCGGCTGGGCCTTCAATCACAGCGAGTGGCGGAGAGACTCTTGGAGCTCTGGAGGCAGAGGCTGAGCATCAAAGAAAGAGGTCTCCTCAAAGATTACTGCCTGAAAAGAGCCACACCAGACCCCACTGACCCCTTCCCTGATGTCCACCTGAGCCCCGTGTTAGGAGAGCTGACCGGGCCCCTGCTCAGTCCAAGCAACATAAGCAAGTTGACATTACATAAAGCTGACAAGAAGACCATTTACGCCAACTGCAATAAGAGCATAAACAGAGCCGGACTGAGCAGCCGCCCCCCCACTGTGTGGACCAGTAGGCTGGGGGGCCACACAGGGCCCGGTCCTCAATGGAGATTGTTTTATAAACCTCCCCTTAAAAAACGGACTGCCGACCTCCAGTGGCGAATTTTACATGGTGCCATTGCCTCCAATTCTTTTATTTCTGTTCTTAATCCAGCGGTTTTTAGCACGTGTCCTTTTTGTGATCTCCGTGAGACTGTTTTTCATGTTTTTACTGAGTGTAAGCGACTAGCGCAGTTCTTCACTCTTTTAGCATTGGTTTTTAATTCATTTGGTGTAATCTTTTCCGACAGAGTTTTTATCATGGGAGCCAGATACCAAAAAGAGAACAAGGAAAAGTGTCAACTTTTGAATTTTTTATCTGGTGAAGCCAAAATGGCAATTTACATCAGCAGAAAAAACCAAATTGAAAACAAAGAAGGGCAGGACGCAGGCACAGTCTGGCTAATCAACATCAGAGCCAGACTGTGGCTAGAGTATAGTTTTTATAAAAACATTGGAGATCTAGACACTTTTAAGACCCGCTGGTGCTATGGGAACATTGTTTGTTCAGTTATCGATGACGAGTTGTTGTTTGCACATGTTTTTAAAAGATAATTTATTTTTAAAATGAAGAGATAAACATTAATTGACTTTTAAATTGTTGAATGTTCATGTAAAATAATGAATATTTGAATAAAGTATTTTTGTAAAATCTCAAAAAAAATCTCTCTCTCTCTCTCTCTCTCTCTCTCTCTCTCTCTCTCTCTCTCTCTCTCTCTCTCTCTCTCTCTCTCTCTCTCTCTCTCTCTGTCTCCCCATTTCAACTCTGTACTGTCTAATAAAGCTATCTCTCTCTCTGTCTCCCCATTTCAACTCTGTACTGTCTAATAAAGCTATCTCTCTCTCTCTCTCTCTCTCTCTGTCTCTCTCTCTCTCTCTCTCTGTCTCCCCATTTCAACTCTGTGCTGTCTAATAAAGCTATCTCTCTCTCTGTCTCCCCATTTCAACTCTGTACTGTCTAATAAAGCTATCTCTCTCTCGCTCTCTCTCTCTCTCTCTCTCTCTCTGTCTCCCCATTTCAACTCTATACTGTCTAATAAAGCTCTCTCTCTCTCTCTCTCTCTCTCTCTCTCTCTCTCTCTCTCTGTCTCCCCATTTCACCTCTGTACTATCAAATAAAGCTTGAAAATGCCCCCCAAAAAAAAAAAAAAAAAAACTTGTGAGTCGAGTTTTAAAAATCATTCATAGTGATGCGCTCCAGCAGTGTTAGTTCTGAATGCTGCGATGTGATTGGCTGTTCACCTCTGGCTGCTGTCGGTGCGGATGCAGCCTTCGATGATCTCCTGCAGCTCGGGGACTTTTACTTTGAAAAAACTGTCGGGTTTGGTTCCCTAGAGAGACACATGGATGGAAGGTCAGATACATGGAGAACATGAAGCCTCTGTTTGTTTGATTAAATACCCTTTGCTTGATGGTTTTCACCCTTATGATCTCATTTTAACCACAACAAAACCAGCAGCTTTATGGAGGTTCTGACCCACAATCCACTGCAGCAGAAGTTACATCACATGGACTGAGCCTCCCAGTGAAAACAACCAGCGATGAGACGGATATATAAGCAAGAGGCAAGATCATGGAGCCATGTTATGATGAAATAAATAAGTTATTATGTCCCAGTTGTAGCATACTGCATACTAACTAGATTATTTTTATGGTCAGATGTAGTATCAAGAATAGAAAAAGTGAGTATGCGGTTTGGAATGAAGCCACACACACTCACACTCTCACACTCTCACTCTCTCACTCCCTCTTCCTCACACACTCACTCACACACACACACGCACGCACGCACACACAGGCACGCACGCACACACACACACACACACTCACTCACTCACACACACACCACACACACACAGGGACTTACACTGGAGACCTTGCGATAGATTTGAGCCGCGTTGTGGCACTCGTTGTAGGGGTATTCTGATGTAGCCATCTCCAGGATACACATACCGAAAGCGTAGACATCCACTCCTTCATCGTACTTTTCATCATACATTTCAGGCGCCATAAACTCCGGGGTCCCTGAAGGCCACACGCACACACACACACACACACACAAATGAAGAGAGAGAGAGAGACACACACACACACACACAAAGTAACATAGAGAGAGAGAGAGAGAGACAGAGAGAGAGAGAGAGAGAGAGAGAGAGAGAGACAGAGAGAGAGACAGAGAGAGAGACAGAGTAACAACACACACACATGGGGAGACACGCACACATTCATATACATAACCTAGGCTGTGTATTAACACTGGTAACTTTTCAGCGTACACCTATAGTACACTTACACACACACACACAGACACACACACACACACACACACACACTCCCACACACAGACACACCCTCACACCCACACTCCCACACACACACACACACACACACACACACGCCCCCACACACACACACACACACACACACACCCCCTGCCTCTCACCGATGACGCTCTTGGCGAACGAGGCTTTCTTCAGCGTGGCGAGGCCCAGGTCTCCGATCTTCACAGACGCGGTCGGCCCCGTGATGAAAACGTTATCACACTGAAAAGCAGCAGTGTGTAGTATTTAGTGTCTGTGTGTGTGTGTGTGTGTGTGTGTGTGTATGTGTGTGTGTGTGTGTGTGTGTGTGTGTGAGAGCTAAGGGTGTAAGGGCAGGGTGTCATACTATATGGAATGTAGAGCCCACTGAGGCAAATTTGTGATTTGTGATATTGGGCTATACAAATAAAACTGATTTGATTTGAATTGATTTGGTACATGTCAGACATACATAATAATCTAAATGAGGTTTGTCTCTGACCCACAGTGCAATAGGAACAATAAAATTAAATTAAATAGAATTTGATAAAGATAAGAAATATTTACTGTCAAGAAATTCTAAATGCTAAAGTGCAAAGGGTAAAGGGTACAAAATAAAACAATATATAGCCTATAGAATAAAATACAGAGTAAAAAATATGTGTGTGTGTGTGTGTGTGTGTGTGTGTGTGTGTGTGTGTGTGTGTGTGTGTGTGTGTGTGTGTGTGTGTGTGTGTGTGTGTGTGTGTGTGTACCTTTAAGTCTCGGTGCAGGATGGGTGGAGAGCGTGTGTGGAGGAACTGAAGACCTTTTAATATCTGGAAACTCCAACGCTGCAACAACTTGAGCTTCATCTCACGGAACCGACGAAGGTACCTGAACGCATCTCACACACACACACACACACACATAGAGACACACACACACACACACACACACACACACACACACACACACACACACACACGGAGACACACACACACACGGAGATGGACATTTGTGATCTACAAACAGTCTGGTTGTTTGTCTTGTTAATTTCGCCATTTTTGAATTTGTCTGCTCCATTCTGAACGGGCAAATGTTTTCAAGCTATTGAGGAAAAAGTGTGTGTGTTAAAACACACACACACACACACACACACACACACACACACCCCCACACAGCCCTACTCACGTCTTCAGAGTGCCTGAGGTCATGAGCTCAGTGACCAGGATGGTGCACTGGTGACCCCTGAGTGTGGACTTCCACGAGTCAAAGAAACGCACGATGTTCGGATGCTGCAAACCTTTCAGCATCTCTACCTCCTCCACAAAACGGTTCCGCTCTGAACGAGAGAGACGGTGGGTCTGAGGAGGGAGGGAGAGAGGGAGGGAGGAGGAGGGAGAGGAGGAGGAGAGAGGGAGGGAGAGAGGAGAGAGGGAGGAGAGGGGAGGGAGGGGAGGGAGAGGGAGAGGGAGGGAGGGAGGGAGAGGAGGGGGAGGGAGGGAGAGGGAGGGAGGGAGGGGAGGGAGGAGGGAGGAGGGAGAGGGAGGGGGGGGAGAGAGGGAGGGAGGGAGAGGGAGGGAGAGAGGGAGGGAGAGAGGGAGAGAGAGGGAGGGAAGAGGAGAGAGAGGAGGGAAGGGAGGGAGAGGGAGGGAGGGAGAGAGAGGGAGGGAGAGGGAGGGAGGGAGAGGGAGGGAGAGGGAGAGAGAGAGACACACACACATAGCGTTTATTTATTTCTGTATTCAAGTGATTTTATTTTTGGTTTTAGAAATAGAGAATATAGAATTCTTCTCTGTAAAGAAAACACTTTTTATTGAATTTTTTTTTTCAAAACAAAAATCAAATAACCATTACAACAATCTTTTGTATTTAATCATTTTTAATTATACCCCTTGTGAAAGATACTGTGTGAAATATGAGTAAAAGCATATGTGTGTGTGTGTGTGTGTGTGTGTGTGTGCGTGCGTGCGTGCGTGCGTGTGTGTGTGTGTGTGTGAGTGTGTGTGTGTGTGTGTGTGTGTGTGTGTGTGTGTGGTGTTTGACTCAGCAGTTTCTTGAGAACACAGTATCTGATTTGACAGACGGCTGCTGGTTGATGCTGATTATAGTAAAAACACACACACACACACACACACATACACACACACACACACACACACACACACACACACACACACACACACACACACACACACAGAGGAAGTTCATCGCAAAGAGATGACCTTTCTTTGACCTCCTCATAAAAAAATGTTGGTTCCAGCTGAGAACCAACTTTCCATGTTCAGAAGCAGTTTTAGGTGTGTGTGTGTGTGTGTGTGTGTGTATCTCAGTGTGTGTGTGTGTATCTCTCAGTGTGTGTGTGTATCTCTCAGTGTGTGTGTGTGTGTGTGTGTGTGTTTAAATGTGTATTTCTCCTTGTTATAGTCTGTTACCTTTAGTTCACACCATGCCGCCTCTACAGTGGTCTCAGTGTGTGTGTGTGTGAGACAGAGACAGAGACAGAGACAGAGACAGAGACAGAGACAGAGACAGAGACAGAGACAGAGACAGAGACAGAGACAGAGACAGACAGACAGAGACAGAGACAGAGACAGAGAGACAGAGAGACAGACAGACAGACAGAGAGACAGACAGACAGAGAGAGACAGACAGACAGACAGACAGACAGACAGACAGACAGACAGACAGACAGACAGACAGACAGACAGAGAGACAGACAGACAGACAGACAGACAGACAGAATGTGTGTGTCTGTTACCTGTAGTTCACACCATGCCACCTCCACCGTGGTCTCCGTGTCCAGACCTTTGTAAACCGTCTTGAACGATCCCTGGCCGATCTCGATGTTGAACTTTAGGAATCGGCCGTCGGGCGAAGAGGCCACCGCTTGGGTCTCATCGTCATCATCAGCCCTCTGTTGCCACGGTAAAGTCTCCGGGGCAACCACAGTCTCCTCCCCCGAATCTGAGCTCAGGATACGATTGGTCGTTGACATTCTGAAAAATATAGAATTTGTGGGAAAAAAAAAGTAGCTTAAAGGAATACTTCTCCCGTACGGAACCGGTGTTCTATCGTTATAAAATCACTATTATAATATAATGAATGAGGTTTTTCTTCCCTCAGTCTTCCCTTGGCCCAGCTGTCCTGTTAATCCTAACCCTACATTTTCCACCGCATGCATAGGAAAATGTAGGGTTAGACAGTGAGACCATAAAACACTCTTTCTGCTGTAGTGGTGAAAAGCAACAATTGATACGTTTGAAGAAGCAAAAAGTTTATTTTCGATCAATAGCAAGAAACTCCGCGGCGTGGTCACTAGTTCCAACACATGTAGTATGTTGCAAGGAGTGACCATTTGTTACTTAAATGGTCACATATTTAAAGAGGACCTATTATACTACTTTTCTGGTCTTAATTTCTTGTTAAAAACTGCTATAGAGCAACCTGACACGAAGCACATCACAAAAAACTATGTAGATTTTCGGGAAGCTCTTTCTCTTATTTTGGCGATCCAGCAGGCCCTGTAAACACTTTGCTTCTGCCATCTCAATGTACGTAATTACTTGATACTTTAGTATGGTTAAACATGACTATACATCATTATAACAACGTTTATAGGTCATAAAAGTCAAAAAGTATCATAGGTCCTCTTTAAGTAACATTTGCCCCCCAGGAGGGAGGGGGGGGGGGCGTCTAACAGTGGGTTCGGAGGGGAGACAGGCTGAGAGGCAGACAGTTCTAATATACATACATTGTTATTGTAAACATGGGAGGGGTCAGGTTGATCAGAGTAGGAGGGTCAGGCAGGGTGGGGGGGGAGACAGGTAAGCTGGGTGGGGGAAAGGAGGGGGAGACAGGTAAGCTGGGTGGGGGAGGTAGGAGACAGGTAGACAGGTAAGCTGGGTGGGGGAGGTAGGAGACAGGTAGACAGGTAAGCTGGGTGGGGGAGGTAGGAGACAGGTAGACAGGTAAGCTGGGTGGGGGGAGGTAGGAGACAGGTAGACAGGTAAGCTGGGTGGGGGAGGTAGGAGACAGGTAGACAGGTAGACAGGTAAGCTGGGTGGGGGAGGTAGGAGACAGGTAGACAGGTAAGCTGGGTGGGGGAGGTAGGAGACAGGTAGACAGGTAAGCTGGGTGGGGGAAAGGAGGGGGAGACAGGTAGACAGGTAGACAGGTAAGCTGGGAGGGGGAAAGGAGGGGGAGACAGGTAGACAGGTAAGCTGGGTGGGGGGGAGGTAGGAGACAGGTAGACAGGTAAGCTGGGTGGGGGAGAGGAGGGGGAGACAGGTAGACAGGTAAGCTGGGTGGGGGAGGTAGGAGACAGGTAGACAGGTAAGCTGGGTGGGGGAGGTAGGAGACAGGTAGACAGGTAGACAGGTAAACTGGGAGGGGGAAGAGAGAGGGGGAGACAGGTTGGGAGGCAGACAGGTTTGAGTTATACATTCATATTATAATGGTGGGTGGGGCAGGCTGGCCCAGGACAGCAGGAGGCTGTTTCATATGTATAGTCAGGCTGATCTCCCTCCACACTGCCTTGTCTCAGGCTAGGATGAACCGATCTCTAAAATGTTTGCACAGTTATACTAAATAGGATCTCAGAGTTCAATACACCTTCATATTCCCACCGGAGAAGTAAGGCTTTAAACATCACTTTTTGGTCAAATCAGTGAATATCTCCTCACAGTCTGCCTCTTGTCTGTACTGTGAGTGCAGCGAAAAACCCCCAGTGTAAACAAACTGCCTCGGTAGGTCATCAAAGGGGCCAACAGCTAGTCTAGCAACATACCAGTTTACAGAGCCTAGGCTGTGTATTAACCCAGTTTACAGAGCCTAGGCTGTGTATTAACCCAGTTTACAGAGCCTAGGCTGTGTATTAACCCAGTTTACAGAGCCTAGGCTGTGTATTAACCCAGTTTACAGAGCCTAGGCTGTGTATTAACCCAGTTTACAGAGCCTAGGCTGTGTTTACGTCAGATTGGGTCTTTGACATTATAGAAGGAAAAATAGGAAATGCTGGAAATAGTAGCTTAAAGTGTAACTGCTTCCTTTGACTTGTTTTTTGAGATAGAAGCTGAATTAAATCAAATGTGTATTATCAGCCTGTGTTTCAACCGTATTTAATTATGAAACTATCAAACAATTTTTACATTAAAAATACGCTAATCAAAGTCAAATTTATTTCTACAGCACATTTAAAAACAACATCAGTTGACCAAAGTGCTGAACAAGATACAATACAAAACAACATTTAACTTAGGCTATACATAACTTATTTCATATAGCCTGCTGTATTAGCATATATTTGGTTTACACACAATATTTTACTTTCAAATAATGAACGAAACATTAAGTTATTATTATATAAGTTGCTTCAATACAGTGAATTTAAAAACGTAAGAGAGTCAAGGTCTCAACTTGTGCTAAAGGCCAATGCAAAAGAAGTAAAGTTTAAGGCCTAAATGATAGTATTTTTTATTTCTTTTTTTAATTCTTTATTATAAAGAACAACATTTACACAATTCAAAAAGGCATATCACATTCGTATTCCTGTCATACACAAACAAACCAAGCGAGATAAACACACTTTACATAAAAGAAAATAGCCACAAAACTAAATAAAAAAACTAAACATCAACACAAGTGATCAATCAAGAATCAGGGCACACACATATTCACTAAAAAGTAAAAGGGCTCCGTTCATTTTACACAGTTTAATTGTTTTTTCCTAAATGATAGTTAAAGGCCTACTTGACCGGTTTGAATATGAAGGTGTATTGAATTCTGAGATCCTATGTAGTATAAATGTGCAAAAAAAAATTAAAATCGGTTCATCCTAGCCTGAGAAAAGGCAGAAAGAGTGTTTTTTTTAACCCTATATTTCTCCTTCTCGTGACATCACAGAAAGTGAAATATAGGGTTAAAAAAAACGGTGAAGTAGGCCTTTAATGTAGCCTACTCACGTTGCAGCAGTAGTTAGTGAGTCCATTAGTATTGCATCTTGTTCAGCACTTTGGTCAAATTATGTTGTTTTTAAATGTGCTATAGAATAAATTTGACTTTCACTTTGACTGGTGTATTTTTACATTCACAATTACATTATATATATATTTAAAAAATAATATATATATATATTTACTCACGTAGTAGTTAGTGGGTATAGGCCTTAATCCGTCTGGACCCAGTGAATAACCGGGAGAGAATCCAACAGTTATTTTTTCAGCTCAGAAACCAAAACTATTCCAAACTTCCACAGAGAACTTAAAATAATCCTTCTTTCTTTTCCTCTTCACGTTGTTATTAAATGTCCCGTTCGCCCTCGCGCTGCCGTGAGAGCCCGTGACGTCACAGAGCTCGTGCACTATCAGCACGGAGCAGACGGTAAGCCCCCGCCCCCCCCCCCCCCTCACACCTGTCTGTCACCTGCCTGATAAACACACACAGACGGCAGACAGACAGACACACACACGCACACGCACACGACACACACACACCACACACACACACACACACACACACACACACACACACACACACACACACACACGCACACACGCACACCCCCACACACACACACACCACGCACACACGCACACACACACGCACACACACACACAACACACCACACAACACACAGACGGCAGACAGAGAGATAGACACACACACACGCACACAAACAAACGTAAATGTGAAGTAATCCATTTGGTCTGCAGTGCATGTATCATCCGACAGGGGGCAGCATACTTATCAGATTGGATAAAACAGTTTTTTTTTTCAGTAAAATATTGAACATGTTGATGACGTGAATTGATCGTCAAATCTCTTTCTGATCAATCAAAAAGCTAGATCAATGCATAAACGCCTTCACTCCATTTCCTGGATTCTGGTTTTACACCAATTTGTGCCTCATCAATTTATGGCGGAAATGTCTACATTTATTTAATATGTGTGTTCAAGAAAGCTACTGTAATGAAAGGAGCTCGTTAAGTCCACTTTAGAGGTCTCTGAGATTGTTTTATAAATATATAACTCCAGTTCAGAAGGATATAAATGTAATATTGAAGAAAAAATCACGTGTTTTTTTTATTAAAAATATTAAAACATATATATTAGGCTATTTAATATCATTCAAAATGAGTGTGCTAGATAAGCCTAGGTTATCCTTATTTTATATTTATATTTATTAATTGTGCTGCTTAGATTAATTATATTCAGTTATTAAAATGCCTGTTCCGTATTTTAAAAACCTTTATTATACTATCTATGTTAAAAACGTTGAATAAAAAAACCCAAACAGTTTTCCCAGGCGCAGTGAATGGATCCATGAGTGATCGATTCGCTGCGTCATTGGTCTATGGCGCCAATCCACGTTCTGCGATCATCTTGTACGGTCTGAAAATCTCCCACAATCCCCCGCGCTCCAAAATACTTGCCAGTCATCGTCGGAACCAACTGACTGAAAGCACCGCATTCATAGAAAAAACTCTTCCAAAAAAACGCCAAATTCACCGGCGTAACCTGCTTTATTTCTCCCCAAAATCATGAAGGAGACAGCGGCCAAGCGACGCGACAAGGCGGGGGGTAAGGACAAGGACTCCAAGGCCGAGAAAACTAAAGATGCGAAAGAACCAGGCCCCGACCCTCAGGACGTGGAGATGCCCGAGGAAGAGACGACAACTGCGGCCAAGCCCAAAGAGCTGGACAGCCTCACCCTGGACGGTTAGACTGGAGGATTTTACATCGTTATACTGCCGTTAAAACTGTTTAATACTCGTCTAAAACTATCCAAGCCTTTTTGATAAACCGCTGGACTCTGAGCCGAAGGGGTTGACACAAATATACCGCGTTAAAACTATATATTTCTGCTCCAAAATGACATAATACTGATAAAAGACTTCAAATACTGCTGTAGAACTACACAATGTAGCGACGGTTGATTTCCCACAATACCGTACGCTAGGCTAAATGTTTTGTTGTGTTGTTGTGACCGCGAGTGTGGGTGACTGGTGAATTAGTGAGTTTTCTATGTAGCTCGTCTTCAATTAACAATGGCTGTCATTCCTTGCCACTTGTTTCAATAATATTTCTTAAATTCTTCATTAGATCGCTTTAATATGGCTGTTTGTTTATATGGCTTATAGGTGTAGTCAGCGATTCTGGAGAACACTTGTTGTCAAAATCAGTGAATATCTCCTCATGATCCGCTACCTGTCTGTAATGTGTGTGAACTGATTAAAACCCAGTGTTGATACACAGCCTAGGCTCTGTAAACTGGATTGTAAACAAAGGGCCCACCATAGCTAGCATGTCCGTGTACATCAATACTGTATAGACAGGTAGTGGATCATGAGGAGATATTCACTGATTTTGACAAAAAGCGTTCTCCAGAATCACGAGGAACTTTTAAATATTTCTGAAACAGTCTAATTTTTCCTCTGATGATCATAAATTACATGTAACAGCAAACAAGACCATCAGTGCAAAGAATGCTATTTTTATATAGTTAATGCCTTTGTCATGGGTATACAAAAAAAAAAAAAAAAAACACTACCGCTTTTGTCGCTTATAGCCACTTTAAAATACACAATATTGCTTTAAAATGACTTTAATATTGCTGTTAAACCCCTCCTGTCTTGACTCTTTCCCCAGACATCCGAGAGCATGTTAAGCAGATAGAGAAGACTGGCGTAGTAATAAAAAAAACACTACCACTTTTGTCGCTTATAGCCACTTTAAACTACACAATACTGCTGTAAAAAGACTTAAAGACCTACTTCACTTGTAAATGGAAATATGAAGGTGTATTGAACTCTGAGATCCTATGTAGTATAAGTTTCTAAAAAAATTCGAGAGCATGTGAAGCAGATAGAGAAGACTGGCGTAGTAATAAAAAAACACTACCGCTTTTGTCGCTTATAGCCACTTTAAACTACATAATATTGCTTTGAAATGACTTAATATTTCTGTTAAACCCTCCTCTCTCTCCCCAGAAACTTTAAACTACACAATATTGCTTTAAAAAGACTTGATATTTCTGTTAAACCCTCCTGTCTTGACTCTTTCCCCAGACATCCGAGAGCATGTGAAGCAGATAGAGAAGGCCGTCTCGGGGAAGGAGCCTCGCTTCGTGCTCAGAGCGCTCAGAGCTTTACCGTCCACCAGCCGACGTCTGAACACCAACGTGCTGAATAAAGCCATCCAGGGGTTCTTCACCAACAACGCCACCACCCGAGACTTTCTGCTGGGATTCCTGGAAGAGGTAGGGTTGGGTTGGGCTGTGTGTCTGTCTGTCTGTCTCTCTCGCTCTGTCTCTGTCTCTCTCTTGTCTGTCGTCTGTCTATGTCTTGTCTATCTGTCTATCTGTCTCTCTGTCTCTCTCTCTCTCTTTTCTCTGTCTGTCTGTCTATCTGTCTCCCTCTTTCTGCTGGGATTCCTGGAAGAGGTGGGATTGGGCTGTCTGTCTGTCTGTCTGTCTGTCTGTCTGTCTCTCTCGCTCTGTCTGTTTGTCTGTCTGTCTGTCTGTCTCTCTCGCTCTCTCTTGCATTTCAGATATTACAAATAATAACAAAACAGAACCTCTTGTTTATTTAACTTTAACTCTGTCTGTCTGTCTGTCTGTCTGTCTGTCTGTCTGTCTGTCTGTCTGTCTGTCTGTCTGTCTGTCTGTCTGTCTGTCTGTCTCTTTCAGCCCATGGAGATGGCAGATGGAGATGTGCAGTTTCGTCCCCGTACCGGTAAAGCTGCGGCCACTCCGCTGCTGCCCGAGGTAGAGGCTTATCTTCAGCTGCTACTGGTGGTTCATCTCACCAGCAACAAGAGATACACAGAGGTACGGCTGTCTGTCTCTCTCTCTGTCTGTCTTTCTTTCTGCCTCAGTGTCTGTCTGTCTTTCTCTCTGTCTGTCTCTCTGCCTTTCATGTAATATTCTGATATTTTGAGGTACTGGATTTTTTTATTCCATGAGCAGTAAGCCGTAATCATCTCATTTAAAACAATAAAAAGGCCTGACATATTTCACTCCGTGTGCTGAATCTAGAATGTATGAAAGTTTCACATTTTTGAATGGACTTTCCTATGTAATAATTTTTTTTTGATGCACCTGTATACTTTGTTTTTTAAAGGTGCTATGAGGAACTTTTAAATATTTCTGAAACAGTCTCATTTTGTCCTCTGATGATCATGAATTACATGTAACAGCAATTGAGACCATCAGTGTAAAAGAATGCTATTTTTATATAGTTTTTCTTAATGCCTTTGTCATGGGTATACGCTCACCCAGGAACAACAGCTGGCGTGGTAAAAACACTACCGCTTTTGTCCAAAGGGGGGGGCTTGAATTAACAAAGAGCCCCTTGAAGGAAAATGCATAGTCTGCCTTTAAATAACATTGTTTATTTAAATTATTCTTATCAAAGTCTTATATTCTTATGTTTTATCATAATGTACATTCACTTTTCTAATGTTTATTCCAGTCTTGATGTATGGCATGCCCCTGTAAAGCACTTTGAATGGCCTTGTGTCTGAACTGTGCTATAGAAATAAACTTGCCTTGCCTTGCCTTATAGAATTAACAAAGGAAAATGCATTTTCTTCCTTTAAACAGCATCATTTAAATGATTCTTCTTATTGTGTCCAGGCTCAGAAAGTGTCTGATGACTTGCTGCAGAAGATCGGCTCTAAGAACAGACGCGCTCTGGACCTGGTGGCAGCCAAGTGTTACTACTACCACGCCAGAGTCTACGAGTTCCTCCTGCAGTTTGACTCTATGCGCAGGTACAGACACACAGACAGACAGACAGACAGACAGACACAGACACACACGCACGCACACACACACACACAGCCAACCCAGAGGACCCTGCATAATATTTTATTTAAAATTAATATTTTTATGGAAAATCCATGTGTCTTTCTTCAATAGCTTCTAATTCATCCGACCATAGCCTCTTAATTTTCCTCTCAAAGTGCACCAGATTCATGCATTTCACTTTAAAAACTTTAAAAAAATTCTGTGTGTATGTGGTCCAGGTATTTCTAAATGTAGTTTTTCACCCTTATAACCCTCCTTAACCCCCCCCCCTCTCTGTGTATGTTGGTCCAGTTTCCTTCACACTCGGCTGCGCACTGCGACGCTGGTCACACACGCACACACACAACACACCACACACACACACACACACACACACACACACACACACACACACACACACAGAGTGGTCTCACACAATTTTAGATGACATATGACTTAAAAATGTATTTCTTAATGTAGTTTTTCATCCTTATAGCCCTCTCCCTCTCTGTGTGTTTGTTGATCCAGGTATTTCTTAATGTAGTTTTTCACCCTTGTAACCCTCCCTAACCCCCCCTCTCTGTGTATGTTGGTGCAGGTATTTCTAAAGGTAGTTTTTAGCCATTATAACCCTCCCTAACCCCCTCTCCCTCTGTGTGTGTGTTGGTGCAGTTTCCTCCACACTCGGCTGCGCACTGCAACACTGCGTCACGATGCGGACGGCCAGGCTGTGCTGCTGAATCTGCTGCTGAGGAACTACCTCCACTTCAACCTGTACGACCAGGCAGAGAAGCTGGTCTCCAAGAGCGTGTTCCCCGAGCTGGCTAACAACAACGAGTGGGCCAGATACCTCTACTACACAGGTACACACACACACACACACTGGTACACACACTCTGGTCACACACACACACTGGTCACACACACACACACATACACACACACCAACCTGTACGACCAGGCAGAGAAGCTGGTCTCCAAGAGCGTGTTCCCCGAGCTGGCCAACAACAACGAGTGGGCCAGATACCTCTACTACACAGGTACACACACACACACACACACACACACACTGGTCAGACACACACTGGTACATACACACACACACACACTGGTCACACACACACACACAGACACACACTGGTCAGACACACAGACACACACTGGTCGGACACACACGGACGCACACCTTTTACGATAGTCACTCACTCACTCATTCACTCACTCACTCACTCACTCACTACACTCATTCACTCACTCACTCACTCACTGGTCACACACACACAGACACACACACACACTGGTCACACACACACACACACTGGACAGACACACACACACACACTGGTCAGACACACACACACACTGGTCACACACACACTCAGACCTTGAAGATACTGGTCACTAGGGCTGGCCCGAATTATTCGAATATCCGAGTATTCGTTTGTTAAATTAGTATTCGGAGCTCAATTCAGTATTCGGGATATTATTATTTTCAAAAAAAAATTGAAAAAAAAATTCATTTTTTTTTGCAAAGGTCACGGTCCTCATGGAGCTGCATGTGAATAGTGAAAATCACTAGTGGTGATTTACTGGGAACTATGTGTGAAAAAGGATTCAGAGAACCTAGTGTTTACGTGTGTGTCTCTCTCTCTCTCTCCTGTCTGTCTGTCTGTCTGTCTGTCTGTCTGTCTGTCTGTCTGCCTGCCTGTCTGTCTGTCTGTCTCTCTCCCTGCAGGTCGTATCAAGGCGATCCAGTTGGAGTACTCCGAGGCCCGTAGGACTCTGACCAACGCTCTGAGGAAAGCTCCTCAGCACACTGCAGTGGGCTTCAAGCAGACAGTCAGTACCACACACACACACTCTGCTACACACACACACACACACTGCTACACACACACACACACACTGCTACACTCACTCACACACGCACGCATAAGGCTACGCATTAAAAAAAAAAAAATTCCAACAAATTTAAAATGACCTGTAATTCGTTCGAAAATATACAAACTTATATCTTTGTAAGTGACCTCCACACACTGCTTCTCATACTGTTTGGTGATCGTCTGTTCAATATTTTTTTTACCATAGAACTTTATTTTTTATTTTTATGAATAAACCCATGTCTTTTCAAATGAGAGGTAGGGGAAATACTGTTCTGCTATACTTTGTGTACATTAACACACTAACAATCTCTTGAAATCCATACACAGTCTCCCACACACACAGACACACTGCTACACTCTCACACACACTCACACACACACTGCTACACTCTCACACACACTCACACACACACACACACACACACACACACACACACACACACACAGCTACACACACACTCACACACACTCTCTCTCACACACACACACTAACACACTCTCATGTTGTGTTGTGTCCAGGTGCACAAGCTGCTCATCGTGGTAGAGCTGTTACTGGGAGAGATTCCAGACAGACTGCAGTTCAGACAGCCGTCACTCAAGAGATCTCTGATGCCCTACTTCCTGCTTACCCAGGGTCAGTGCTCACTCACTCACTCACTCACTCACTCACTCACTCACTCACTCACTCACTCACTCACTCACTCACTCACTCACTCACTCACTCACTCACTCACTCACTCATTCATCAACTCACTCACTCACTCA
>CM047521.1:1272705-1280205 GCA_026122265.1 Ammodytes dubius | reverse complement strand
CTTGGGCACTTCCAGCAACAGTTGATCGGTGGACCTCAGGGCTCGACCAGGATTTCTGTTAAAAGCTCAAATAAATATGGTGGGCCGAGGCCGTTAAGAGCTTTAAAAAATAAAAGTTTAAAATCAATTCTATAAATTCTACCTCAATGACTAGGTAAAGGTGTAGTCAGTGATTCTGGAGAACGCTTGTTGTCAAAATCACTATTTCCAGCTTTAAAGTTGCTACGAGGAACTTTTAAATATTTCTGAAACAGTCTCATTTTTCCTCTGATGATCATAAAGTACATAAAAAATTACAAAGCTATATGAAAATAGCATTCTTTGCACTGATGGTCTGGTTTGCTTGTTACATTTCATCTATGATCATCGGAGGAAAAATGAGACTGTTTCAGAAATATTTAAAAGTTCCTCCTTGCACCTTTAAGGACATGTTTTCCTGATTTTACCTATTATTGAGGTTACATTTTCAATGCAGGACATTGACTGAAAATCTCAACTTCTAAAGCACTTACATCAACTAAACTTTCCATAATCATTCTCAGCACTATTCTGAAGGTTATTACAGAAGGATTTGTTCATATGTTGTTCACTGTCTGATTTATGAGACATATTCTTCTTAAAAACATGCTGAAAATGCATTTTTAAGACCTGTATATAGTATTGTTTAGATATATAAAAAAAAATAAAGTATTTTTTTCTAAGTAATATTTCAATTGGCTTTTCTACACAACTCTGTTAATTCTTCAGTTTCGCTTTGCAAACTACCAATTAAATATAGTTCCACTTCATCCAGCGGGATTTTCCTCTTTGTGATACATTCAATTTTTCCATATAATTGCTCACGGGCTCAATAACCACAGGTAAGAAGTGACGTCACTCAGTTACCGGCAGTAGGTGATAAGGAACAAATACATTTACTCAGTGACTACTTAAAGGTGTAGTCAGTGATTCTGGAGAACGCTTGTTGTCAAAATCACTATTTCCAGCTTTAAAGTCGCTACGAGGAACTTTTAAATATTTCTGAAACAGTCTAATTTTTCCTCTGATGATCATAAAGTACATAAAAAATTACAAAGCTATATAAAAATAGCATTCTTTGCACTGATGGTCTGGTTTGCTGTTACATTTCATTTATGATCATCAGAGGAAAAATTAGGCTGTTTAAGAAATATTTAAAAGTTCCTCCTTGCACCTTTAAGGACATGTTTTCCTGATTTTACCTACATACTATTATTGAGGTTACATTTTCAACGCAGGAAATTGACTTAAAATCTCAACTTCTAAAGCACTTACATCAACTAAACTTTCCATAATCATTCTCAGCACTATTCTGAAGGTTATTACAGAAGGATTTGTTCATATGTTGTTCACTGTCTGATTTATGAGACATTTTCTTCTTAAAAACATGCTGAAAAGGCATTTTTAAGACCTGTATTCGTCACCCTCTTAAAATAATGGCCTAAGTCACTTTTTGTCCAAAATTATTTTTTTGCTTAAATCATCTCCTCATGATGCTGGCCACCTCTGATAAAATGGCCTAAATCCTCAGTTGAACAGATCATGTGATTTTACTTGACATAGGCTATTATACGATATTACCAGAATGTCAAGAGTGTGTTTTAGGCCATTTTATTTTGCCTAAGTCAAAATTTACTGTTAATTTTTTCTTTCAAGGACATTTCACAAGTGTGTAAAATGGCTTAAGTCACAAGTTAAACATTAATATAAAGGGTTTATTCCTATTATGTTACATAATTGACAGAAATTGTTATTACAATGTCAAGAGTCATCTTTTGACATAACCTGTTTGAGTGAAATTATTAATGAATATCATATATTCAATCTTTGGTTAAGTTTTTTGTGTTTCCTGAAAACACTGAAAAAAATACTTTGTCAAAATGCCATTATTTTAAGAGGGTGACGATATAGTATTTTTTTGATATATAAAAAAAAAATAAAGTATTTTTTTCTAAGGTATCTCTACTCTTACTCAAGTACATATTTCCCTGGGCTTTTCTTTACCACACAGTTAATTCCTCAGTATATCTTTGCAAACTACTAGGCTAATTAAATATAGTTCCACTTCATCCGGCGGGATTTTCCTCTTTGTGATACATTACATTTTTCCATAGAATCGCTCACGGGCTCAATAACCACAGGTAAGAAGTGACGTCACTCAGTTACCGGCAGTAGGTGATAAAGAACAGATACATTTACTCAGTGACTACTTAAAGGTGTAGTCAGTGATTCTGGAGAACGCTTGTTGTCAAAATCACTATTTCCAGCTTTAAAGTCTCTACGAGGAACTTTTAAATATTTCTGAAACAGTCTAATTTTACCTCTGATGATCATAAATTACATAAAACAATAGCATTCTTTGCTCTGATGGTCTCGTTTGCTTGTTACATTTCATTTATGATCATCAGAGGAAAAATTTGGCTGTTTAAGAAATATTTAAAAGTTCCTCGTAGACACTTTAAGGACATGTTTTCCTGATTTTACTTAATAACATTTTCAATGCAGGAATTTGACTTTTACCATAATATTGTTACAGTTTGGTATGTCCTACTTATGCATTTGTAAACATTATACATTCCATACCAGATGAATACTTTATGCTGGAATAGGGACTTGTAACTTGTAACAGACATTATCTCAACGTTATTTTTTAAGAGACCGGTAGGCCTACATATTTATTTTTCTAAGTAAGGCATTTCTGCTCTTAATTTTCTTCTCTTGATTTTATTTGCTGTTTTTCAGTTTCTCTTGTTGTTTTTAATCTCTGTGAAGCACTTTCAGCTACTCTTCAGTATGAAAAGCGTTATACAAATAAAAATGTATTTGATTTGATTTTTTTTTTTTTTCTTTTTAACCTTTATTTAACCAGGAAAAAAACCTATTGAGATTAAAAATCTCTTTTTCAAAGGTGACCTGGTCCAGACAGGCAGCAGCACAATGAACCACAGTTACAGACAAACAGTTACAGACAAACACACAGGGACAATGATTAAAATAGCACTAAAAAATAAAGCAAATCAATTCACACTGCAACAATCCTAAAAAACTTACTTACTTACTAAATAATAGACTCATTTCTGTAACCAGGAAAAAAAAACCTATTAAAAACACTGACATCTTAGAGAGTCTAGCTCTCTTGATTACTCAAGTACATATTTCCCTGGGCTTTTCTTCACAACTCTGTTAATTCTTCAGTATATCTTTGCAAACTAACCTACTAATTAAATATAGTTCCACTTCATCCGGCGGGATTTTCCTCTTTGTGATACATTCAATCTTTCCATAGAATCGCTCACGGGCTCAATAACCACAGGTAAGAAGTGACGTCACTCAGTTACCGGCAGCAGCAGCATTCAGGTGAGAATAGTCTCTCTGCGCAGCTCCCTCTGCGCAGCTACTTAGTGACGCAACAGGTTTTTTGTCTTCACCAGAGTTTTTCATCACTTCGGGATATTTCGGGATGAGTCCGCGACCGGAAAACCCCCGGAGGGAGAGAGAGACACACAGAGGGGGAGAGAGAGAGACACACCCACACACACAGAGGGAGAGAGAGGGGGAGAGAAAAAGAGAGAGACAGACACACGCACACACTCACAAGAAGAAGAAGCGTGAACACATAAAAGGCTCAAAGTTTCAGTTGCAAATGGAAGGTAACGGTAACGGAAGATTTACCGCGTTGAACGTTAGACACACACGGACACCGAGACACAGACAGCCGCCCTGATCGACATGAGCATACACACAGGTAAATACACGCACGCACCACACACACACACACACACACACACACACACACACACACACACACACACACACACACACACACACACACACACACACACACACACACACACACACACACACACACACACACACACACACACACACACACACACACACCAGCTGACAGTATGCTATGAATGGTCACCTACTGTAGACCGACACACGTCTGTTTTTTTTCTTTTTTTAAATCCAAAAATACTTTGCACAGGTTTTAAAAATGCATTTTCATCATGTTTTGAAGAATAAATTGTCTCATAAATCAGACAGTGAACAACATATGAACAAATCCTTCTGTAATAACCTTCAGAATAGTGCTGAGAATGATTATGGAAAGTTTAGTTGATGTAAGTGCTTTAGAAGTTGAGATTTTGGTTAGATATTATGAATGTGGGTCTGGTCGGTGTGTGTTGTGTGTGTGTGTGTGTGTGTGTGTGTGTGTGTGTGTGTGTGTGTGTGTGTGTGTGTGTGTGTGTGTGTGTGTGTGTGTGTGTGTGTTTTGTGTGTGTGTGTGTGTGTGTGTGTGTGTGGTGTGTGTGTGTGTGTGTTGTTTGTGTGTGTGTGTGTGTGTGTGTGTGTGTGTGTGTGTGTGTGTGTGTGTGTGTGTGTGTGTGTGTGTGTGTGTGTGTGGTTGTGTGTATTGATTGATTAACAGTTAATAAAGCGGCCGGGCGGCGCTATCTTTCAATCAGGGCAAGAACAGTGAGGTACTCGCACTCCTTTATTCCTGCAGCCATCAGGTTACTGAATGATCACAAGGGTCAGAGGTAGGAGCACACCAGTGTAGCTGGGTGGTTGTTCTGACAGGTTGAGGTGAAGTGAATGTGAGTTGGATTTGTGTGTTGGACTGCTGTTTGTCTATTTATGTTATTTTCTACCTCGTACTGCTTTTTATAGTATTTATTCAAATGATTTTTTTTACTGCGAACTGGAACTGTGAACTGAACTGCCCTTCTTGGGATAAATAAAGCTTTCTCTGATTCTGATGAGTTATTTATCAATTCTTCATAGATCAGTTAAAGGTGCAGTCAGTGATTCTGGAGAACGCTTGTTGTCTAAATCAGGATCTCTGTTTGTATACTGTGTGTGTGATGAGCAGGGTTAATACACAGCCCAGGCTCTGTAAACAGGGTTAATACACAGCCTAGGCTCTGTAAACAGGGTTAATACACAGCCTAGGCTCTGTAAACAGGGTTAATACTAGGGCTGCAACTAACGATTATTTTGATAATCGATTAATCTGTCGATTATTTTCTCGATTAATCGATTATTAATCGATTAGTGTTTTGGTCCGTAAAATGTTGATACATTTTCCAAAGCCCATGTTGACGTCATCAAATGTATTGTTATGTCCAAAACACACAGATATTTCAGTTTGCTGTCATAATAGGATTAAAGAAACCAGAAAATATTCACATTTGAGAAGCTGAAATCAGAGAATTTGGAAAAATTTTATTAAAAAATTACTTGAAACGATTAATCGATTATCAAAATAGTTGGCGATTATTTTAGTAATCGATTAATAATCGATTCGTCGATTAATCGTTGCAGCTCTAGTTAATACACAGCCTAGGCTCTGTAAACAGGGTTAATACACAGCCCAGGCTCTGTAAACAGGGTTAATACACAGCCCAGGCTCTGTAAACGGGCACGTTGCCATCTACAGTGGACCCTTTGTTTACACATTTTTTATTTTAATATTTTTTATTTAATTTATTTTTCATTATATATTTTTTATTTATTTAACTTCCTGTCTAGCCGTGGCCCTGCTGCTATACTTCCTGGTTGTGAACCAATCAGCTTGGAGCTCCCTGCCTGCAGTGAACCAATCAGCAGTCAGAGAGGCAGCAGAGAGAGTGAACGCTCTGGTGGAGAAAATACTGAGAGACATCCCTGCTGCACACACTGCTGCTGTCAATACAGAGGTAAGGGTCTGTCTGTCTGTCTGTCTGTCTGTCTGTCTGTCTGTCTGTCTGTTGTTCTCTCTCTCTCTGTCTCTGTCTCTCTCTCTCTCTCTCTCCTGAGGTAAACTAAGCAAAACATTTGTGAAAAAAAGTGGCGCATAATTGTGTAGTGGAATGAAAATTAAATATTTTTTTTATAAATAAAAAACTGAAAAGCGTGGCGTGCAAAAGTAGTCAGCCCCCTGAGTCAATATGTTGTAGAACCACCTATCACTGCAATTACAGCTGTAAATCTATTGGGGTATGTCTCTACCAGCTTTGCACATCTACAGACTGACATTTTTGCACGTTCTTCTTTGTAAAATAGCTCAAGCTTCAGATTCAGCATCAGATTGGATGGAAAGCGTCTGTCAACAGAAATTTTCAAGTCTTTCCAGATATTCTCAATTGTATTGAGGTCTGGACTTTGACTGGGCCATTCTAACACATGACTATGCTTTGATCTAAACCATTCCATTGTAGATATGGCTGTGTGTTTAGGGTAGTTGTCCTCATTTAAGGTGAACCTCTGCCCAGTCTCAAGTCTTTTGCAGACTCTAACAGGTTTTCTGCCCTGTATTTGGCTCCATCCATCTTCCCATCAACTCTGACCAGCTTCCCTGTCCCTGCTGAAGAACAGGACCCTAACAGCATGATGCCCCCACCACCATGTTTCACAGTAGGGATGGTGTGTTCAGGGTGATGTGCAGTGTTAGTTTTCTGCCACACATTGCATTTTGCATTTAGGCCAGAAACTTCAAGTTTGGTCTCATCTGAATATGCTGCGTCCCCTGCATAGCTTGTGGCCTCCAAGTGTTGGAGGAAGGTGCTCTGGTCAGATGAGAACAAAATTAAAGTTTTTGGCCAAAATGCAAAATGCAATGTGTGGTGGAAACTAACACTGCACATCACCCTGAACACACCATCCCCACTGTGAAACATGGTGGTGGCAGCATCATGCTATGGGGATGCTTTTCTTCAGCAGGGACAGGGAAGCTGGTTAGAGTTGATAGGAAGATGAATGGAGCCAAATACAGGACAGAAAGCCTGTTAGAGTCTGCAACAGACTTGAGACTGGGGTGGAGGTTCACCTTCCAGCAGGACAACTAACCTAAACATACAGCCAGATCTACTATGGAATGGTTTAGATCAAGGCATAGTCATGTGTTAGAATGGCCCAGTCAAAGTCCAGACCTAAATGCAATTGAGAATATCTGGAAAGACTTGAAAATTGCTGTACACAGACGCTTTCCATCCAATCTCACTCTGAATCTGAACCTTGAGCTATTTTTCAAAGAAGAATGGGCAAAAATGTCAGTCTGTATATGTGCAAAGCTGGTGGAGACAAACCCCAATAGATTTGCAGCTGTAATTGCAGCGATAGGTGGTTCTACAACGTATTGACTCAGGGGGCTGAATACTTTTGCACGTCAAACTTTTCAGTTTTTTATTTATGAAAAAAATGTAAAACCATGTTTCATTTTCATTCCACTTCACAATGATGCACCACTTTGTGTTGGTCTGTCACATGAAATCCCAATAAAATAAATGTACGTGTGTGGTTGTGACGTGACTAAATGTGGAAAAGTTCAAGGGGTATGAATACTTCTTCAAGCCACTGTATGTTTACATTGCATAACAATACCATCTAATACTGAAGTCCACTGTACCTGTGTGTGTGTCTGTCTCCTCTCTCTCTCTGTCTCTGCTCCCCTCTCCTCCCTCCTCCCTTCCTCCCCCTCTCCTCCCTCCTCTCCCT
>CM047521.1:1230205-1250205 GCA_026122265.1 Ammodytes dubius | reverse complement strand
GAGAGATCACCGCCTCACTGGCTGAGACGAAGGTGGAGATGAGATACCTGCAAGCAGAGAATAAAGGTACAGTGTCTGTCAGGTTAATAGTGTAGTACACTAGATCAGACCCATTCCAGTGTTATTGAAATGCAGTCCAGAGAATGAGCTGAAACAAAGGGAAGAGGTAAACTTTAGCTTACCAAAAATGTCAAAGGTCTTTTGAAGTAAATAAAGCCTTGCAAGTTGATGCAATGTCTGTATAAAAACAGTGTTGGAATGGACTGTGTCACTACACCCTCTGAGGCATTATGAGGACAGTATTGACCTGCAGGCAGTAGTAGATTTATATTATTGTTAGATCAAATAGATCGACTAATTTCATTCCAGAGCACATTGAGACATTAAACTGAGTAAATTACAACAAAAACTGTCAAGATATATATTTTCTAAAACTTTTGTTCCGTTGTGTTTTTGCATTTAAACCCTAAGAAATACTGTTATTCTGCATCGGTTTCAGTGTCATATTTTCATTTTAATAAACATTAAAACACTTGGTAATGTTTACTTTCCTGTGAGTAATATTCCTTGTGTGTGACAGACAAAAGTTGATTCTCATTCTAAAATGCAACTAAAAATATATTGTAGCAATTTCTTAACGAACAGTGAAATCAAACTTTATCTTCATCTGTTTCTCCCTCTCTCCCTACTTCCCTCCCCCTCTCTCTCTCAAACTTTATCTTCGTTTTTTCTCTCTCTCTAGAACAAGCAGCAAAACAGCAGATTGAGGTTGAGGAGCTGAAGAAACAGCTGCAAGGTTTGTGGATTAATCACGTCAAAACATTTACGACCTGTTTATACTTTCCTAATTGAAATATCTTCTTAAAGTGATGGAAAGAGGATAAACTACAGAGAATAATGATGCCAGGGTTGTGTTCACAGACAAATGAATATATTTCTCTCTCTCTCTGTGTCTCTCTGTCTCTCTGTCTTTCTCTCTGTCTTTCTCTCTCTCTCTCTCTCTCTCTCTCTCTCTCTCTCTCTCTCTCTCTCTCTCTCTCTCAGGCAAACAGGTGGCTTTCTCTGCCTCTCTTGTGGCTACTGTCAGTCAAACCTTTGCTGAACCCACTACTCTAGTCTTCAAACACGTCGTCACCAACATTGGAAACGCCTACAGCCCATTCACAGGTACCTGAACTAGACATTTAAATTGTTGCCGATGTGGCAAACAGTTGATACTACATATAAAATGACAGAAACAAACGTTCCACAGGTGCCTTCACTGCGCCGCTGAAAGGAGCCTATCACTTCGAGTGGCACATCTTTGGACAAGGAGGTCGTCCTAGCGGTGCTGTGTTGGTGAAGAACTCAGAGAACATCTTCATCGCATATGAGTACCAGCCGTCGGGTCAGGATGCGTCTCCTTCTAACGGCGCCTCACTGCTCCTGGAGGCTGGAGATGTTGTGTTTCTGCGTCAGTGGGCCGGCACAGCAGTGCATGACAGCATCAACCACCACACCACCTTCAGTGGGCATATGCTTTTCACCATGTAACACACAAACATCTTCACCTCCATGATGTTAATGCAGGTTTTCTTTATTTCTTTAATAATTCTGGTGCTTAAAAGATCATAATCTGAATCACTGCTGCAAAGTCAAGTTAACTTCTCCTTTTCCTTCATATAACAGCATATCAATCATGAATGTTCAAATCTGCAACTGAATGAAGACAGATGTCATGTCATGTAATTTTTTTAATTCCTTTGTAAATAAAAATCACTGCAAAGCATCTCTGGACATTTCATTAATATTGTTGTTGGTGTCATATTTCACCATTTTCATAGAATCTAAAGTACACTGGAGAATTCAGAATATTATTGGACTACAACTGTAACTGTGTATGCATTAATATGTAATTATGGAGCCAATTTGAATTATTATAACACTGCTGGGTAGCTTGTGCACATCCAAGCTTCAATCAGGGTTGGTCCCCTTGACTACCAGTGTGTTAGCTAAGCTAACCTGGATCAGTTGCCCATCTTCTTCAAACATGCATGCAGTCACAGGAACGGTTTCTGACGCCTTTTCCTGAGCCGGGGAGTGAGATAAAATGTTGAACTATTCCTTTAACAGGGCCTGACCTGGCGAAACTGCAAGAAAAGCCTTACCTTCACTGGTTCAAGTAACCTCTCAGCTACCATTATGGTTGAAATGCAGGACTGCCAAGATGAGCCTTGCTGGGTTAAATATATATATTTTTTTTTTTATTTATTTATTATTCTTTCGGACAATTCCACACAATACACAATTTTCTCTTGCAAATATTCATACATCATACTTTGTGTTGTCCGAAGGGAGACGGAAGAAGCCAAAGGCTTATCAGGTCCCGCCCCCATTTTCATCAAATTCGGATTCAGATACACAGTTACTGTTACAGAAAATAAAAAAAAAACAAAAAAAAACATTTTTTTTATATATATTATATATATATAGCTATATATATATATATATACATTTTTTTTTTCAAGAATCTGCAGTCCAATACACAGTCAATTTTAATCTAATTGCTTCAGCTTTTAAGATCAGTTCAGCACAGTTCAGTTTTTCTGTGACAATGCCAAGTGTATAAAGTGTGAAGTGGCCTTGTATTTGGCCTGTTCCATTTTTAACTGGTAGTCTAAACACTTCTGCAAAAGTATTCAAAAACAAGTCTGTCTGCTGGCCTGTATTATTCGTTACAATATTGTTATGAAAGTGACATTGACATTGTACTCAGGTTATTAGTCTGTAATTTTCAATAATTTTTGAAACATAATTTGCTTTGAAATTGCGCAAACTGCAACTCCCTGTGACAACTTCATCAAGTCCATTCCACAGCTTATTATTAATGAGATATGGTTAATTACATGCGCTGACAGTTCATTGCACCTGCCAAACAGACTGCACTGAGTGGAACGTGTGACCGGTCCAAGATGGCGCCCGCATTTCTCGCGCTCAACGCCCAATGCGGCGTCTACCCTTTATAATGTCTATGCATTGACCAATCAACGTGTCTGTCTTTTCACACGTGACTTTTGCTACACCACGTGACTTTTGCTACAGTTCTTCCACGGCAAAAACACACACACACACACACACACACACACACACACACACACACACACACACAGGGTTAGGGTTTCCGGCCCCTGGACTCAGAAATGTAGAAAAGTAAAGGTTTCATGAGCGATGGAATAAAAAGTGATTTATGATGGGTGTAACTGGTCGGTCGGTCTGTTCCGTGGTGACTCTGTCTGTTGTAGCCATGGTGATGCCGTTATGTCAGGTTATCTGACGGAGAGAGAAAGTGATCAGGTCGATGACGTCACACTTTTATTTGATTTTTTATCAATAATCGGCATATAAGAGAACACAGAGTTACACACAGTCTTTTGACCAAAATGTATGTAATCACCGCCATTGTGGTGTGTGTGTGTGTGTGTTTTTCAGTTTGTCCCTTTGAGTGTCTGTCTGTCCCTGTCTGTGTGTGTGTGAGAGTGGTTTACCTTGAGGCAGCCTTTCCACCAGGTCATTTCTCTTGATGTCCTTCAGAATGTCTCGTGTCACGTTCAGCGACATTTCAGCAAATTGCTCCAGTAGAACGTCGGCCGTGCCCATCTCGTCTGCGTTCTCCAGCTTCCTTTTCTGGATTCCTTTAACGGTTTTCAGATGCCACTTGAACAACCTGAATTCCTTTTCTCCTAATTCGCCCAGAGATGCAATAATCAGTTTTGCATCTTGCTGGGACTTTGTTGTTTTTGCCCTGTTCAAATTAAAAACAAACGTTCAGTTTTCATCAACAAACATTTTTACCACAAACAGATATCTGCATTCAGTCATATCTAAATTCAGTTTAGATGAGACCGGTCTCGAGTTCAACAATTGTGGCTTGATGCATGATCAGCTATATTATGGAGGAGAGGAAAAAGAAACTCACAGGAACAGGTCATTCTCTCTCTCTCTCGTCTTGATTGTCTGGATACGATCCTAAATGATCCAGAAGAAGATCTAATTTCTGACCTGGATCGACTTCAGTTATTGACCTTAATTTGTAATTCCCATCTTATGCCTCGTTTCCACCGAGTAGAGCGGGTCGGATCGGAGCGGTTCGGTCCGGGTAGTTTGGCTTTTCATTTGCCAAAAGTTGGGTAGGGTACGGTTTAAGCGCACCTAACCGCTCTGAGCCGCTCCCGATATCAGTACTCCTCCGTTGGGAGTTCTCTATCAGTTGCACCGAGCCGTCTCTGTGCTCACAACAACACGGGGGGAATAAATAAAGAAGCGGCTGGTTTGACTAAGCAAAAACGAGAGACCGCTGGCTTGACCACAGTTGTTCCACAGCCCGATAGTTTGACCCACATTCTGGCGGCGGCTATCGCAGTCCAGCCTAAACCCCGCCCTACCAGTAAAGGTAGGGTCGGCGGTGGAACCACCACCGAGATTCTTAAAAGTGAGCTGTCCCGCTCTGAGCCGCTCCGACCCGACCCGCTCTACTCGGTGGAAACGAGGCATAAAGAGAGCATACTCAATGAACCCATAATGAAGGGTTAGCGCTTTGTTTGTGTCTGTTAGGTACTGATTGGCATAATATTTTCCAAGGCAACGTAGCTTAACTACATCATTACTGCCCCGTATTTAAAATCAGCCTATCCAACATTTTCATAAAAGAAGTAAGTCTTAATGCCTTTGTCATGGGTATACGCTCACCCAGGAACAACAGCTGGCGTGGTAAAAACACTACCGCTTTTGTCCAAAGGGGGCGCTAGAATTAACACAAACTGAAAGTCCCTCTGAGCACCTTTAAACATTATTATTTACAGGAAATAGACATTTTGAAAGGTAGAGGTAAACATGTTGATATTACCAGATCACTGACCACCTTGTCCTGACTGGCCATTAGCTGCCTGCACTGCTGCTCCTGCTTGTCTAGGGGCCACACAACATACAGCACTTTATATCTATTTGCTGCTCTTCTGCAAGGCGGTAAAAACATGTTTAGCTTTTGCAGGACTATCACATTATTTTATAAGACTTTATTGTCTGACACCCAGTAGCCACAACATTGTTTTGTTTCATGACAACTTTATTGACAGATGCTGTTCACATGCTTAGCAAAACCTAAAAAAGTAATTGTTGGTAAAAGACAATGCTTTAAAGAAGGTAAAGCTCGTAATAAGCTACACTATGGTACAAGGTCACTGCAAACACAATATGCAAGCAGCAAACCCCCAAAATATTTTCAGTTCACCCTATAGTATTAGTCAACGTGGTACGTTTGAGCCAGGTTTGAAGAGAATCCCTCAGTGTTCTTGAGGTATTGCGTTTATGAATCATGATTACAAAATGTACAACATTTTTGCACAAATAAATCAAGTTTTATCGAGTATGAAAATGCAATAGAGCTGGAATGGATGTTTCATTTACCTGTAGCTGTGCCAGTCCCACTCTCCTTCTTCAGCTCTTCAAAGCGTTTCAGCAGAACTCCTTTGCTGCTTGCCATCTTCTCTTTGGTGGCTTTCAGCTGACTGGCGACGCTGCAAGCACACATTAGAACAAACCGTTGTAGCTGTTCTAGAATGCAATACAATCGTCATATAGGCAAGGCAAGGCAAATTTATTTACTTAACATAATTTAGACACAAGTCCATTCAAAGTGCTTTACAGGGGCATGAAATACATCAAGATTAGACTTTAGAAATTGCATTTAAGAGAAAATAGAAACAAAGGGAATACATCAGAATTCAAGATTAGACATTAAAGATTTAGACATCGATGTAGAATGGCTGCAATGAAAAGTACACGACTGACAATATAGTTATTTTCTAAATAGCCTATTTAACTTAATTACGGTTTTCACAGTTTCAAACTCATTTGAATCAATGTTATTATATTTTTACACATGTATGTTAATGTTGTTTGACACTCACTTGTCATTGATGGCCACTGCCTCAGGGTCAGTGGGGAGGATCATGAAGCAGACACCCGGGAACGTGAGTTTACGTCCAGCTGCGTCCGTCACATCCCATTTGGCCCCATTGTTCCGGAGAAGAGTGTACTGCTCCCCACTCAAAATCTGACCCTGAACAATGACAATCTGTCATCAGTGTGTGGATCAGAAATACGGGTGCATCTTAAATAATTCGAATATCATGGATCATGGAAATATATAAAATTACATGATCGAAAAAAAGGATTCATAATACAGAAATTTCCACCTTCTGAAAAGTATGTTCATTCATCCACTCAATACTTGGTGAGGGATTCTATTTTGCATGAATCAAGCTTCATGAAGATGGCAACAAGTGATTTGTGAAATAAGAAAAAAAGGAACTCAAAACTCATCAATTGCATTGTAAATTTCAATATGTTAAAATCATTCAAGTTAGTTTTTCTAAAGCACATTGAAAACGGAATCCAACTAATAAATCTAAGCTTTCAACCAAAAACACTACAAACCTCATCTGTGTGAAACTCGCACAGAGCCTCAATGAGCAGCAGCTTTTGTGGGGTTTCCCGCCGGTACTTCAGGGGCGAAACCTGCAGGCTGTGCTTCTGAAGATCCTTGACCGTCTCATCAAAATTTTCCATGGCCTTGGCTTGATCCTACACACACACAGCACGCACGCACGCACGCACGCACGCACGCACGCACAGCACTTACTTAAACCATAAAATATTAAAGTTTATGATGTTTACGGTACTTATTCAGTATAATTATTTTCAACATTTGTGTTTACAGTGCACAAACACACAAATAGCATGTTTCCCTGCGTTGTAGACTGAGAGTTTGGAACATATACTGTATGTACAGATAATGAAATGCTTACATCTATTTCCCTGATCAGACCTTCTATCTGATATAAGTCTTTGAGCTCCGGGTTGTACTTCTGGGTGAGCTCCGTATCCAGACGCTTCATCAGGTCCTGGGTGTCACGCGACTCCTTGTGGTACTGGACACACACACACACGCACACACACGCACACAAGCACAGACGCACACACGCACACACACACACGCACACACACGCACACACACACACACACACACACACACACACACATAGAGAGATACATATACTCATGAGCTTCTTTTATATTATAATTTTTGGTCATTTTTATGCTTTATCAGACAGCTTCGGAGAGACAGAGGTGAAATGGGTCAGATAGGGAATGACATGCAGAGAACGCCACTGGTCGGATCCGAACCCATGGTCTGCTGCTTCTGAGGACTGAGGGGGGATGCTCTAACCGCTACACCACTAGAGACCCCCAGATACTGATGAGCTTTACTTATTTAAATGTGTGTGTGGGAGAAAATGGAATGTAATAGTCGGTGAATGCAACCTACCTTGTGGAACTCCTTCATGTGTTTGAGGTGGTTCTCCTCACAGATGAGCAAGTTCAGGTATTCCCTCCAGTCAACGTTGACCGCCTCCATATGGGCCTGACAAAAAAACAATGTATATCGGCAATTGATTAGTAAAAAAGTGCAAATTGGGAAGCTCAGGTACAAAAGCAGCAAGGAATAATAAACAAATTAAACAGTCAGAATGTATATAAATGAACCTGTACCTCAATAACATTTTTCCCTGGATGATTGGCGGCGACAAGCTTATCTCGGTCGTCATTCAGCTTGTCGACCGTGGCCTCTTTGGACAGCAGAAAACAATTTTTGAAGTCTGTTGGCGGGGGGGGGGGGGGGGGGGGGGGGGGGGGGGTGAGACAGGTGTGCTATGAAAACTGCTGATAATTTTTGATATACTTGGCAGTGTCTATCCTTGTATGTTCTCATGCTCTACCTCGTACTCCCACTCGCGGGCGGGGTAGTCCAGGTTGCTGTCACTCCAGTCGTAGTTGATCCTCTCCTCGGACTGCTGGTCCATCCAGTACAGCTCATTGGAGCAGCGCTGCATGTAATCACGCAGGCTCAGCAGGTTGCGCTGACGAGCACTGCATCTAACCTAACAGACGGAAAGGGAAAAGCACATTTTAAAGCACGTTTCACACACAGTGGCCTCATTTATCAAACTTGCGTGGAAACTGGTGCAGATTCTGGCGCAAATACCTCCCTACGCCAGGTATCGCGTGGGATTTATCCAACAGTCGTATCTCGCCAATCTCAGCGTACACCAGATCAGAATTGATAAATGCGGCGGCTGAAAACAATCGTAATTTGAATACCACGCCCCTATATTTTCTCAGTTTAGAGGCCTCGCCCAGAGGTTTTGCGACATGGATATGCGCATTACGGCAAAGAAGAGGAACTTCTCTGAAGTAAAAATTGACAGCATAACAGCGAAAGTAGAAAAAAAATAATAAATCATTTTGGAGCATTAAAAGCGGCATCAAAGAAAGTCAGAAGGCAGCAGCTACATCGGCCTTGGAAGGCTGATATCTCTACAGACTGTTAGAGCCTCTATCTCTAACAGTCGTGTCCTTGTCACCAGCATCAGACAGCACAGAGGACACTCAGTGCGTTTCCATGGCACAACTAGATTGACATATACCGAACTAGACACTCGAACGGACCGTGTCACTTGTCTGAGTATACATGGCCTTTCAGAGAATTGGATAAATGTCCGATGCATGGCTGTCTCCACTATGCTAGGTGGCGCTGTAGCCCTTTCAACAAGTGGTTATAGAGCCACGTCCGGTTCCCTTCCGGCAACAACACTACTATTTTTTACGTCGTCTCCTTCCACTTCCTTGTGAAATCCTCCGCAGGGATTCTCGAGCAAGCACAGAACGAGAACTCCGATATGTGATATCCGATCCCTGTATACATGCAGAGAGAATGCCGACTATGAACGAGTTATCTAGGTGTTCTTATCCGACTTCTCTTGTCCGTTAATGTGCCGATTTGTGTGTGAAGTAGATCGGATAAAGGTATTTACATGCAGTTTACAAGTCTTGTTGAAGTCTTATTCCTTTATGAGTCTGCATTTAAACACACTGACTGTTGAGTCTGGGTGGAGAGGAAGTCCTTGGGGCTCACACACACACACACAAAGACACATTATACACACACCCCCTGGACTCAACGTCTTCTGGTCTCCCTCCCCCTCTCCGTCTTTCGTTACAGTACAGTATGCCGCGAGTGATGCGTTGCGCCTGTTGGCTGCGTGCTCCCCACAGTGTCTGAGCTGTGACACCTCCCCTCTACACACCCTTAAGCCTGATTTATACTTGTGCGGCTCTGCGCCTCTGCATTCTCTGCTGGGTAGCGCAGACATCAAACGTTCTCATGAACCATTGATAGCAGTTTGCCCACAGCATCTCTGCGGCTCCGCGGGGCTCTGCACATGCGTTACCGCACAAGTATAAATTACCCCTCCCACATGTGCTTGTTTTTGATGTTTTTAATATGTTGCTTATGTGCTGAGGTGCTTTTTTCCTAATCTCTACACTGTGCCCCCCGTCCCTTAGAGCAGTGATTTTCAACCAGTGTGCCGCGGCACACACACTAGTGTGCCGTGAGAGATCGTCAGGTGTGCCGTGGGAAATTATCTAATATCACCAATGTTAGAGCCATGGAGAGGATAGGCATATGTTAATAATATATTTTGCTTTAATTAATAATAATTATCATAGCTTATATTTAGTTGTATATTTAGGTCTAATCAGTAGATAGGGTGTTAGTATGCTCTTATTTTGTCACTTGTTATCACAAGTGGTTACTGTCGTAAAGCGTAGCTTAGTGTCGTACAACTGTTGTAAATTAGCCATGTGGGCACCTGTCGGCTTATCTGCAGTGTTATTGAAGTATCGGGGCAGGACGGGAGCTTCACTTTTCTGACCGTAGCCTTACGTATATTTTTTGTTCATTGTCGACTATTTTTTGAGAAAAAATCACTACTTTTTCATGTTACATCGGCCTTGGATTTTCTTTTTGAGCACAAGTCCAGAATCCTACGTCCTGCAAGAGTGGCAAACAGGTTGCCACTACACCTAATTAACCATTGTCGGGTGTCTTTGTGTGAGGAAATGGGAGCGGAACATAAAAGCCTCGTTTGAGATGTCGCCGTCTTGCTAAGACCTACGCAATTATGACGCTCGGCTTGCTGAGCGCACAGCATTTTTGTTGTGCGCTTAGCAAAACGCGCGTCATAGTTGCGCAGGTCTGAGCAAGACGGATCCAAGTCGAATGAGGCTATTGTCGTATTGCTCCACACGGAGGTCCGGTGGCTGTCGCGCGGCAAAGTGCTGGTCCGTGTGTATGAGCTGCGAGAGGAACTTAACGTTTTTCTGACAAACGAGAGGTCCGATTACTCAAAGCTGCTTGCAAGTGATGAGTGGTGTGCAAAGCTGCAGGGCTCCAGACAGAGACCAAATGCTCACATTTTGCAACCATTTTTTAGACAATGCGAGTACATTTTTGAACTACGGGCAATTCGCTGACACATTTTTTCATTATTATTATTATTACATCCATTATTAGAGCTTTGTGTTTGAGAGAGAGAGAGAGCAGTCCGCGACTGATAGTGAAACGATCAACAGCGCGGATCACGTGACCAACTCTCATCTCAGTGTCCCGCTGTCGTCACTTCTTAACATGTTGCAATGGTGACTTTTTCCGCTATATTTTCCGACTTTCCGCCATAGCGCTAAGGCTAGTTAAAGACCAGACACATCTTGCAACTTTTTTTTAATACTGCGCTCACCAGAGCCGAGTACTATGAACGCTGCTGTCTCCTCCTCCTCACCGCTGACAGCCCTCACTCACACGGTGTGTGTGTGTGTGAAAACAGCCCCTGCTACCTGCAGCATTTTATATAGGTAATTTGTATAGGCCTAATACCTGGTCAGCATTTTCTATTCATTTAGCCTCTTTCAGAATTACATATTATGCAAATTAGTTGATTATGTCATCTGGCTTACTACTAGTTAATTTTGGGCCAATAACTATTTTCCTTACAGAGGAGTCAGCAGAGATAGAGAAGGAAAAATCACAGGGCTCAGGTGTAGAAGGGGTTGTGGTGAAAATGGGTCAAATCCCAGTCTTTCTACCATTCCTGCCAGGATATCCATTTTGTGTTCATCGAAACAGGCCCAGGTTTCACACTAAGTGAGTATAAATACATTTAGAAACTATATTATTAACTATATGTATTATTGTACTGTGTTAGAGTGTCATTTTGTGTTATTTTGGTTGGTGGTGTGCCCCAGGTTGAAAATCACTGCCTTAGAGGAGCCTAGTTTTGGAATTACCTGTTTTTTTCCCCTCGTTTTCCTTTTCTTATCTAATGATAGGGGACGCATGCGTCCCGACAGTCTCTCCGTCCTGTCTCCCCACACTGTCCTTTTATGTTTCATGTAAAGAAGACCCTGAGCCACGCCTGATCCTTTTTCCTGTCCTTGTAGAGGATGCTGGTGATGTCATAGAGCACCGGGATCCCGCAAACTGTGACTATTATGTTTTCATCCATCTTGATTTCCTCTGTCCATCGTCCCGAAGTGAGTGACGTCGGGAGGAGCTCAACGCTGATTGGCTATCGCGGCGCGGCCGCCAGTGTTATTTTTATCATAAAGAGCAGCGTACTACTTGCATAGCCTGCATATTTAATACTTAGGCTAACATTTTAGAAGCGATGAATGAATGCAGCCCCCGTGCTGCAGAGTCCTAGCCTGGCACCACCCGCCTACCTACTTTCGCTCAATTTTAATTTCCCTTCGGTAGTCAGTCTGGGTCTGGGGTGTACTAGTGGGATCCTGCTCCGACAGCTTTTTTCCGGTAAAATCAGCGAACAGAGGGAGTGGCTGAGAACAATGACGTTGAGGTCGTGCGCCAGTTTCAGTTGTAGTCAGAAGCCGGCGCATCACATACGTCACAACCTAACGTTAAGCGATTGGTTGGCAGATCCAGAGTGGCACTGGGCAGATCCAATAGTTTTAAACTTCAACAGACACCCACCTTCAAGTGAGTTAACGTTTGTCAATAGAGCGATTCCAGACCTTCTGTACAAATGAAATGAAGTACGATGGTCTGGTAACACCAGGCTAGCAGTGTCCCCCCAGCTGCTCCAAGTCGGAGACAACTACCCTTACGCAGTCCCAAGCAGCGCTCCAAAGTGGCCCGTGTGTGCACTATTGAATCAGCGCTCCTACTCAGTTGCACCATAAGCTGCACATTTTTAAGTGATTAACATGTTTATCTCGGTCTGAGCACACACTGCATTAGTATGGAGTGTGGAAATGTGCGTACACCCACTTTTCTAATCTACGCATGGTTGATAAATGAGGCCCAGTGACTTGGATTCCCTGTAAGCTAGTGTGCTAAGCTAATGGAATATGGCGCTTTTCCACCGCGTGGTATCAGCTCAACTCGACTCGACTCAACTCGCATTTTTGGCGTTTCCACCGCAATTTCATGGTACCTGGTACCTGCTAGCGGCTGCTTTTTTAGTATCGCCTTGCTCTAGGGTCCAAGCGAGCTGAGCCGATGCAAAAGTTGACGTCGGCAGACGGCCGGCCGCTGATTGGCCAGAGACTACCGTCTGCCGGCTTCATTCTGTTGATTATTCTCCTAATGATTCTCAACAACTCTCCGGGACTTTTATGTGTATTTTGTCTCGCCGCGTGCAGCCTTCTTTGGCTCTCTTTCATTTGATTTGCATCACAGACCCGATTTTTTTCTCTCCATATATTCGCTAAGCTCACCCAGTTGTGTTGGCTGTTGGGGAAGTTACTTTGAACATACGAGAGGAGACATAGCAGCTAGGCTAAATAGCCTATAGCAGCAAGCTGGGACAGACATGATAGCGAGCGATTACATTACAAGCCTCGGACTGCACTGATTACCTCAATAAAATATTCAGGCTGAGACACGGCTTGCATTTGAAAACACGTATCCTGAAACAAGCACTTAACAGTCAACTTTATCATGCCTGTGTTTACGTGCATAGGGATGTACGTGACGCATCCCTACAGCTGACTGTGTGGCAGTCACACATCAGGACACAAACCCTCCCTTTTAACGGCCCGTAGCAATATTCTTCTACTTCTTTTAGCAAACAGATACAAGGGGAGTATTTTCTTAAACATTTTTCATCCGTGTTTTTGGCGGTTGGTTCAGTTAATAGTGCAACAACTGCTCGTAATTTCTGCTTTGCTACTTGACTCCGGAGTTGGCTTTCTGCCCCTTTGTATGACGACCCCGCCCACGTCCAGGATGTACTATTTGCGGTGGAAAACGACCCGTGCTGCTACCAAACCAAGTTGAACTGAGTCGAGTTGAGTCGAGTCGAGCTACATTTGCGGTGGAAAAGCGCCAATAGTTTTAATTTTTTTAAAGGTCACCTATTATTTGGGGGGCGACTGTGGCTCAGTTGGTAGAGCGGGTCGGCCGATGATCAAAGGGAACGTGGGAAAGGAAAACAGGTCTCCCTTGCAAAAGAGTCTTCGGTCTCAATGGGATTTACCTGTATAAATAAAGGTTAAAAAAAAAAAAAATACAATATGCACCTTGCCATGTTTTTCAACATTAATATACTGTAGGTCCCCTGTGTGACTGGAGCTTTCCAAAGTATGAGAAAAAAAATAACCCTCTCCCTTTTGGTCCACCTCAACCTTTCTAAAAACTTCAAAACCCCAGTCAGATTTCTCTCCCCTTATGATGTCATAAGAGCGTTTCAGACAGAGGCTGAAATGAGGCGATTCAGCAATGGCCTGTGAGAACTATAGAGGACATAACACCATGAAAACAGTTTCTAGTATAAACCCAAATTAATTTTTTTAACCTGAAGAGCATAATATACGAGCTTAGATGCAGGAAGAGCTGTTAAGTCAAAATAAATTGAACCCATTCAGGGTGATTTTTTTTTTAATGGCAAATTTTTGTTTGTTTGTCTGAAGGCACAGAAAATTACCAAAGGGCCAAAAGCTAAAATAAAAATAAAAAATGGTGATGAGGGAAATGGTGATTGTAATGACACACATCTAACCAATATACTTTAAGACACACTTGTGGGCTAAATGTGTGTGTGTGTGTGTGTGTGTGGGTAGGCTTATTACCAGGAGTTTGTTGTACTTGGTCTGGAGGCCACTGACATATTCCTTTAGAAACAAAATAAAACAGGAAAACTGAGAACAAAACATTCAAGACAAGTGTCATGTGAGTCATTCAAAGTAATTAGTGAGTATGGCGTGATACAGTTAGTTTTCTTGGATTTCTGTCTGTACCTTATCTCCACTGGTGGCGATGTGTGGAGCCAGAGCCTCCACCTCGCTGTGGAAGATGTTATGTTCCTCCACCTCGTTCTCCACAGACGGCAGGTCCTGCCCAAAGCCTTTGTGGTTCAGCTTGTCCTGGACAGGGACACACAATGAGACATGCTGTCAACATTTGGACTTAACTTGGTTTGTCTTCCACTAAAACTTTGTCTTTATATACTGCCCAGCTGTATATGTGGAAGGCGATACCTTGTTGATAGCGTAAAAGTTAAGGGCCTCCAGTATGTAGCTATCCACAAGTTGCTTGGAATGCTCTGAGAGGTTTTTAGTGTCTCTGTGTATGAGAGTTGAGAGACTAGTTACCAGTTTCTCATCCATCATGGCGCCCCAGTTGATGCTGGGGTTCCCCTCAGTGCGGATCAGCTTGTACATATTGTCATGGAACCCTTGTGCTTCATGAGTCTCTCACGCAACGTCCATATGCTACACACACACACACACACACACACACACACACACACACACACACACACACACACACACACACACACAGAAATAGACAATATATATGAATATTTTAATACAGATACATGATATTGAATTCATTCAGGATATATTGTGTATACTGTATGTTGAATTGGCACTCATATCCTACAACCTATGCATGTAAACTTTTTAATTCAACAAAGATTGTTGGAAAATCCTCATCCCTCATCTATCTATCTATCTATCTATCTATCTATCTATCTATCTATCTATCTATCTATCTATCTATCTATCTATCTATCTATCTATCTATCTATCTATCTATCTATCTATCTCTCTCTCTCTCACTCTCTCTCTCTCTCTCTATCCGTCCGTCGTCGTCCGTCGTCGTCGTCCATCCCTCCCTCCGTCGTCCGTCCGTCCGTCCGTCTCCGTCGTCCGTCGTCGTCCGTCCGTCCATCATCCATCCCTCTCTCTCACTCTCTCTCTCTCTCTCTCTCTCTCTCTCTCTCTCTCTCTCTCTCTATCCATCCCTCCCTCCCTCCCTCCCTCCTTATCTATCTATCTATCTATCTATCTATCTATCTATCTATCTATCTATCTATCTATCTATCTATCTATCTATCTATCTATCTATCTATCTATCTATCTATTATCTATCTATCTATCTATCTATCTATCTATCTATCTATCTATCTATCTATCTATCTATCTATCTATCTCTGTCTGTGTAAATGTAGACAGCATTTCATGTAGAGAAGAGTTAAACACGGAGGATGTTAGGAATGTTATTCATCAGAATACAGGAAAATAATGTTTTCATTAGTTTACAAATGTATGAAGGAGATAAGGTGGATCTTGTGTTGAGTGAGCTTTCTGACACTTCTTCTATGGTATAGATATTGTATCACATAGCATGGTATTGGGAGCAGTACTCACTCTTTCTCTATCATCTTAGCCTTTGGATGCTGCAGGAGCTTGACTTTGACAATGTCCTCTTCCAGGGCCACCAGCTGTTCCAGAGAGTTCTGGATTCTCTTGTTGGTGTCTTCCTGGTAGCGAGGCTGCTTGCCCTCAGCAATCCTACTCTCATCCTGCCCAACAAAGATGGAAAAGGTGAAAATTCAGTTAAAATGTTTTTAGCTGATTAAGGGAACATGAAAGGGAGAATAATAGATGAAAGGAAAGAGTTCAGTCATGACTTGATCCCATTGTAGAAGCGATGTTTGTATCATTAATGCACTCATTACGTTTATAGATGTGAATAACTATATGTACTTAACTGTCTTTTGAATTCTGAACTATGTGCAGGGATTTTTTCTTTGTAAAATTTCACAATTGTTTCACTGTTGTTGTTTACAGCAGCAGGGCCCACAGATGGTTTACAAACATATTCTAGTCTTCCGTTTGATTCCAGGTTCTTCAACATATTTTTTTTCTGATTTATGATGATATAATTATTCAATGTTAAGAATTATATGTCCTGTAAAAAATATGTTTCTATGTTAAATGTTCCTAAATTAACTGCCGCTATGCCAATGTAAAAAGATCCCCATTCACTGAAAATACATAGTGCACCTTTAAGTGTCAAATGATCTGCGTATCTGGAGATACAGTAGTTAGGTTGGAAAGGTTGAGGTTGTACCTTGGTGTATTTTTCCTCAATTTTGAGGATGTTCACCTCCACCTCATCAGCATTCTTCTGAATCTTATTAATCAGAGTGCTGGAACACAGAGAGGAGAACACTGTCTGTAAGATCCACAAGTTGTCACCGTTTCCAACTCAATCATCTTCAGAGACATCAATACTGAAGTAGGGTCTCACAGCAACAGTTATTGCATTTAATGAGTTAATACAGAATACAAATAAGAGGTTTATTTTATTATTATATTGAGTTATGTTAAAGTGTCTTTGGTGTGTCCCTAAATTGCTCCCAATGGCAATGAATTGATTAGTTGTTCAGCAGAGAATTGATCGACAACAATTTAAATAAATAAAGCAAAAAAAAAAAAAACTTGATCAGGACGCCCCAATATTCACAGCTAATTTCAGAACCATCTGGACAGTTGTTGGCATGATGTTGGATTGACAGACCGAGCATCTGTACATTGCAACTCTTATGCTCTGCCGCTAGTGGGGTAAAGAGGTAAAGTGAATTTATCTACATAATAATCTACTTTTAATTAGGTGTGTTTCAGAAAAATAAATACACCGTCGGTGAGAACGGGGTAATGTGAGACACTTTTTACATTTGCTCCCCTCTAAGGGAGCTAAAATGATTTATCAGTCAAATTTACACATTTCCCATTAATTCAGGATGTTTCATAGAAAAGGGCATTAGCAGAATTTATTCAAGACAAAGGGCAGTGAAAATATGATTGTTTAAAAAACAGTTGTCAGACCAGAGAAATCAAGGGGGTAAACTGATCCACTTACTTTTTCCACTCTGAAACTACCATAACAACACATGTTGTAACAGTTAGAATCCTGACAGATAGATTGAGAACCAAATATTACAAAACTAATGTCGGACTAGTAACAGAATCATGGGGTTTGGTCAATAAGAAAAACATTTTCTAAACACTTGAAAGTAACTCTGATCAAATACACCATATAATTCATATTCAATAATTAACATTCAAATGAAAGATAGAATCAGTTAGATTAGAACACAGTCTGGGGGTCAAAACACAGGACCCTTAGAGCCAGCTAGTGTCTGGGGGTCAGAGCAAAGGACATCAGAACCAGCTAGAACAGCCTGGGACTCAGAACACAGGACTAGACCCAGCTGTCATTTTCTTTATCTTTTGAGTCTTTGATTAATATTTTTCTGCATTTGTTTTATTGGGATCATTCATTGAATAAAGACATATTACTTAGAGTCTATTGGTGTTAAAGGTCACTCTCCTGTCCCCCAGATACATAAGTGCCAAACCATGCCCTTGCTGACACCCCTTCAACCATCAACCCCCACCTCCAGCCCACATTGTCTTTTGTCTTATTCAAACTAGTCCCCTTGCTACCTCAAATATAATGGATTCATTAAAAGAGGGCACAGACACTGTCTCACTTTACCCCACAGCATTTGTCTCACTTTAAGCCACTGCAACAATTTGAGAAAAAACTACCTCTCTCAGCTAATCAGGCTAATCTTCAGTTATCATCATCACATGGTTTCATATGTTGTTAGTTCATCAACATGTGTGCAAGAAGTTTTTCTACCTGAATCAATTTGCTTTGGAACAACAATCGATTAAGTTGACAGCAAGAAAATTTACTTTTACATGCAAAAAATACATTTTTGTGAAAAAAAACATGTTTACAACATCACCATGAGGTCCTCTCTTTCAGGGCCATGGGGAAATGAGAGGGGCTTGAAAACATAGATCTCACATGACCAAAAATGTGTTCCATTGCCTAGATACGGGGGTGTCTTACATTACCCGATGGCTCACATTACCCCGTTCTCCCCTACTTTTGGTCTGGTCTTTTTCTAAATGTATCAAAGCAAACTAAAATGTATAAACTTTACATAATGAACTGGCACAACAGTTTTATAGTTTTGAGCTAGTTTTATAGCTATTACTGTAAGGACTTGAAGGGCCATAATCTGACTGCCTCTATCAAGCACTTGTTAAATATATCTTCTCAATGACTCACTCTGAAAATATGAAGAAGAGATAAGAAAAATTTCTTTATGACACAGCTAAACGAGCCCAGCAGGTTTCTTGTGTGTATGTTTGTCTCATTATCATGCAGACACCTAGTTGAATGACTGTGACAGCTATCACTGAGTGTATCCCCTGAAACACACATCCAGCGTCATCTGCGCGGCTGCGTCTGACTTTTTTTCCAGCGACCATGTTAACACACTACAGCCTCACACATCCAACCTCTGACGCCCTCTAGACACTTCACCTCAGCCTATTTTTTTTCAGGGAGACGCTGACTTTCTGTGGAGTCAGCGATTCTGCAGAACGCTTAATACACAGCATAGGCTCTGTAAACTGGTTTGTAAACAAAGGGGGCCCACCGTTGATAGCAACATGCCTGTTGACAAAGCACAGCCTAGGCTATTTTCACTGATTTGACAAGACGTGATATTGAAAGTGAAAACAAACATTCTGACTCTACCTTTAACTGCCGACCTCAAGAGCAGTTTGCCACTAGAACCTGATGTATAAGTGTGAAAGATTTTATTGACTGATTTAAGCTTATCAAAGATGTATGAATCTTGCATTATGATGAATGATAAGTAACAAAAAACTGTTACCCACATTACCCCAATTTCATTTATGGGTTGATATAATTAATTCTTTAACGGAATATCTAAAATCCATTTTAAACTGCATATTTTTAACATTGTCGGCCAAATGATGTCTCAACTCAATATCAGTAATTGTAACTGGAATACAAAACTTACAGAATGCACACAGGGCATTGAATATCACTTATTTATTTTAACGTTTTTTTTCTGGCATTTGTTTTTGTGCTTTATTGGATTGTTTGTAGAGACAGAAATGAAATGTGTCAGAGAGGGGAATGACATGCAGAGAACGACCCGGGCTGGATTCTAACCCGGGTCTGCTGTGAAGAGGACAGACAGACAGACAGAGAGGGGAATGACATGCAGAGAACGACCCGGGCTGGATTCTAACCCGGGTCTGCTGTGAAGAGGACTGACAGTCAGATAGACAGACAGACAGACAGACAGACAGACAGAGAGGGGAATGACATGCAGAGAACGACCCGGGCTGGATTCTAACCCGGGTCTGCTGTGAAGAGGACTGAGACGCTATGTGGTGGCGGGAGGGGGGGGGGGGGGGGGGTCTAACCACTACACAATGAGCGTCCCTGAATATTATTTTTAAAGCTCCTGCTGTTTTTTTAATGATCAAATGTCAGAACAAGTCTGAACTTGTAAATACTTCAGCTCTGCATAAGCAGTTGACAATGAGTCAATACCAAGTTTCAGTCAATGCGATCACACAGGCGTTCCTGTACTCCGATGAGCACTTCACATTCGCTTGATACATGCCAATAATTCATTAGCTGGATTAAAAACAATCATAAACCCTGCACCAAAAAGAACCATTTAACTTGCAAACATTCAAGCTTCAATCATTGGTACAAAGCAAGTTATAGTCCACCATTGGAAATGCCCCGTTCAGACTATATGGACCATAGGCTACTCAGTCGTTTACAAACTGATAAATATGACACTACAGTAAATAAATTATGATTTATAGTATATAAATCTTTATAAGTAAAGTTTACTCACGTTGCTGTTTGTTTCACGATTGCAGTGGACCTGGCCCTTTTCTTA
>CM047521.1:1215205-1220205 GCA_026122265.1 Ammodytes dubius | reverse complement strand
TGTGTGTGTGTGTGTGTGTGTGTGTGTGTGTGTGTGTGTGTGTGTGTGTGTGTGTGTGTAACTGACCCAGCTACACACAGCAGTTAAGCTCCTCCCAGTCCAGTCACACAAGTTAAAGAGCAGGAAACAGCTGACAGGGATGAAGTATCGCTCTGTTAAAGACACACACACACACCACACACACACACACACACACACACACACACACACACACACACACACACACACACACACACACACACACACACACACACACACACACACACACACACACACACACACACACACACACACAGACAAAGCTAGGGTGAGTCCTTTGGTTGGTGTGTTCTGTTCAGATCAGTTCAGTTTTATTTTGTCATTGTTACAGGTGACAACGACAGAGCAAACACAAACAGGCATAACGTTTCAGTTGTCCACCAATTTACATAATTTAATCTGATCTCCATGAATCAATCAATCAATCAATCAATCAATCAATCAATCAATCAATCAATCAATCAATCAATCAATCAATCAATCAATCAATCAATCAATCAATCAATCAATCACCCAGTGTTTTACACATGGTATATGTCCTAAATACCCCATGGACTCCCATAACCCATAAGGTGCTTGGTGCAATAAATAAACATCTGATGGTGGTAGGGTTGTTGAGTGTTATGCAGCGACGCAAAGTCCAGTTCATAGTTATGGAGGTGTATGTGATGTCATTATGTCACAGAGGGGTGTCCAATGGGGAGTGGAGGGGCAGACAGTCCAATGGGGAGTGGCGTTGTTGGGCCTTCACTGTGGCAGAGGAGATGCTTTTCCCCCACGACAGGTCCTCCGACACAATCTCTTTGGGGCGACTGTGTCTCAGGTGGTAGAGCGGGTCGGCCGATGATCAAAGGGTTGGAGGTTCGATCCCCGCCCTGCCTCCTGTGTCATAGTTGTTGTGTCCTTTGGCAAGACACTTCACCCACCTTGCCTCGTGTGAATGTCGATAGTTAGCCTGCTATCGGTGTGTGAATGGTAACGTGTAAATGGGAACAGGTCTCCCTTGCAAAAGAGTCTTCGGACTCAATGGGATTTACCTACGGAAGAGGATTAGGGCCACACATGAAAAAAAAAAAGGGTTAAAAAAAAGTTCTGACTTTATTCTCAGAATTCTGACTTTTTTCATGAAATTCTGACTTTTTTTTTGTTCATGAAATTCTGACTTTTTTTTTGTTCATGAAATTCTGACTTTTTTTTTTTCATGGAATTCTGACTTTTTTTTTCATGGAATTCTGACTTTTTTTTTTGGTTCATGGAATTCTGACTTTTTTTCATGGAATTCTGACTTTTTTTTTTGTTCATGAAAAAAAAAAGAGTCAGAATTCTGACTTTAAAGTCAGAAACTACGGGTACTTGTAAGGACCAACCTCCGTGGGAGAGACACTTTGCTTTATGCAGTAGGAGGAAACCACATGCAGAGTAGCCGTCCATGAGAGTAGCCAGTAGCCCTAGCCTACTTGTGCTAAAATGGCTTCCATTAGCGACTTCTTGTGGGTTCGAGGGGTTCCAGAAGAAGCCATTTAGTTTATGGAAGACCAAAAGGTGCGTGAAACTATATGTGTTGTTTTGGTGCCTAGAGTTGTGTTAGCTAATATGCACACTGTCACCTCATGCACCATTGACCTATTAAAAGACATGCACCCTGTACCAAAACAACACATATTACAGTTTCACTCACCTTTTGGTCTTCCATTAACAAACGACTTCTTCTTGAACCCCTCGAACCCGCAATAAGTCGCTAAGGGAAGTCATTTTTGCACAAGTAGGCTCTCCCACGGAGGTTGGTCCTTACAAGTACTCGTAGTTCTGACTTTAAAGTCAGAATTCTGACTTTTTTTTTTGTTCATGAAAAAAAAAGTCAGAATTCTGACTTTTTTCTTAATTCCATGAACAAAAAAAAAAGTCAGAATTCCATGAATAAAAAAAAAAGTCAGAATTCCATGAATAAAAAAAAAAGTCAGAATTCCATGAATAAAAAAAAAGTCAGAATTCCATGAATAAAAAAAAAAGTCAGAATTCCATGAATAAAAAAAAAGTCAGAATTTAATGAACAAAAAAAAGTCAGAATTTAATGAACAAAAAAAAGTCAGAATTTAATGAACAAAAAAAAGTCAGAATTTAATGAACAAAAAAAAGTAAGAATTTAATGAAAAAATAAAAAGTCAGAATTCTGAGAATAAAGTCAGAACTTTTTTTTTTTTTTTTTTTAACCTTTTTTTTTTTCATGTGTGGCCCTAATCCTCTTCCGTATGTACCTGTATAAATAAAGGTAAAAAAAAAAAAACACGCAGAAACTTAAAACTATGGGCCCTCTCCACCTCCTCATGAGGGCTCAGCTGTCCGGTCTTATGGAAATCCACAATCATTTCCTTGATTTCTTTGTGTGTGTGTGTGTGTGTGAGTGTGTGTGTGTGTGTGTGTGTGTGTGTGTGTGTGTGTGTGTGTGTGTGTGTGTGTGTGTGTGTGAGTGTGTGTGTGTGTGTGTGTGTGTGTGTGTGTGTGTGTGTGTGTGTGTGTGTGTGTGTGTGTGTGTGTGTGTGTGTGTGTGTGTGTGTGTGTGTGTGTGTGTGTGTGTGTTGTGAGTGTGTGTGTGTGTGTGTGTGTCTCACCCCAGGTTCCTCCGTCTGACAGAGTGGATTTGGTGTCGGCCGTTATGGCGGGAAACGTTCCTATGGTTACGGTGAAGCAGAAACACACCAACACGGCAAAACGCCAAATCTGGAAACGTCACAAACAATAATAAATAATTTTCTATTTTTTTCATTATTTGTAGAATTTAGAGGAAAAACAAAAATGGAATCCATTTTGGAATAAGGCTGTAACAATGTTTTTTTTTAACCTTTATTTCTACAGGTAAATCCCATTGAGACCGGAGACTCTTTTGCAAGGGAGACCTGTTTTCCTTTCCCACGTTACCATTCCCACACACATTCACACACCGATAGCAGCAGGCTAACTATCGACATTCACACGAGGCAAGGTGGGTGAAGTGTCTTTCCCAAGGACACAACAACTATGACACATGTGGCAGGGCGGGGATCGAACCTCCAACCCTTTGATCATCGGCCGACCCGCTCTACCACCTGAGACACAGTCGCCCCAAACAATAAAATGTGGGACAGTTTTATTTTTATTTTTGTCCATCTTCCAAAATAGCTACAATTAAAATCATGAATTTTTGAAGGTCTTCATTTTCAAATTTGTATCTATTTTTTGGTTTCTTGAGAGTGGAACCAGAATGTGTTCTATAGAGTCTTATTATGTTCAATTAACTGAGAGAAAACGTTAAGAGATAATGTAAAGCAAACGGGTCTCTCTTTGTGTGGGGCTGTTTGGGTCATTTGATGTTTCCATTTCTAGCTGATGGATAAGTTTAGTTGTCTCTTCTAAATTGAAGGTAGAAGTATAACTAAACTAAAGGTAAGGGTCTGAAGAACAATGTTGGTTCAAGTGTCAAGAAACAAGACTAAATCAATGTTATTTTTTTTGTACATCTTCCGAAATGACAACAATCGAAATCAGGAATTTAGTATTATTTATTTTTTTAAGATTTTCTTTTGGCATTTTTATGCTTTTATTGATAGTGTAGAGACAGAGTTGAAATGGGGCAGAGAGGGGAGTGACATGCAGAGAACGACCGCGGGCTGGAATCAAACCCGGGTCCGCTGCTGGCCGAGGCCCATGGGGGGGGGGGACGCCCTACCTACTGAGCTAAGGGCGCCCCAAAATCAGGAATTTTCACATAATTTTTTTTTCTTGTTTTCTTGACAGTCGAACCAACAAGTGTTCTACAGTCCCTCAACAATTAAGAACTTCCTAAAACATTCATACACTCAACAAAAATATAAACGCAACACTTTTGTTTTTGCTCCCATTTTTCATGAGATGGACTTAAAGATCTAAAATTCATTCCAGATACACAATTGTACCATTTCTCTCAAACATTGTTCACAAATCTGTCTAAATGTGTGATAGTGAGCACTTCTGCTTTGCTGAGATAATCCATCCCACCTCACAGGTGTGCCACATCAAGATGCTGATCTGACATCATGATTAGTGCACAGGTGTGCCTTAGACTGTCCACAATAAAAGGCATTTGTATTTTTGTTGAGTCATCGATTGTGGTCATTTTGGAAAATGGGCAAAACTTTCTCCCACATTTTGTTGTGACAGACTTATTCCAAAATAGATTCAATTCATTTTTTTCCTCAAAATTCTGCAAACAATAAAACATGATGACAGCGTGAAAGAGGTTTGGCTGAACTCTTTCCAAATATATTTAAAAAATAAAAATAAAAATATGAATCACCTTCTTGAAGATTTTCACCATGGAAACTTCTTGTTTGTTCTGATCAGCTGGTTCACTTTTACTGTCTGAAGGAAAACACATTAGAGAGACTGTCAGTGTGTGTGTGTGTGTGTCTGTGTGCCCCTGTGTGTGTGTGTGTGTGTGTGTGTGTATGTGTGTTTGTGTGCCCCTGTGTGTGTGTGTCTCTGTGTGTGTGTGTGTCTCTCTGTGTGTGTCTGTGTGTGTGTGTGTGTGTGTGCGTGCCCTGTATGTGTGTGTGTGTGTGTGTGTGTGTGTGTGTATGTGTGTGTGTGTGTGTGTGTGTGTGTGTGTGTGTGTGTGTGTGTGTGTGTGTGATGCCCTTCACTGTGTGTGTGTGTGTGTTTGTGTGTGTGTGTGTGTGTGTGTGTGTGTGTGTGTGTGTGTGTGTGTGTGTGTGTGTGTGTGTGTGTGTGTGATGCCCTTCACTGTGTGTGTGTGTGTGTGCGTGCCCCTGTGTCTGTGTGTGTGTGTGTGTGTGTGTGTGTGTGTTGTGTGTGTGTGTGTGTGTGTGTGTGTGTGTGCGTGCCCCTGTGTGTGTGTGTGTGTGTGTGTGTGTGTGTTGTTATACCTGAGTTCATCAGTTTGACAGAGTTCTCTTCTCCTGAAATCAGTTCCCTGTTTTTGTTTTGAT
>CM047521.1:1207705-1210205 GCA_026122265.1 Ammodytes dubius | reverse complement strand
TGTGTGTGTGAGTGTGTGTGTATAATGTAAATCAAGTTGTTTTTCACTCACTTGTCTCTTGGCGAGGTTTCGGCCATTTTCCTTTGCTGTCCTGATAAACCAGACTCCACTCCACAGGCAACTAACACACAATACAAGTCAATAAAATAAGTCAATGAAATAAGTCAATAAAAAGTACATTGCAAACCAAATCAGTTTTATTTGTATAGCCCAAAATCACAAATACATTTGTCTCAGTGGGCTTTACATTCCATACAATATGATACAATATGACACCCTGCCCTTACACCCTTAGCTCGGCTGAGAAAAAACTCCCAGTAAAAAACCCTTTATGGGATTAAAAAAAAAATTGAAGAAATCTCAGGGAGGCTCCTTTAATGTCTAAACACACTCCAGCCAACAGATGAAGCGTAGCCACATGTTCACATAGTTACCGTTTCTATGGAGAAAGTTTTTTTCTCCCGTGAGAATTAAAAACTATTAGTCATTTAATTCTTGATGTTAATAAATTGTGTTTGAAGTGTTTAAACATCCGTCTGTCTCACTCTCCCTTCAGTCACATCAGCTGTCACTCCCTGCTCCAGTCAGACAGAGAGATAGGCAGACAGACAGACAGACAGACAGACAGACAGTCAGACAGTGAGACAGAGAGACAGATAGACAGTGAGACAGTGAGACAGTGAGACAGACAGTGAGACAGTGAGACAGTGAGACAGTGAGACAGACAGACAGTCAGACAGTGAGACAGTGAGACAGACAGTCAGACAGAGAGACAGACAGACAGTGAGACAGTGAGACAGTGAGAGAGTGAGACAGAGAGACAGTGAGACAGTGAGACAGTGAGACAGTCAGCGGGACATTCCTTCGAAGTTATTGACTAAGAGAAACTGATAGTAATGTGCTGAGTGTGTGTGTGTGTGTGTGTGTGTGTGTGTGTGTGTGTGTGTGTGTGTGTGTGTGTGTGTGGATATATATGCAAGGAGGAACAAGACAGACATACACTGTACGTCTGTCTTGCATATTTGGACATATTTGTACGTGTGTTTTATGCATTTAGCTTTTAAGCTTTTAGTCGACTAAGGTTTTGTTTAAATCTTCAACATCTGTAGTTGAGCTGTCAGTAGTTAGCTGTCAGTAGTTAGCTGTCTGTAGTTGAGCTGTCAGTAGTTAGCTGTCAGTAGTTAGCTGTCAGTAGTTAGCTGTCAGTAGTTAGCTGTCAGTAGTTAGCTGTCAGTAGTCAGCTGTCTGTAGTTAGCTGTCAGTAGTTAGCTGTCAGTAGTTAGCTGTCAGTAGTCAGCTGTCTGTAGTTAGCTGTCAGTAGTCAGCTGTCAGTAGTCAGCTGTTAGTAGTTAGCTGTCAGTAGTCAGCTGTCAGTAGTCAGCTGTCAGTAGTCAGCTGTTAGTAGTTAGCTGTCAGTAGTTAGCTGTCAGTAGTCAGCTGTTAGTAGTTAGCTGTTAGTAGTTAGCTGTCAGTAGTTAGCTGTCAGTAGTTAGCTGTCTGTAGTTAGCTGTCAGTAGTTAGCTGTCAGTAGTCAGCTGTCAGTATTCAGCTGTCAGTAGTTAGCTGTCAGTAGTTAGCTGTCTGTAGTTAGCTGTCAGTAGTTAGCTGTCAGTAGTTGAGCTGTTAGTAGTTAGCTGTCAGTAGTTAGCTGTCAGTAGTTGAGCTGTCAGTAGTTAGCTGTCTGTAGTTAGCTGTCAGTAGTTGAGCTGTCAGTAGTTAGCTGTCAGTAGTTAGCTGTCTGTAGTTAGCTGTCAGTAGTTAGCTGTCAGTAGTTAGCTGTCTGTAGTTAGCTGTTAGCTGTCAGTAGAGAATCATTAATAGGGTTCTCAGGAGCAGATCACAAAGTCCATAAACACACAATATATAAAGTCTGTATCAGTCCATAAAGCAGCACACACACACACACACACACACACACACACACACACACACACACACACACACCACACACACACACACACACACACACACACACACACACACACACACACACACACACACACACACACACACACACACACACACACACACACACACACACACTGGTTTCTTGATGCTTGAACCAAACATTGTTCTTCAGTCCCTTACCTTTAATGTGTAAGAGACAGAAACTAAACTTTACCGTCAGCTAGAAATGAAAACAGAAAATGATCTACGGCCAAACACTACACTATATACCTATCACAGTATAGGACAGTATTCACCCTCTCTTTATGCTTTCACTCAGTGCGTTTACATGCAGACTCATAATCGGGTAACTAAACGAATAAGACTTCAACAGGACTTGTAAACTGCATGTAAACACCTTTATCCAATCTACTTCGCACACAAATCGGCACATTAACGGACAAGAGAAGTCGGATAAGAAAACCTAGCATAGTGGAGACAGCCATGCGTTGGACATTTATCGATTCTCTGAAAGGCCATGTATACTCAGACAAGTGACACGGTCCGTTCGAGTGTCTAGTTCGGTATATGTGATAATCCATTCTAGTTGTGC
>CM047521.1:1152705-1202705 GCA_026122265.1 Ammodytes dubius | reverse complement strand
ACAATATCTGCTTAGTTAGAGTGAGCAGACCCTACATTTGCCATCACTGTAAATCAGATAGTGAATGTGTGTATCCTAGTTGAGTAGGCTATTATTGTTAGACCTATTTGTTTTGTTCTTTATGTTGTTACATACAGTAGGCTGGTCTTAATATGGATTTCCTGTTCGTCTTCCTTGCTCATTTTGTGTTAAGATGCATAAAGTTATGTAGGCCTATTTGTCAACTTGACAATGTAATTAAACTTTTAAATTTAGTTATGCCTTCTTGCCTTCTTTTTAATAGTTTTCCCATTAAGATAACATTGTGACAAATAACCCCATAGTGTGTGACACCCAACCCCTTGATGGGGTTGGGTGGTACCATGTGTCTGGGTGTCTTTGATAGTTAATTACTTCTTTATTAAAATAATTTGGAAAATGAGAGGGATACACATTTCAAGCCAACACCTTAAAAGAATACTTCACCCATACGGAACCAGCGTTCTATCATTATAGAATAACTATTATAATATAATGAATGAGGTTTTTCTTCCCTTAGTCTTCCCTTGGCCCAGCTGTCCTGTTAATCCTGACCCTTACTGTGATGTCACAAGAAGGAAACTGTAGGGTTAGACAGTGAGACCATAAAACACTCTTTCTGCCTTTTCTCAGGCTAAGATGATCCAATTTCATTTTTCTTTTCACATTTATACTAAATAGGATCTCCGAGTTCAATACACCTTCATATTCCAACCGGTGAAGTAGGCCTTTAAGCTTCAATTTAACGTAGGAATGACTATTGAAAGATGCTTAGGTGATGAGTAATTCACTCTAGAGTAAAAAGTGTGCCTACCAACTCCGTTCTCTCCTACTGGTATATTTCGTTATTATGTTGCACCTTGAACTGGCCTCTTGCTTAAATAGTATATTTGTCTCATTGCTGTTTTTTTCACTTGGAGGATCCGTCAATATGACCTTACTTCTGCTGCAGTTCTGGGTCAGAATCGCCGTAAAAGCTGCTGTTTTAAAAGTGGAGTCAGTGATTCTGTAGAAAACTTGACAAAATAAGTGAATGTCTCCTCATGATTTGCTAACTTTCTGGTGTTAATACTAGGCTCTTTAAACAAAGGACTGTGGGCCTTCATAGGCTAGCCATCAGGTTGTGGATCGTTAGGAGATATTCATAATTGACAAGCATTCTCCAGAATCGCTGAGTCCACCTTTAAACCACAGGACTGGAAGTTGTCTCCCTCCTACACATCACACAGAGACACTGAGGCACCAGGCCAGACTGTAAACCCAGGATACAGAGGTTCAGTGAATGTGGTGTTGAAGGTGTGGATGTGGATCAGTGAGTCAGAGGAGACTCTGTAGAAGGACAGAGAGCCAGCAGGACAGTCCACATACACTGCTACTCTGTCAGAGCCAGAGGAGGAGGAGATGGGTGTTTGTATCTTATTGTGACTGACAGAGCAACTATTATCAGAGCAGTCCAGACTCCAGGACTGATCATTCCCTCCAAACCAACAGTCATCACTGTCTTCTTTCCTCCTGATTCCTCTGTAACTCACTGATATACAAACCCTTCCGCCCCACTCCACCTCCCAGTAATGGCGACCAGTCAGACCATTACTACACAGCAGCTGAGTGTAGCGGTCAAATCTCTCTGGATGATCAGGATATGGCTGCTCCTTCTCCACCAGTGTCACCTTCCTGTTGTTGTCAGACAGTTTGAGCCATGGGTTTACTGTGTTTGTGTCCAGTGTGAGTTCACAGGAATCTGATGGAGAGAAAAAGACACAGCAGCAGTTTATCATCAGACACCTGAAGGCTTTATTCTTTGTGTCCTGGGGCCTATTTCAGGTAGCTGGTTTTACATACTCTGAGTTTAATCCTGCGCTCTGAGTGCAGGGTTGACGAGCAACTCTGGGTTTTCGGTTTCAGAACAGTGGATCAGCGTTGGGTTAATCAACTCTGAGCGTGTTTCACTCTGGTTGGAGCGTGTGCATAAAAGCCATCGTCAATGGATCGCTGATAACATGATTCACCATGGAAACAGAAGAAACAAATGATTGATCCTCCCACTTCTCCACTTCTCCACTTCTCAAAAAAGAAAAGAAAAAAAAACTTCTCCACTCCTCCCACTAGAGTTAGAAATATTAACGAATGAGTTTATGGTAGCCTATGGAGAAGAATTAACGGGATATTGTGTCATAACTCTGATCTAATCACCTCGGCAATTCAGAAAAAAACTGAGCAAACATTTTTTGTCAAGAGAATCATCACCAAAACATCTGCTTTTTATAAAGACCAAATAACTTAATTTTTGTCTCATCAGTCCAAAGCATTTTCTTCCAATATGAAGCTGGCTTGTCTAAATAAGCTTTTGCATACTCCATGCAACTGTATCTGTGGCGTGGGCGCAGAAAGGGCTTCCTTCTCATCACCCGGCCATACAGATGTTTTGGTGCAAATTGCACTGAATTGTTGAACGATGTACAGATACACAATCTGCAGCCAGATGTTCTTGCAGGTCTTTGGAGGTGATCTTTGGGTTGTGTGCAACCATTCTCACAATCCGCCGCATATGCCGCTCTTGTACTTTTCTTGGCCTGCTAGACCTGGGTTTAACTGCCACTGTGCCTGTGTCCTTCCATTCCCTGACAACGTTCCTTACAGTAGAAATTGATAATTGAAACCTTTGGGAAAGCTTCTTGTAGCCTTCCCCTAAACCATGACAATGAATAATCTTTGTTTTTAAGATCTTTTGGGAGCTGTTTTGATGATCGCATTCTGTCTCACTTCTGCAGAGAGTCAAAGAGAAGTGGAACTTGCATTTAGGCACCTAAAATAGCTTTTCTCATGATTAAACAGACCTTTATATGAGGTTCAAGGCTTAACAACATAATCCAACCAATTTTGTGTTTAAAGTCCTCAGTTTTACATGCTGTTACATGCATCAAAATCAGCAACACCACAAGGGTTCCCATATTTTTGCACGGCCAGTTTTTCACATTTTATTTAATTTCATAAAACTAAATACTGCTTTTCAAAAAATCTTTGTTTAGAAAACATCCCAGTACTTAGCTGTTCCTGGTAAATGAAAGACATACCACTTTTATCTTTTTTGTGTGAAAGCAGAGTCAATTATAATGCCGGCTGAGAGGGGTTCCCAAACTTTTTCATATGACTGTACATTACTTTGTTACAGGTTACCTTCCTCAGAACCACTTGAGCAAAGTAAAAATCGGATTTTAAAAGTATTTAAGTTTGTATAAGTACGGTATAATCAGGAAAATGTACCTAAAGTATTAAAAGTCAAAATGACTGTCCTACTATTTATTATATATATATATATATATATATATATATATATATATATATATATATATATATATATATATATATATATATATATATATATATATATATGATTTTATTCAGGACACATGAAGATCCATAGTACAATGTATAAAAAAAAAATATAATAATAAAAAAAAATATATAGGGGAGAACGGGGTAAGTAGGCACACTTTTTACTCTAGTGAGAATTGCTCATCACCTAAACATCTTTCAATAGTCATTCCTACATTAAATTGAAGCTTAAGGTGTTGGCTTGAAATGTGTACCCCTCACTTTTTCTATCTTATTGTAATAAAGAAGAAATTAATCATCAAAGACACCCTTACACATTGTGACAACCAACCCCATCAAGGGGTCGGTTGTCAAACACTATGGGGTTGTTTGTCACAATGTTATCTTAATGGGAATAATCTTAAAAAGAAGGCAAGAAAGTAGAACTAAATTTGAAAGTTTAATTGCATTGTCAAGTTGACAAATAGGCCTACATAACTTACTGTAGCCTTGGCAGCTGGTCTAGTTTGGGATGCACTGGGTTGTTTTGATTGTGTTGCCCTTTTTTCTTTTGCATGCTAGCTGCCTTTTCCTGCTCTATTCTTTCCTTCTCTGGGGTGTCAGTGAGGATACAGCTTGACAATTTCTTTCGTTATTGGGTTACTTTTCTGGCTACAGCCTTTGGATAACATGTGACAACCAACCCCCCAAAAAATGTGACGACCAACCCCAACTTGAATTTCTTGCTAGCATCAAGGCCAACAACCATGTGACAACTAATTAGCTTGCTAACCACAATCTAAACTATAGTTTACCCTTCACACTTTGTATGGGTAACAAGTGTTTTGTTATAAACCCATTGTGTAAAAGCCTAGAAGAAAAATACTGAGGAGCTAAATATTTTCAATTTGACATGAAAAACACAAACAGTCGTCTCACCTCAAATTCAGCAGTCTAACTCCAAGGAAGACTATGTAGGTGACCTCTGATCCCAATTCTGGATATTTACATACCAACATTTCACAGACAGCGCCTTCTGGTTCCGAGATATAACGATTGTGACAACCAACCCGTGTGACAAATTACCCGTTCTCCCTACTCTAGGTTAGATTACTGTGATACCATGCATTTAAAGGCAGGATTTGTAGCTGGGAATAATCTGCTCATAGATTTTCTTTTCTTTGTGAATTTAAGTTTTTTATTATTTATTTGTATCAAAAAGATTTGTTTGCTTGGTAAAAAGTAAAACAATTATAAGAAAAAGCAGCAGATTTCCAATTTGGGAAGCAGGAAGAATGACATTCCTGGCATATTTGCATTACAATGACTTAACACAATAAATCAATGTTTGACTGTCAAAATGCTCAAGTAGAGTTCTAAACGTGTACCTAAATACATGTATTAGTAATATTACACATCTGCATTTTGTCTCCATCAGTCAAACTGAGCAACACTTACACTTCTTCAGACCAGGTTTTAACCTCTGCTCTCCACCTGGGTCGATCCTGGAGGAAGAAACACAGTCAGTCAACATGAGTCCTAACTGCTGTTCAACATGAAGCAGTGTTCCTCAGCTGTCAACCGATTAAATTATTATGAAAATATACAATCACCAGCCAATGTCTTGTTAACACATATAACTAATCAGCCAATCACATGTCAGCAACTAAATGCATTTAGGCATGTAGACCTGGACGGGACAACTTAATTGAAGTACAAACCGAGCAGCAGAATGGGGAAGAAAGGGGTTTGAGTGACTTTGAACATGGCAATGTTGATGGTGCCAAACGAGTAAGTCTGAGTATTTCAGAAGCTGCTGATCTACTGGGATTTTCACTCTAAACCATCTCTAGGATTTACAGAGAATGGCCCGAAAAAGAAAAAATATCCAGTGAGCGGCAGTTGTCTGGATGAAAATGCCTTGTTGAAGTCAGAGGTCAGTGGAGGATGGGCATACTGGTTTGAGATGATAGAAAGGCAACAGTAACTCAAATAACCACTCGTTACAACCAGGGTATGCAGAACACCATCTCTGAACGCAAAACATGACCAACCTTGAAGCAGATGGGCTACAGCAGCAGAAGACCCCACCAGGTGCCACTCCTGTCAGCTGAAGACAGGAAAACGAGGCTACAATTCTCACTGGATCACCAAAATTGGACAATAGAAGATTGAAATATCTTGCCTGGTCTGATGAGTCTCGATTTCAGTTGCGAAGTTCAGATGGTGGGGTCAGAATTTGGCGTAAACAAGATGAAAGTATGGATCCATCCTGCCGTGCACCATCAACCATGCCATGTTCAAAGTCACTTTAACCCCCTTTCTTCCCCATTCTGATGCTCGGTTTGACTTCAGCACATTGTCTTGACCACCTCTAAATGCATAAATGCATTAAATTGCGGCCAGGTGATGGCTGATTAGCTATTTGTTCTTACAAGCAATCGAACAGGTGTACCAAATAAAGTGGCCAGTGAGTGTATATATCACCACCTAGACATTTTTAACAGCCCCTTCGTCGTTCCATCTTCGCACAAGGCCTGTGTACTGAAGTACAATTGATTTTGAATCAAATCCTGGGATTCCAAAATATTCACACTCGTAATTACCTCACCTTAGTCCTTACACCACTCTTAGAAGCTACCCATTTAGATTGATTCACGGTTTTTAATGTGTTTAGTTGTTTTCCTATCACGGCTATGAACCAATCAGATTGCTTGATATGAGCTACCTGTTTTATAAGAGAAAACATAAGTCCTTCATCATGATGGACCAGAGGGGAAGGACAGCAGCAGTGTGTGAGCTTGTTGTCTGTTCATACCTGAGAGTGTCCAGTCTCCAGAGGGGACCGTCCCGTCCAGCAGACAGTAGCTCCACTCCTGAGGCTCCTGGATGGTTGTAGCTCAGGTCCAGCTCTCTCAGATGGGAGGGGTTGGAGCTCAGAGCTGAGGCCAGAGAAGCACAGCCTTCTGTTGTGACCAGACAGCCTGACAGACTGGAAATAGATAAATGTCAAGATTTTAGTATTTTAGAAAAAATTGTTAGTAGGAAAATTCTAAAGATGTTGGAAGACGTTAGAGGCTGGATGAGCATTATATAAACGATTCACTGTTAAAAGGTTCAGTAAGTGATTTTGTCCTTTTAGCTAACTTCCTGTCAGTGGCTGCAGTTAGCAGTCCCCTCCCTCGTCCCTACATCACCACCACATGAACACACAGAGCAGTCCCCTCCCTCGTCCCTACGTCACCACCACATGAACACACAGCAGTCCCCTCCCTCGTCCCTACGTCACCACCACATGAACACACAGCAGTCCCCTCCCTCGTCCCTACGTCACCACCACATGAACACACAGCCGTCTTCATCAGATAGTGCCGCGATGGAGAGCAGCGAGTCATCGTTCACGGGCACAGAGGCCCGTCTTTTTGTAGCGCTCTGTCTCCTGATTCAATAAAACGACGGGGATACTCCAAATTGTATCTGGCAATTACTGCAAAAGCTGAATGACTGGGAGACCTGTGTTATGAACTGTGCATACTGTTTAAGTGATTGCTATATGAATATAGAGAGATTTAAAACTTAAATTAACAAAAAAATACCACTCACTTCTCCTTATACAAACAGATGAATCTCTGACCTGAGAGTTTCCAGTTTACAGTGTGGACTCTTCAGTGCAGCAGACAGATGCTTCACTCCTGAATCCTGCAGGTCGTTGTTACTCAGGTCCAGCTCTCTCAGACTAGAGGAGGAGCTGAGAACTGAGGCCAGAGCTTCACAGCTTCTCTCTGAGAGGTTACAGCCACTCAGCCTGAAGAAGAATTAGTGAACACAAAAAAAAATGTATATTAATTATTATTTAAGAAATTAAAATAATGCATTATTGACTAGGGATGTGGATTGTTACCTGTTATTAATATTGACCCCATTATCGAGATTCCTTAACGACCCGAGTCTTCAGTGATACAACTTACAATACGTCTTTATTATTTGGTTGAGAGATGAAGCAACACAACATTATTAATATAACTAGTTTTACTTCTAATGCATATACGATGATACGACGTTAAACAGATTCAACTTCCATCTCCTGGGAGAACAAATTTCTCAGCTAAACAAATTACCATTTATTCACATCTGCCTAATAATAATTTTACTGAGCAAACCTGAACACATCACATCTTAAACTGTATGCAACCTTGTTTATGTATTTAGATAAAAGCTCTTGTCATGCCTATTTCAACATAGGTTTTAAAAAAAAAACTCACGTTTAACCAACCTTGCAAGCAACTGTGTTTACGATTTGTTTTTCCCTTGGTTTAGCACCTAACGGCTGACAATTTATTCCACAATCTTTATTGGAAAATCAAATTATGCAGTGATAAGTGATATGAACCGTAAGTGATTGGATTGATTAGAGTTAAATGACGTGCCTAGACTCGAGATGTAACATTACACTATATAACCTACTGGACTCGATAGCAGAATTTATAAGCTCAACAATCTGTGATTTTCAGGTTCAGAAAAAACATTGCCGGGTGCTTAATATAACTGGGTTTTAATGGCCATCCCCCCTGTTAACATGTTTCATATGTCCACCTACATAGCTTTGTTGGAGGCTTTGACCACTGGCAGCAGCCTCAGAAGAGCCTCCTCTGAAGCTGAGTATTTCTTCAGGTCAAACACGTCCAGATCTTCTCCTGATGACAGTAAGATGAAGACCAGAGCGGACCACTGAGCAGGAGACAGTTTCTCTGTGGAGAGACGTCCTGATCTGAGGTACCACTTGATCTCCCCGAATAGAGAACGATCATTCAGTTCATTCAGACAGTGGAACAGATTGATGCTTTTCTCTGGAGACATATCCTCACTGATCTTCTTCTTGATGTACTGGACTGTTTCCTGATTGGTCAGTGAGCTACTTCCTGTCTGTGTCAGCAGACCTATTAGGAGATTCTGATTGGTCGGCAGTGAAAGACCCAGGAGGAAGCGGAGGAACAAGTCCAGGTGTCCATTTGGACTCTGTAAGGCCTTGTCCACAGCACTCTGGTAGAACTGTGTATCATTTCTGAAGAGTTTAGACCGCCAGGATGCAGATTCATCTGAGGTTGTTTGTTCTTCTGCCATCAGATTGACTCCACAGTTCATGAAAGTCAGATGGACATGAAGAGCAGCCAGAAACTCCTGAACGCTTTGATGGACGAAGCAGAACACCTTGTCCTGGTACAGTCCTCTCTCCTCTTTAAAGATCTGTGTGAACACTCCTGAGACCACTGAGGCTTCTGTGATGTTGATACCACACTCTGTCAGGTCTGATTCATAGAAGATCAGGTTTCCTTTCTGCAGCTGCTCAAAAGCCAGTTTTCCCAGAGACTCGATCATCTTCCTGCTCTCTGGACTCCAGTGTGGATCCGTCTCAGCTCCTTCATCATACTTGGTGTTCTTCAGTTTGGCCTGAACCACCAGGAAGTGGATGTACACATCAGTCAGGGTCTTGGGCAGCTCTCCTCCCTCTCCGGTCCTCAACACATGCTCCAGGACTGTAGCAGTGATCCAGCAGAAAACTGGGAAGTGGCACATGATGTGGAGGCTTCGTGATTTCTTGATGTGGGAGATGATTCCGTTGGCCTGCTCCTTATCTCTGAATCTCTTCCTGAAGTACTCCTCCTTCTGTGGGTCAGTGAACCCTCGGACCTCTGTCACCATGCCAACACAGTCAGGAGGGATCTTATTTGCTGCTGCAGGTCGTGTGGTTATCCAGAGGCGAGCAGAGGGAAGCAGTTTCCCCCTGATGAGGTTTGTCAGCAGCACATCCACTGAGGTGGACTCTGTAACATCAGTCAGGACCTCATTGTTGTGGAAGTCCAGAGGAAGTCGACACTCATCCAGACCGTCAAAGATGAACACAACTTTGAACTTTTCAAAGTTGCAGATTCCTGCTGCTTTGGTTTCAGTGAAGAAGTGATGAACAAGTTTCACCAAGCTGAACTTTTTCTCTTTCAACACATTCAGCTCTCTGAAAGTGAATGGAAATGTGAACTGTATGTCCTGGTTGGTTTTGTCTTCAGCCCAGTCCAGAGTGAACTTCTGTGTTAAGACTGTTTTCCCAATGCCAGCCACTCCCTTTGTCATCACTGTTCTGCTTGGTTCATCTCTTCCAGGTGAGACTTTAAAGATGTCTTCTTGTCTGATGGTGGTTTCTGGTGTGTGTGGTTTCCTGGATGCTGTTTCAATCTGTCTGACCTCATGTTCATCATTGACCTCTCCAGTCCCTCCCTCTGTGATGTAGAGCTCTGTGTAGATCTCATTCAGAAGGGTTGGGTTTCCTGCTTTAGCGATCCCCTCAAACACACACTCGAACTTCTTCTGAAGGTTAGACTTTAGTTCACGCTGACAAACTTCAGAATTACTTCCTGTATGAACACAGTAGAAATAAGATCAATGAGTAATTTAAAATGCAAATATGAATGCATACACACTCATTTTCCCCATCGATCTGTTGAGACTTTAGTAAATGTCCCATTTTCCCATCATGTTTTTGTGTATCTTATATACTTTATTTATTTATTTTAATAATATATATATTAATTTTTATCCTATTTTATTTCTGTTTTCTCTGCTATACTTGTAATTGTGTTTATTGTGTTTATGCTCGTCGTCACTGCAAATGAGGTAAACCTCAGTGTATTTTGAGTAAAAATAAAGGTGACTGATTGATTGATTGATTGATTGATTGATTGATTGATTGATTGATGTTAAATCTTTAGAGAAATCCTCTTACTGCTCTGCAGAAGGTCAGCCAGCTCCTCCTGCTTCATGCTCCTCAGGAAGTCCAGTGTGATCTTCAGAAATGCCTCTCTGCTGCTGCTCTGCTCCTCATCCTCACTCTGACCCTCTAAGCATTCTGGGTAATCTGGACTCACAAGCTTCTGCATCTTCTTCAGCTCCTTCTTCACAAACGTGACAATGTTTTCCTCCAGCAGCTGGAACAGAATATTATATGAACGACACAATCAAACTAAAACCATAAAGCATTACGGTAGTGAGGACTATCACATTAAAGTGAAAACAGAGAGCAGAAAGACAGTAGAACAGTAGACAGTCTACAAACTAGTAACAGTGCAAAATAGAAACACGTTTTGCTCAACTGATAAGTGACACTGGATGACCATAAAGTAAAGTTAAAAAATAAAGGCAGCATATCTGAGCGGGAAAGCACATTTATTTGAAGAAAATAATTTGTTTTGCAGTAATTACATATCAAGTAGATATATAGTCCTAACAACTGTCTACTAATGCTAAGTTGAATATCAACTGAAAGTTTGTTGACAGTCATTTATAGATTAGTTGACAATCAACATATAGTCAACTACACATAGGGTTCCTAAATTTTGATTATTAACAAATTCTTATCTTTATTTTACAATGAACATATGATCAACAGAGGTCGACTGTTAATTCATTAGATGAGATATGTACCTTGTGAGTGGGGAAACAGTTGATCTCTACAGATATCTAGTTGAATATTGGTAAATAACATGTTATAAAAATTATAATATCTGTTGCAGACACTTTTTGTAATATATTTTAACAAAATAAAATGTTCTTATAGTTAACATACAGTTAGTTGAATGCACGTTACATATTTTTTGACAATTCTGTTGAATATCAACTAACTCACTGTTGACATGCAACACAACATCTACTAATAGTGCAATTTATTGTTAACTGACAGTTAGTTGAATACATGTTAATTAACTGTTGAGATTGTTCTGTTGAATATCAACTCCTTCACTGTTGACATGCAACTGCATATTTACTGATGGCTTGTTGAGGGTCAACAGTGGACTATCAAAATAAAGTGTTACTGATATGATTATTGTGAACAGAACAGATGTAAAGTATTTGTTGTACAGACCCTGAATATTGAGTCCAGGTGTGTTGGATGCTGCTGGTCAGACCGACCACTGGGAACCTCTGAGATCTCCTGGTCGACTCTGTGGAGAAATCACAAAGAATGAGCTCATGTCATGTCTCAGGTTAAAGCTATACACTCCAGGAGCAGCTGGCCTGGTGTCTGCAAAACAGAGCTGGGGGTTGCTTGGAGCAGACAGAGACGGTGCAGGTATTGAAATATATAAAACTTTGAAATCACAACAATTTCGTAAATCCCATACATTTTATCAATAAAAAATTACACAAATTTCATAAATATTTTCCGAATCAGCTTTATAATTTAACATAATAAGCCTTGATAACAAAATGCATACAACCTATTCCTGAAAGAGTTTTCTGAAGGCGACCTCACCACTTCTTCTGGAAGATCATTCCATAACTTTACCGCACAAATTATATACAATCATATGAAAAAGTTTGGGAACCCCTCTCAGCCGGCATTATAATTGACTCTGCTTTCACAAAAAAAATATAAAAGTGGTATGTCTTTAATTTACCAGGAACAGCTAAGTACTGGGATGTTTTCCAAACAAAGATTTTTTGAAAAGCAGTATTTGGTTGTATGAAATAAAATAAAATGTGAAAAACTGGCTGTGCAAAAATATGGGTACCCTTGTGGTTTTGTTGATTTTAATGCCTGTAACAGCATGTAAAACTGATGACTTTAAACACAAAGTTGGTTGGATTATGTTGTTAAGCCTTGAACCTCATATAATTGTCTGTTTAATCATGAGAAAATGCATTTTAGGTGCCTAAATGCAAGTTGCACTTCTCTTTGACTCTCTGCTGAAGTGAGACAGAATGGGATCATCAAAACAGCTCCCAAAAGATCTGAAAAACAAAGATTGTTCATTGTCATGGTTTAGGGGAAGGCTACAAGAAGCTTTCCCAAAGGTTTCAATTGTCAATTTCGACTGTAGGGAACGTTGTCAGGAAATGGAAGGACACAGGCATAGTGGCAGTTAAACTCAGGCATGGCAGACCAAGAAAAAAACAGGAGCGGCATAGGTGGAGGATTGTGAGAATGGTTGCACACAACCCACAGATCACCTCCAAAGACCTACAAGAACATCTGGCTGCAGATTGTGTATCTGTACATCGTTCAACAATTCAGCGCAATTTGCACCAAAACATCTGCTTTTTATAAAGACCAAATAACTTAATTTTTGTCTCATCAGTCCAAAGCATTTTCTTCCAATATGAAGCTGGCTTGTCTAAATGAGCTTTTGCATACTCCATGCAACTGTATCTGTGGCGTGGGCGCAGAAAGGGCTTCCTTCTCATCACCCGGCCATACAGATGTTTTGGTGCAAATTGCACTGAATTGTAGAACCATGTACAGATACACAATCTGCAGCCAGATGTTCTTGCAGGTCTTTGGAGGTGATCTTTGGGTTGTGTGTAACCATTCTCACAATCCGCCGCATATGCTGCTCTTGTACTTTTCTTGGTCTGCTAGACCTGGGTTTAACTGCAACTGTGCCTGTGTCCTTCCATTCCCTGACAACGTTCCTTACAGTAGAAATTGACAATTGAAACCTTTGGGAAAGCTTCTTGTAGCCTTCCCCTAAACCATGACAATGAATAATCTTTGTTTTTAAGATCTTTTGGGAGCTGTTTTGATGATCCCATTCTGTCTCACTTCAGCAGAGAGTCAAAGAGAAGTGCAACTTGCATTTAGGCACCTAAAATACATTTTCTCATGATTAAACAGACAATTATATGAGGTTCAAGGCTTAACAACATAATCCAACCAACTTTGTGTTTAAAGTCATCAGTTTTACATGCTGTTACAGGCATTAAAATCAACAAAACCACAAGGGTACCCATATTTTTGCACAGCCAGTTTTTCACATTTTATTTTATTTCATACAACCAAATACTGCTTTTCAAAAAATCTTTGTTTGGAAAACATCCCAGTACTTAGCTGTTCCTGGTAAATTAAAGACATACCACTTTTATATTTTTTTTGTGAAAGCAGAGTCAATTATAATGCCGGCTGAGAGGGGTTCCCAAACTTTTTCATATGATTGTATATAGGCTATAGGGGAAGGTGGGGTGATTTGTGCATTTTGGAAGTTGCAAAACCCCTTGTTTCTAGAAAACCGTGGAAGAAATTGGAAATGTGACCACATATTTAAGAAGAGCCATCCATTTGACTCATCCTGTAAAGAAGGGAGACACAAGGAATAAGATATAAGCACATTTAAGCTCAAAAAACTGTGTTTTGCCTTTCAAAGTAAAATTTCCATGATCAAGGTTTTTTGATTATTGTGTCTGAACAATTATAGACACGTTTGAAAACATTTGACACATGTTTTAGTGCTTTGGTATGCTACACTTTGAGTCTATATAGTTAGCACAATGTCAACCCTAAATTGCTGCATCATGCCTATTATCCAAAATTCTGGGGATGGGGTGATTTGTGCGCAAGGGCCTGGGTGAGTTATAAGTAAGTAAGTAAGTAAAATGTATTTATAAAAGCACATTTATGACAGTTTGCACTGTCCAAAGTGCTGTACATAGTGCATTCAGTAGGTAAACAATGAAGGTAAAATAACAATAACCAAAATAAATACATCCACATAAACACAGATAGTAGTGCAGAGGTAAGTAAGTAGTGCAGAGGTTAATGGGGAGGAAACACCAGGGTGTACATATGGGTTTTGAGCCTTGATTTAAAGGCAGAAATGTAGGGGGAATCACATTTGTCAGGTGGCAGTTGGTTCCACAAGCACGGAGCAACTAGTGCAAAGTACATTTCTGAGAGTTGTGCCAGTGGCATGGCTGTATACGCTGGTCACCAAAAGAAAGTGATAGTCTACAGTAGCTCAGAAGAGAGTGACATCTCAATTCCACTTAACGACACCACTGATGAGAGTTCAGATGGCCAGAAAGATGATGATGGTGACTTTGTCATTGTGACACAATGACGCACAAATCACCCCACTACGTGGGGTGATTTGTGCGACAAGACAACTTTTTTTCCGAAAGCTATATTTCTTAAACAGTTTATTCCAGATCCAAAGTTTTTATTGCCAGGGATGCACAACATCCTGAAATGTATGTACATATTTGAGTTGGAGACATAACTGTCAAGGCCTCACTTTAAAATCACTTTGAGTAAAAAGTTGCACAAATCACCCCACCTTCCCCTATATATTTTTGTTTTGCTTTTCAGAAAAAAATATTGCTGAGCCAGAACCGCCAGTGTCTGGTTGTATCAGACTGGCTGTACTGGGCAGCTCTCACTGTGAATGTGTTTGACTGTGTGAGTGTGCGGCAGGGTGGAAAACAAAATTAGTGCTTCAAATAGAGGGTTTTCAAATAGAGGGTTTAAAAACTAGAGATCTCACAGTTATTTCTAAACCCTTATCAACACAGTAAATAATCTGCTCTTGACCCAGAACACAGTAGTTACACTGAGCAGCTTTCAGATATGAGAATATCAGTGGTTTCACGATTCTTGCTTGTTTTTTTTCAATAGCACAGATTACAAACACTTTTCATTAACTGCAGTTTAGCAGGAAACATGTCAAGGTACTAAACATTCATTCTGGTCTGTATACAAGAACATTTAAGTGAGTTTACCTTCCTGCTGCAGTCGGTTGTTGTCCTTCAAAGTTAATGGGACGACCAAACGAACGGTTACTGTTTAAGGACAAACAGCTGCGTCCAGGTCCAGGAGTGTGTGGTCTCTGATAGATCCTGGTAGAATAATACAGTTATGAACACAACACACACACACACACACACACACACACACACACACACACACACACACACACACACACACACACAGCTTTGAGAGTGAATGATGACGGTGGAGTGATTTGAGTCATGGACAGTTAAAGATCCTCATGTCACCTCTGAGCTTTGAACATTGTGTCATCTGGTATTTAATTGCCAACTCTCTCCTGAACTAGACACAAATATTCAGTTCTACAAAACATTTTAGTAACTGTAGTTTAGCAGGAAATATGTCAAGGTAGTAAACGTTCATTCTAGTCTGTAAACAAGAACAGTTAAGTGAGTTTACCTTGCTGTCGCAGACCGCTGTCGATGAAAATTAATGGGACGACCAAACGAATGGTTACTGCTCAAGGACACACAACTGCGTCCAGGTCCAGGATTGTGTGGTCTCTGATGGATCCTGGTAGAATAATACAGTTATGAACACCACACACACACACACACACACACACACACACACACACACACACACACACACACACACACACACACACACACACACACACACACACACACACACACACACACACACACACACACACACACACACACACACACACACACACACACACACACACACACACACACACACACACACACACACACACACACACACACACACACACACACACACACAGCTTTGAGGGTGAATAATGATGGTGCAGTGATTTGAGTCAAGGACAGTTAGAGATCCTCATGTCACCTCTGAGCTTTGGTCTGGCCGCCATGTTCCCCTCCCTCCTCTCTGTCCTCACTCTGATCCATAGCAGAGCCCACACCTTCACACAAACACAAAGACATGTTCATTCATTATAACAAGCTTTACATCACAGGACACATTAGTTCACTGTCAGTAACAGGACACAAACATTCAGGGCTGACAGAAACCTGGTTGGACTCTAAGCTGTTTTATATGGCCGAGTCAGCGTAATTATTGAAAATAATGGGTTTTGTGTTGACTACCCAGTACTTTATTGAAGGTGAACTGACCATGTGGTTATTATAAGACTTAATGGAACATTTAGTCATTAAATGGCCCATAAGGTCCTACATTTAAATCTGACACATCCTTTCTTTATACTTGTTTCACCACCAATAAATCACAAGCCTTTCATGCAAACTATTTCCAAGATAAAATCCTCAGCCACAAAGATTCAAGGTGTGGGACCAGTTCAGAAACGCCCTGCGTGTTTCACTGATGACGTTCAATGAGTTGAATCAACGGCAGTTTGATTGTAATTTGATGCTCAAATTACAAACAAACTTTAAAATAGATTTTCATAAATATTATAAAATGTAGTCTAAAAAACAGCTATTTGGAAAACAAAGTCCTTTAAGGGGTTAGAATACTACCCTATATATAGTGACAAAATCGCAAAGTTGGCAACACTGGACAGACATAGCGAGATAGAGATAGAAAGAGAGAGAGAGAGAGAGAGAGAGAGAGAGAGAGAGAGAGAGAGAGAGAGAGAGAGAGAGAGAGACATAGAGAGAGAGAGAATGAGTAGATAGTTGTAGATCGGTACAATATTCAAATGATGGTTGATAGATTGTAAGTAAGCCAATTACTAAATGCATCACATACAGGAATTGGCCGAATTGGCTCAGATACAGAGACACTGCTGTTAGCGCGGCACCATAGAGATTTTATAGAATTGTATTTTAGAACGAAGATCAATTGTGTGACGTGTGAAAACAAGATCTAAATCAACGTTCAAATCAGGAATTTTCCAATAGTTGTCAAACTAACATGACAGTATTTTTGCACAGGTTGACAGATATTCCTAACTCCTTTCATATACACATACGCATTCAATTTACCCCCCAAACACAGTTACACAGATTTAGTGACTTTGGGTTGCCAGGGCCTTTAATAAACAGCCAATCAGCATCAAGAAACATTTCTACCGTCCAGTTAAACAGTGACACAGCACAATGTGATCAAAGTGACCCTGATGATCAGACATTATATATATTATCAGGTTTCTGTGGGAGGATTCTCACCTGCTGAACTGACTTCAGGTCGACTCACAGACACTTTCCTCCTTCATGTGGAGGAAACACGGAGAGAAGATGCTGCTCATTCCATCCATCAATTCCATCAGTCCTGCCTGAGTGTGATCTGAGGACACAATCACACCTTATAACTTCAGTCTAAAAACAAACACCAGAGTCACCTGAAAACCAGTTCAACAAGTGAGCAGTGTTTTCAGTCTGTCTCAGCCTCCTCCCTTTCACCTGCCTGAGGCTAGTGTTGATATATTGCACCTGTCACGGCCTCCATACCAAAGCGATGCCTTCGGGGCATTAACTCTGGTGTTTGATATACGCACTAACTCCAAAACACCGTTTTCTTCCAATCTTAAGGGTTTGATTGTTGAACAAAGGGATTCCAAAACTAAGTAAAAAGGTTTTAAAATAACAATTAAACTCTTAATTAAACAAGAAGCTTAAGGTGGAAAAATGTTACATCTTCAGTGTGTTTACTCAGATTATTGTGAATAAATTCATCCTTTTGGCTTTGTTATTTCTTTAGTCATGGTTTTGAGCCAGTCATGATAGCCTAAGTGAGAGAGTGTCTATCCTCTGTTTCCTCTCAGCAGTGGTGGAGATGAACTGATCTGGTTTCTTTGTTCATCAGGACTGGAGATGTTTCCAGGGAAGGACGACTGGAGACGTGGGATCAAACCCCGACTCGGACAACCTGAGGGACGTCACCAAACCAAACCAAACACTCACTCAAACCAAACTTTGCGTCATTTCATTTCCCGTCTGCATTGCGTTTATTTCCGCTCCCCGACTGAGACAACTGAACATTGGGTGTTTTGCCCCTGACAAGTGCCACTATGGATTCATCACAGATACCAAACTCCTCAGCTGATAATACAGCAGGTAAGTTTACACACACACACACACACACACACACACAGCTTCTGGATACTATGGAGAAGGAATTGAGTTGCTTGGTTCTTTTAATATTTGTTCATTCTAGCGGCCCCTTTGGACCAAAGTTGTAGTGTTTTTACTATGTCAGCTGTTGTTCCTAAGTGAGCATGATATCTGAGGTTTGAAGCATGGATTAGATAGATAGATTTTAGATCTCCTGTGTTGAGAGGTGTCCCTTCATAGGACATGTTTCTTATTTAAACAAGAATATAACACATATTGTAACTAATAATTCTATTTCGATATTTAGTTTTTTAAGCAACTTCTAATTCAATGATTTGTAACTTATTGAATAGTGAGATCATGTTGAAAATGTGTCAATATGAAATATGATTCATCAGGTATAAACTCAGAGAGGTGTAAGAGTTAAACATTAATCTGAGTGAGATAAGATGGGTTAAAGTTCAAGTAGTTTGTTCTCATTATATTGATGGTTGGACAATATAACACAATTCAACTGGCACTCCCAGAGACATGGAAACATTAAGAAAGATTTAAAAACTGAGAGACATTAGGTTATGGTAAACAAAAAAAATTCAAAAAATATTTTAAGATACACAGGTGTTACTACTACTGCACGATTAAATAGTTCAGGTTAGAATTCCTCAGTGTGAAATCATGTTGAAAATGTGTCTATCAAATATCATACATCAGCTTTATACTAGAGCCATGCGTGTTATTTCATTCATGCTTTACATAGTTTCTGTGTTTCACTGAATGACAATAGAATAGATCTTGAATCTTAAACATGAATCCTTTCAGGGCCCATTCCTCTGTGTCTGGAACATAAAGTAGACTCTGACTAGTGGCTTTTTCTGCTGCCATATAACAGTGGACTTTCTCCCATCTTATGTGGCAAGGCAGCAGTTAATAAGTGATTGGTGCCTGATTGGTCTTAAATTTGATCCATAAACTTATAGGCGTATGATATTAAATAAAGTATATTGATGTGTTCATGATTATCATGAAGGATTATATCAGATATAATTCTGATGATAGACAATGAAGCTACCACACTTCAGAGGGGGTCAGAGCGCAGGGTCAAGCATGAGCTCTGTCCCATTCGAGGGGCTGCAGCCTACGAAGGCTGCATTTGAAGACCGATTGCGTCATAGCGGCGCGCAAAGGCTGTCCCATTTGCAAGGCTCCTTGCAAGGCTCTTCATATGCGGCTGAGAAATGCAGCCTTCGTTTCACGGTTTTGAAGGCTGCATCAGATGTATCCTTCGCGGCCCAACATATCCCAAGATTCATTGCATTTGCGTTTTTTTCAGAGATGGCATAAAATAAAATAAAAAATAACAAAACAGCAATGTGTTGTTCCATCGTCTTAACCTTTTATCTTCCTTTCTTTCTTTCTTTCTTGTCTTGCCATCTGACATCAGTCTTTCTCCCGTCTTATCTTTCTCAGGTTAATGTTTAACCCTCACCTCTCTGGGAGGTTCCTGCTTCATCTTCAGCTGAATCTCGTGACAGTTTATTTTCTCCTCTAAAGCTGCAGCTGAAGGTAAGAGATCCACTCTGCTCTCACTGTTAATAATAATAATAATGATCATATGTTATTATTTCTAGTGTAAATCTAGTTCCAGTAGAAACAGAAAACTTGTGGAATTTGTCCAAACTCATAACTCAGTTTAACAGGAAACTAGAGACGAAGGAGGTGACACAGCCGTTAACAAAGATCCTCCATGTTGTGTTAATGTTATTCTATTATTAGTACTAGTTACATATGAGTGTGTTGATGCAGTAATTGACACTGTTGATTGACAGTTTGGTTTTTCTTGCGGATGTATGTCTAGTTTTATTAAATGAGTTTGTGTCACTGCGCTCAGACAATGGAAGGAGAACTAGAACGTCTAACAGAGGGGACGGTGTAGTACAGCACAGATCCACTGAGTTTGGCATGTCCATATTTTCAGTTAGAGCCACCAAGTCTTGAAACTCAATACCAAGCGAGATAAGAGAGTGGAACACCTTTGCTGGTTTTAAATGTAAGATGAAGTCATGGCTGAAATTAACCCAAGCATGTACCCACCCATAGACTGTTGTCTTACTGTTGTGATGTTGTTGTTGTTGTTGTGGTGTCCTAATGTTGTGATTTTATTGTTCGTATTGTGTTGTTGTATTTTACTGTTGTGAAATTGTGTGTTATTGTTTTTATACTTCAGTGTTAGGTTTCACTTTTTGACAGAGATGTAATACTCTGTTTCCTGCCCAGGGACTACAGATGAAAATGAGTTTATAGCTAAATCTGGTACTGCTAATGAGCTGTGCATTGTCCCTACTAAATAAACAAATAAATAAATACATCTACTCTGGCAGTGTGTTGTTAGTACTAGTTACATATGAATTGGGCAAAATAAAACAGCCTATTTCACACTCGTGAAAGTATGAGTGGGCTCAAAAGTGATTAAACAAAAATTGTTGTGTTGTTTGGAGGTGCTGATCGGTCGCATATGCCTTTTTTATTAAAAATTGTCTCTGTGCCTCGTTTCCACTGAGACTGGTTAGACTGGTTCTTAATGCTCCGGCTGTTTACTGCTTCAAATATTTTCACTTCTGACTGAACGATGTGACGCAGTTTATTTTCTCCTCTAAAGCTCCAGCTGAAGGTAAGAGATCCACTCTGCTCTCACTGTTAGTAATAAAAATTATCTTATTTCATCATATTTTATTATTTCTGTAAATCTAGTTCCAGTAGAAACAGAAAAGTTGTGGAATATGCCCAAACAGGAAACTAGAGAAGGAGGTGACACAGCCATAAACAAAGATCCTCCATGTTGTGTTAATGTGATATTATTATTAGTACTAGTTACATTTGAGTGTGTTGATGCAGTAATCTACTCCGACAGTGTGCTGTTAGTACGGTGACTGCAGTAAAGGAGCTGAGCACTTCAGCAGGAAACTTTGGACTTGTTGTTCTACTACATGTATCTGACGGCTCGTTACTTTACACATTCACATTTTACTCACAAAGTATTTGATCAACAAGTCAAATCTGAAGTTAAAGTATCAGCAGTGAATGAAACACTTCACATGAAGTCTTCACCTTCTGCTGTCTCATGAAGGACATTTGGAAGGACATTCTGTTCTTAATACGTGTAGTAAAACTTTGCATTTCCCCGTGTAATAGCAGCAGTAATGAGTACTTGTTGTGTACAGGCTGCTGTACTTCATGGTCTGTTTTTGGCTATAATCTGGCGCCATCTTCTGGACGTTAGCTGTATGAAAACAGAGGACGATTGAAATTATACAAATCATTTTATTGTCTGTGACGTGGCTCAAACAGGAAGAATAAAACACTTGTTTTAACTACTAACATACTGCTGAGTAGCTCCACATGTAATAGCACTTAATTATTAGGTGATTTATAATTTGTTTTAATAATGTGAATGTGAAAAGTCACCAAAGCTGTCAGATAAATAAACAGATAACCACAGGATTGACCAATGAAATGCAGCTGCAGCTTACACACTTACACACACTTACACACATATACACACACTTACACACACTTACACACATATACACACACTTACACACACTTACACACATATACACACACACACACAGAACACGTAGAAACACACACACAGAACAGAATAAAACAATATGATGTAGATGTCTTCAGTTCACTCCAGCTTCATGGCTCCACTAGTGGCCTGATAGCAGCTTCCTCGTCCTCACACTGTCTGACTGCATTCACCTGTCATTGATGGGTTATTCATTTGGGTAACTTTCATGTCCCTGAGATGTTCAGTTGATGTGTTTTCTCTGCAGGTGAAAGTGTGAAGGTGATCGGTCGCATATGCCTTTTTTATTAAAAAATGTCTCTGGTTAGACTGGTTAGACTGGTTCTTAATGCTCCGGCTGTTTACTGCTTCAAATATTTTCACTTCTGACTGAACGTTGTGTCGCAGTTTATTTTCTCCTCTAAAGCTCCAGCTGAAGGTAAGAGATCCACTCTGCTCTCACTGTTCATAATAATAATGATCTTATTCTATTCTATTTTATTATTTCTAGTGTAAATCTAGTTCCAGTAGAAACAGAAAAGTTGTGGAATGTGTCCAAACTCATAACTCAGAGATTAACAGGAAACTAGAGACGAAGGAGGTGACACAGCCGTTAACAAAGATCCTCCATGTTGTGTTAATGTTATTCTATTATTAGTACTAGTTACATCTGAGTGTGTTGATGCAGTAATCTACTCTGACAGTGTGCTGTTAGTACGGTGACTGCAGTAAAGGAGCTGAACACTTCAGCAGGAAACTTTGGACTTGTTGTTCTACTACATGTATCTGACGGCTCGTTACTTTACACATTCACATTTTACTCACAAAGTATTTGATCAACAAGTCAAATCTGAAGTTAGATTAAAGTATCAGCAGTGAATGAAACACTTCACATGAAGTCTTCACCTGCTGCTGTCTCATGAAGGACATTCTGTTCTTAATACTTTTAGTTAAACTTTGCATTTCCCCGTGTAACAGCAACAGTAGTAGTGAATACTGGTTGTGTACAGGCTGCTGTACTTCACTCTGCGTGGTCTGTTTCTGGCTCTAATCTGGCCCCATCTGCTGGACGTTTGGAATTATACAAATCATGATTTATATTTATAGTCTCTGACATGGCTCACACAGGTGGGTGTGTGTGTGTGTGTGTGTGTGTGTGTGTGTGTGTGTGTGTGTGTGTGTGTGTGTGTGTGTGTGTGTGTGTGTGTGTGTGTGTGTGTGTGTGTGTGTGTGTGTGTTGGAAAGAAAGGATGTGTTTTCTCTGCAGGTGAAAGTGTGTGTGAAGGTGTGGGCTCTGCTATGGATCAGAGTGAGGACACAGAGGAGGGAGGGGAACATGGCGGCCAGACCAAAGCTCAGAGGTGACATGAGGATCTCTAACTGTCCATGACTCTACTCACTGCACCATCATTTTTCACTCTCAAAGCTCTGTGTGTGTGTGTGTGTGTGTGTGTGTGTGTGTGTGTTGTGTGTGTGTGTGTGGTGTGTGTGTGTGTGTGTTGTGTGTGTGTGTGTGTGTGTGTGTGTGTGTGTGTGTGTGTGTGTGTGTTGTGTGTGTGTGTGTGTGTGTGTGTGTGTGTCTGTCTGTCTGTGTTGTGTTCAACAGACCAGACTCTCCTGGACCTGGACCCAGCTGTTTGTCCTTCAAGAGTGACAACTCAAAAGATCATTTCGTTGATTTCAAAGGACAACAACCGTCTGCTGCAGAGAGGTAAACTGTTACTAACATTTAAATATCACTGATTACTAACTGTTACTGTAAAAAACAATTAGGGCTCAGGAAGGGACCAATCTGTGGTTCCACCGGAAAGACAAACCGTTTTTGACCACACACACACACACACAATGACGTCAAGCCGATGCAGTAAGGGTCTTTTGTTTGTTCTTTGGTTAACATATTGGAGTTGAGGAAATGGCAAATAAACCTAACAAATGTTTTTAACTGCAAGTAAGACTTGGACTCATTCATCAGGACAAGGAACCGTTCATCAAGAAGTTTTTCCATGGTACATAATCTCTGGGTTTAAAGCGTCGGCTAATTGAACCTTTTTTAAACAAATCGGTAACACTTTATAATAACTATCCGTTGTAACTCGTTAATAGATCATTAGTTAACTCTTAATTAATGATTATTAATGATTTGTTAAGTGTTTGTTAGCAGTTTGTTAAGGATTTATAACAATGGTAGATAGTTAATAGCTTAATAATTGAATCAATTAATCTGGGAGGTAATCCGAGATACCGACGAGGCTGAAATAGGCTATAGACTATACACAGTGCATGGGCAACTGAGGGCAGCCCCATTTTCAAATATTTTTAAATAAACTCAATACACACTGCTCATGCCATGGGCTTGAACGTGACGTGATCAGTTAAGCTATTAACTATCTACCATTGTTATAAATCCTTAACAAACTGCTAACAAACACTTAACAAATCATTAATAAATCATTAATTAAGAGTTTACTAATGATCTATTAACAAGTTACAATGGATAGTTATTATAAAGTGTTACCAATAAATCAATACTGATTTTATTACCAGGATTCCTCAGAGACCAGACTCTCCTGGACCTGTACCCAGCTTTTTGGACATAAAGAGTTTCTGGTCAAATCCAATCAAAGGACAAAAACTGTCTGCTGTAAACTGCCCACACTGTAAACCTTTACTAACATTTAAATATCGCTGCACCATCATTATTCACACTCAAAGTTCTGTGTTGTGTTCCAACAGACCAGACTCTCCTGGACCTGGAGCCAGCTGTTTGTCCTTCAAGAGTGACGACTCTAAACCTTTTTGGATTAATTTCAAAGGACAACAGCCGTCTGCTGCAGAGAGGTAAACTGTTACTAACATTTAAATATCACTGATTACTAACTGTTACTGTAAAAACCAATAAGGGCTCAGGGAGGGACCAATCTGTGGTTCCACAGGTGTTACCCAGAAAGACAAACCGTTTTTTGACCACACACACACACACACACACACACACACACACACACACACACACACACACACACACACACACACGTAAACACACTGACATCACGCCATACATCCGATGCAGTAAGGGTCTTTTGTTTGTACTTTGGTTAACTTTAGCCACGTTTCCACCAAAACTACCATGAACTTAGGCTGTGTTCGAAAAGCTACTAAATAGGGATGTTAACAATTTGACTGTGATGGTGAAAATCACCGGGAGACCTCGCCAGTGTGGGCGACTGAGCCGCCGTACAGAACAACTCTGTTTGTATATCTCAAACCCGAATACACCACAGAGCCATGTCGGCAAACTGACTGCACAACTAAAGGGACTGTGGCCTACAGCCGAGTAAGTTACATTCACCTCCGACGCATGGACAGCGTTTAATTAAAGCATATCATTCGTATTATCAAAAAGGCTTTGATGCAAATTCTGATGTCTGAACACACACAGCTGCATTCTTATCAGCACCACAACTGCGTGCTGCTGCCGCACAAAAGGCACACTTCTTTCTTTTTTTGTCTGGCACATTTAATCGATCGATTTTTCGATTCATGCCTCTGACACGTCAACTCACAAATAATGAGTCGTTTAACATCCCTACTACTAACATCCTCCCTCCTACATACTCAACATGTACAGTATATCAGTGATTTGAGAAGTGGGACAAAACACGGTGCAATGTTGAAAAACACCCTTTGTTTAGGCTAATTGAATTACATGTATGTATGCTAAGCTATGACACAACCTCCCAGCTTTTGTCCTTTTTATCAAAATGGGCTTTTTACCTTGACATTCCTTATTTTGTGTCAACACCGTCAGACACCAAAAACACAAATTCATTTTCCCTCAATTTATGCTAGACCCATGAGATGTATAGTGATCACAAATATTCACCAAGACTGACAGAATATTTTCAAAATGTATATGAATGTACAATTTTTATATCGATTTTCCTCTGTGTTCTTTAATTGAACTGTGTAATATAATTTTTACTTTAAAATTAGACCCCTGGATGGTTTGGGTAACCTTAACCCCAGATACGATGTGAACTAATTCTTTATGGTTTCTCCACAGAGTCGACCAGGAGATCTCAGAGGTTCCCAGTGGTCGGTCTGACCAGCAGCATCAAACACACCTGGACTCCACATTCAGGGTCTGTACATGAAGAACTACTGTCCATCTGTTCTGTTCATAACAACCTCCATGTTTAACTAACTTCAGGGCGGCTGAGGTGAAGTGGGTAGGGTGGTCGACCCTCAACTACAGAGTCGATCCCCCGTCTCCCCGCCACATGTCCAAGTGTCCCTGGGCAAAGAGACACTGAACCCTAAATTGCTCCCGATAGTTAGCCTGCTATCAGTGTATGAGAGTGTGTGTGTGAATGTTAATGTGGGAATGAGAACAGGTCTCCCTTGAAAAAGAGTCTCCGGTCTCAATCTTGACTGCTTAGACCAGTGGTCTGTCAGTCTGTCCAACATGGATCTGATGTTTGCTTCATGATTTTAGTTTGATCGTGTCGTTCTTTATAATATTCTGTTCCAGCTGCTGGAGGAAAACATTGTCACGTTTGTGAAGAACGAGCTGAAGAAGATGCAGAAGCTTCTGAGCCCAGATTACCCAGAATGCTTAGAGGGTCAGAGTGAGGATGAGGAGCAGAAGAGCAACAGAGAGGCATTTCTGAAGATCACACTGGACTTCCTGAGGAGAATGAAGCAGGAGGAGCTGGCTGACCTTCTGTGGAGCAGTAAGAGGATTTCTCTAAAGGTTTAACATGATGGTGAAATGGGACATTTACTGAAGTCTTAAGAGATGGAGGGAGACATGCTCAGTGTTTCCCCCAGAAAATGTCCTAGTCAAGGTGGTCACTGTCCCGGGTCATGAGAGGCGCGGCGCATCGCACCACGGCGAAACATTTTGGGGGTATTTTGCTCAAAGATGCCAATGCGCAGTAAAGAAATAAACTGTTAATTTGAATACAAAAATACAACAGACACTGACCTTACAGTTGTGCAATTGTTTTTGCTATGTGCAGGTACAAATGATGTGCAAACATGCAGGCAGTAAGAACACTTCTACTGTTTTGGTGCAATACTATACAGACACACTAAATACATATAATGGACCATACTCAACATGAGTATGCACATCAAAGTGAAAATTCAACTTTTTAAAGTTCCTTTTTGGATGGGGGGCTGTTGTGCGATTATTTTGGACAATAGGCCTACTGTGATGTGATAGCCTATAATTCATTAATGGTTATTTTGTGCCTACTTGCTTGATTTATTTTTAAATACAGAGGTTATTGGTCGTTTTGGAACATGCATTTCCCAATTTAAAACATAAAAATAAAGCAGCAATGAAAATTCAGAAAATAAATCTTCTTGGCCTACACTAGCATGCTGTTTGAAAAATAACCCAATAGTTGAAATAATAAATACAATGTGTTTTCCCCTTAAAATGACTAAATACTTTTCTCCAAAGGTCAAAGACAGTAACACTGTGGCACTTCTGTAAACTTACTGAAACTTGGCTGGGCCATCACTCTCATGCATTCATCAAACTTTTCTTTGCGCTGTCTGAGCTGATAGATAGGTTGTGTTGCCACAGTGATGTGGAGTCTTAAACTGTTCTAGCTTTGCAGAGCACTTCTTTCTGTTCAGCTAAATATCCTCATAGAACTGCACTGCGTTTATTATCGCCACCGGTTAAATATCGGTTTGCTTCTGCTCGTTTAACTCTCCCGCGTGCATGCCGTAGTTGCGCGCGGTGCAGTACGTGTCGCGCGCGCAAAGCTGCAGACACAGAGCAGCTGATAGAGAAAAGCTTGGAGACACATGCATATTTATTTACCGCAAATCGCGACCTTTCGCGAAGTTAGAACTAGAACATTAATTGTGCAGCACTAAAAAGAAAAAAAATATGTTTTTTTTTTTTTTATGTGTGATGCAATAGCCTATATTAGTGGTAATCATGTTTGTTTTTTAAATACAGAGGTTATTGATAGTTTTGTAATATGTCGTTCACAATTTAAAAAAAATAAAAGAAAGCACAAATACAGTGCTGTTTGAAAGTTTGTGAACCCCTTGAGCATTTTGGAATTGTATTGTGTTTAACCATTATTAATTAATTTTTATCAATACCAGTATTTTTTATATGAAATAACAGATGTTTGTTTATCAATTCAAGATTTTTCTTTTCCAGAAATCAATTGTTAAAAGAGATAAAACAAATTATTTGCCAACTGTTGTATCTGCAAAGGTTTGTGAACCCTGAGCTGCATTGCGAATCGAGCAGGTAAACACAATCAGATGGGCCAAATCGAGTGATGAAATGGACCAACGTAGTGAGAGATCTTTAGGGAAGAAATTGGGCGGCCCATGCTGCACATTTGTCTGGGGACAGCTATAAGTTAATTTAAAAAAAAAGTTTGAGCTCCATCGGTCCACCGTGAGGCACATCATCTACAAATGGAGAGCTTTAAGAGTGACTTAACATCTGCCTAGAAGTAGACTTCCTTCAGAAATATCCACAAGCGCCACAAGAAAAGTGATTTTTCAGGTAAAAGCCAACCCAAACATTACATCTGGAGATTTGCAGACAATTTGACACCACCATTCTTCACTTGGGAGAGGGTTCTCTTGGTGGTAGGCAGAGTTGCATTTTTGCCCAAACATGGCGGTTTTGGTTATGACCAAACAGTTACATTTTGGACTAATCTGTCCACAGTATAAGACTTCAGGTATCTCCAGGTGCTCTCTGGCAAAGTTGTGACAAGCAGTTTTGTTCTTTTTTTAGAGCAGAGGCTTCTTCAGCAACCCTCCCATGAAAGCCATTTTGACTGAGTTTTTTTCTTATTGTGGAACCATGCACATCTGTCACAGATGCTGCAAGAGAGGTCTGCAAATCACTAGATGTCAAATAATTTGTTTAATCTCTTTTAACAATTGATTTCTGGAAAAGAAAAATGTTGAATTGATAAACAAACATCTATTATTCCATATAAAAAATACTGGTATTGATACAAATTAATTAATAATGGTTAAACACAATAACATTCCAAAATGCTCAAGGGGTTCACAAACTTTCAAACAGCACTGTATTTATACTGTATGTGCATTCATATTTTCATCATGAAGCCCTCAGTGATATTATATGTGCTGTTTTCAACTGTTGATTCATTCTTGTGTGTATTCATTCAGGAAGTCATTCTGCTGTAGTTTGTCAGCGTGAACTAAAGTCTAACCTTCAGAAGGAGTTCGAGTGTGTGTTTGAGGGGATCGCTAAAGCAGGAAACCCAACCCTTCTGAATGAGATCTACACAGAGCTCTACATCACAGAGGGAGGGACTGGAGAGGTCAATGATGAACATGAGGTCAGACAGATTGAAACAGCATCCAGGAAACCACACAGACCAGAAACAACCATCAGACAAGAAGACATCTTTAAAGCCTCACCTGGAAGAGATGAACCAAGTAGAACAGTGATGACAAAGGGAGTGGCTGGCATTGGGAAAACAGTCTTAACACAGAAGTTCACTCTGGACTGGGCTGAAGACAAAACCAACCAGGACATACAGTTCACATTTCCATTCACTTTCAGAGAGCTGAATGTGCTGAAAGAGAAAAAGTTCAGCTTGGTGGAACTTGTTCATCACTTCTTCACTGAAACCAAAGCAGCAGGAATCTGCAACTTTGAAGAGTTCCAGGTTGTGTTCATCTTTGACGGTCTGGATGAGTGTCGACTTCCTCTGGACTTCCACAACAATGAGATCCTGTCTGATGTTACAGAGTCCACCTCAGTGGATGTGCTGCTGACAAACCTCATCAGGGGTTATCTGCTTCCGTCTGCTCGCCTCTGGATAACCACACGACCTGCAGCAGCCAATCAGATCCCTCCTGACTGTGTTGGCATGGTGACAGAGGTCCGAGGGTTCACTGACCAACAGAAGGAGGAGTACTTCAGGAAGAGATTCAGAGATAAGGAGCAGGCCAACAGAATCATCTCCCACATCAAGAAATCCCGAAGCCTCCACATCATGTGCCACATCCCAGTCTTCTGCTGGATCACTGCTACAGTTCTGGAGGATGTGTTGAAGACCGGAGAGGGAGGAGAGCTACCCAAGAGCATGACTGAGATGTACATCCACTTCCTGGTGGTTCAGGCCAAACTGAAGAATGTCAAGTATGATGGAGGAGCCGAGACAGATCCACACTGGAGTTCAGAGAGCAGGAAGATGATCGAGTCTCTGGGAAAACTGGCTTTTGAGCAGCTGCAGAAAGGAAACCTGATCTTCTATGAATCAGACCTGACCGAGTGTGGCATCGATATCTCAGCAGCCTCAGTGGTCTCAGGAGTGTTCACACAGATCTTTAGAGAGGAGAGAGGACTGTACCAGGACAAGGTGTTCTGCTTCGTCCATCTGAGCGTTCAGGAGTTCCTGGCTGCTCTTCACGTCCATTTGACATTTGTCAACTCTGGAGTCAATCTGATGTCTGAAGAACAAACAACCTCAGATAAATCTGCAGAGACACAGTTCTACCAGAGTGCTGTGGACAAGGCCTTACAGAGTCCAAATGGACACCTGGACTTGTTCCTCCGCTTCCTCCTGGGTCTTTCACTGCCGACCAATCAGAGTCTCCTAAGAGGTCTGCTGACACAGACAGGAAGTAGCTCAAACACCAATCAGGAAACAGTCCAGTTCATCAAGAAGAAGATCCAGGATTCTCCCTCTGCAGAGAAAAGCATCAATCTGTTCCACTGTCTGAATGAACTGAATGATAGTTCTCTAGTGGAGGAGATCCAACGGTCCCTGAGATCAGGAAGTCTCTCCACAGATGAACTGTCTCCTGCTCAGTGGTCAGCTCTGGTCTTCATCTTACTGTCATCAGGAGAAGATCTGGACGTGTTTGACCTGAAGAAATACTCTGCTTCAGAGGAGGCTCTTTTGAGGCTGCTGCCAGTGGTCAAAGCTTCCAACAAAGCTCTGTGAGTAGGATGGTTTCACCTGTAAATAATCTTTTAACAACAATAACAAGTTAAAAATGTCTTACTCTTTCCCTTACTGTTGTCTCTCCAGGCTGAGTGGCTGTAACCTCTCAGAGAGAAGCTGTGAAGCTCTGGCCTCAGTTCTCAGCTCCTCCTCTAGTCTGAGAGAGCTGGACCTGAGTAGCAATGACCTGCAGGATTCAGGAGTGAAGCATCTGTCTGCTGCCCTGAAGAGTCCACACTGTAGACTGGAAACACTCAGGTCAGATTATCAACCAGTTCAACTGATGACCATTTAACCCTTGTGTGGTGTTCATATTGTTCATATTATCGGGGCGGCAGTGGCGAAGTGGGTAGGGAGCTCGCCTCTGGTGTGCAGGGTCGGAGGTTCGATCCCCCGTTTCCCCGCCACATGTCGAAGTGTCCCTGGGCAAGACACTGAACCCCGAATTGCTCCCGATAGTTAGCTTAGTTAGCTTAGCACCGTAGTGCTAAAGCCTACCCTGCGTGGTAGCTGCTGCTATCGGTGTATGAATGTGTGTGTGAATGGGTGAATGTGTACAAAAAACAATGTGTAAAGCGCTCTGAGTCTGTGAATAACGGAGATATAGCGCTATACAAGTCCATTTACCATTTACCATATTGTTGTTACACAGCCAGTGTTCGTGGGTCTGGTGGACCCACTGCATTTTAGGAGGTTTTAATTCAACACAATCAAACATTTTATGTTAAAATACTCAACAGATGTTTAGTTCAACCCAATTACAAGAAATATAAACAGCATATATGGTTAATATTTGCCCTTTACCTTTGTTAGATCACATTTATTAATTAAAGTACCACTCATTTTTTGTCTGTTTTTGAATAAAATTTAATAAAACAAGAAAAACAATTATAAAAAAAGATATGAGGGGAATAAATTCAACAAATTAACAAATACAGCAGGGTTTTTCATAACTATCGATTTTAATTTATTTAAACTTAATTGGAAATTTAACCCATTCAGGTCAGTTCAAGGCAGATCTGCCTGGTAGGTAGGCTGGCACTTCCACTCAATTTTCATTTCCCTTCAAAGAACAAGCTAAAAACTCATGTTGAAAGTTCTCTTCAATATTACATTACAACATATTCTCAGTATCTTCAAAACTCTTCCCTGTGTCTGTCACTGTCTTTTGCATGCCGCCACGTCTCTATTCGTCACTCGCTCCTTGAGTTTATATAAAGTTAAAAAATAAACAGAAACGCACCACCAGATGTTCACAGATTGTGTGTGCGTGTGTGTGTGTGTGTAGTCTGTCAGGTTGTCTGATCACAGAGAAAGGCTGTGATTCTCTGGCCTCAGCTCTGAGCTCCAACCCCTCCCATCTGAGAGAGCTGGACCTGCGCTACAACCATCCAGGAGCCTCAGGAGTGGATCTACTGTCTGCTGGACGGGACGGTCCCCTCTGGAGACTGGACACTCTCAGGTATGAAGAGGCTGCTGTCAGTCTGATAGAGGAGGAAGAGTTGTTACCCTGTTAAATATATATGCACCAAACTTTGATAATCCAGGCTTCTTCTCCAGTGTTTTCAGTCTCATTCCTGACTCATCAGCAACCATCTTAATAGCAGGTTATAGCAATTAATTGCATTTTAGATACATTTATGGATAGAAATTCCTCTCGACCAGTTAATCCATCAATTCCACGGTGTTGAATAATCTGGTGAAATCGCTAAACCTTGTTTACATAGAATATTCATTCTTTTCACAAGTTCAAGGCACCTACACAAGATTAGACTACTTTTTGGTTGACTGTAAACTGGTATCAGCAATCCCTGGATCAAAATACAATATATAAATCTCAGATCATAGTCCTGCCATCATTGGCATAGATGTCAGATGGAAAAGGGCCCATTACAACTGACAATATAATTCTAATTTACGTAACCCTTAAAGACCTAGAACACATTTTGGCTCGCCTGACTCTCCTGTATTTATTTGGATTTTCTAACATATTATAGCTGTCACCATCAAGCGTACATACATAATTTTATTCAGGAGAACCTGTAGTTTTAGTCTGTGTCATTTAAAGTCTCACATTTGTATTTGCTTTGTTTGATAATGCCTGAATGTACCTGAATTAAAAGGAAAACATCAGGAATAGTTTTAAATATTTCACTGTTAACCAAGCTCGTTTTGGTAACACTTTATAATAACTATACGTTAATAGATCATAAGCAAACTCTTAATTAATGATTTATTAATGATTTGTTAAGTGTTTGTTAGCAGTTTGTTAAGGATTTATAAAAATGCCTTACAGACAGTTAATAGACCATTAATAAACTTTTAGTTAATTGGTTATAAATGACTTGTTAAATGACAGTTAACCGTTTGTTAAGGATTTATATCTGTGCTTTATAGCATCGCAAAGGGCCATTAGGACGGATAATCCATGACATTGCCGTGATGTATGGACATTAAATGTCCCTCTGAAATTCTGTTCATCCAGTGTTTACCACAAACAGTTCCCAAACCTCATGGGTTTGTATGTTGTTGTATACTTTTGTATACTACTGTTACATGTGATGGCTCAGTATGTGTGTTTCTATTGATTAAACACAATGTTCAACATTTCATCTGTGGTGTTTCTTTGGTAAAAAACTCACACACTCACTGATACGGTGATAGATGCAGGACAGCATCCACCTCAAGAAGGCTAATGCTAGCGCTATGTTAAGCTAGCGGGAGCCCACGCTGTTAATTAAATTATACAAACGTATGACATGGGAGCGTTGTGACCTTAAGTTGTGACTGGGAGCGTACCATGGACCTATTATAAAGTTGAGCGTAGCCTACACTTCTCGTTTCATTCTCTACCGACAGTTGGCATTCTTACATCCGGTTTAGCGATATCAAAATAAGAGTTCGGATTTCAGAGAAATTAAGATATATATTTTTTTTAACCATTTAACCTTTAGTATTAACCGGTTAAAGATCTTCTTAACGGTTAACGGTTAACCAGTTAACCATGGACATCCCTACTTTGTAAATATTACTGTGATGTCTTATACTGTGACATCACAGTAATATTTACAAAGTACGTTTAACCAGTTTATATTACATACAGAGATATGATTTAGTCACGAGAAAGAGAAATATAGGGTTAAAAAAACACTCTTTCTGCCTTTTCTCAGGCTAGGATGAACCAATTTCAATTTTGGATCTCAGAATTCAATACACCTTCATATTCCCACCGGTGAAGTAGGCCTTTAAGTATTAGTTAATAGTTTATATATGTTATTGGGACGTTATTCTTAAGTTGCAACTATTCCTCATTTACAAACAATTAATAAATGAGGAATAGTTGCAACTAGGGAATAACGTCCCGATAACACATATAAACTATTAACTGATACTTAATACGTCATTAGTAAGTAATTCACTACTAGCTTGAAAATTATCTATCGGCTATCTATAAAGCACAGTTATAAATCCTTAACAAACGGTTAACTGTCATTTAACAAGTCATTTATAACCAATTAACTAAAAGTTTATTAATGGTCTATTAACTGTCTGTAAGGCATTGTTGTAAATCCTTAACAAACTGCTAACAAACACTTAACAAATCATTAATGAAACATTAATTAAGAGTTTGCTTATGATCTATTCACGAGTTACAACGGATAGTTATTATAAAGTGTTACCAAAGTTTTTATTTTATTATTTAGAAAGATGCATTTAGATGTTTTACACTTCCAAATCAATTATTGTCTAGATCTTACCTTCTATGAGCTGCTTTTTCTTTTGGCCTAGTATTTTTAAAAATAAAACCCGGCGCCTATAGGGTTAATACACAGTGCCACACTGGGAATTATTTGAGGTAATTAGATGCCAAATTAGGGGACGAAAAGGACTCTGAGCAGGTGAAAGAATGTGGAACAGGGGGATCAACACTGTGTTCGACCTCACGTTACCATTCATATGTTTTGTGAAAAGTTCAAATAAATCAGTGTGTTATTGGAGTAGACCTGCGAGTCGAGGAAGTGGTATCCTGTAAAAGTGAAGGTTTTAAACAAAGGTTTGACTCAATGCAGCCAAAAGAGCCACACGTCCATGTGTGCGTCTGAAAGTGGATGTGCTGGTCTGACCCCCCCCCCCCCCCCCTCTCGTTTCAGGGTGGAGCCTGCTGGAGTCCAATGGCTGACACCAGGTCTGGGTCTGAGGAAGTGTAAGTGTGTTTATAATGTTCATAATCATCAAACTGTCAATGAACAGATGATGGATTAATAACTGCTGCTGTGTTGTGTCTTTTTCTCTCCATCAGATTCTTGTGAACTCACACTGGACACAAACACAGTAAACACAAGGCTCAAACTGTCTGACAACAACAGCAAAATGACACATGTAGAGGAGGAGCAGCCATATCCTGATCATCCAGAGAGATTTGATGGCCACTATCCTCAGCTGCTGTGTAGTAATGGTCTGACTGGTCACTGTTTCTGGGAGGTTGAGTGGAGCGGAGTAGTTAACATATCAGTGAGTCACAGAGGAATCAGGAGGAAAGGACGCAGTAGTGACTGTGAGTTTGGAGGGAATGATCAGTCCTGGAATCTGTGGTGCTCTGATGATCGTAATGGTTACACTGTCGGTCACAATAACATACAAACACTCATCACCCCCCTCCTCTTGCTCTCACAGAGTAGCAGTGTATGTGGACTGTCCTGCTGGCTCTCTGTCCTTCTACAGAGTCTCCTCTGACTCACTGATCCACATCCACACCTTCAACACCACATTCACTGAACCTCTGTATGCTGGGTTTGGGTTTTATTCGTCTGGTGCCTCAGTGTCTCTGTGTGGTGTGTAGGAGGGACAGTCTGAACAGGATCACAGCAAAGAAATCTTTTAGGTTCTTGTAACAAATTAAAAAATAATCAGTTAATTGATAAAGGAACAATTATAGTTTGTAGAATGTGGAAATATTATTTTACATATTTAGCTTTCATGTTTAGATTGACGTTAACATTAGTCATTATACAAATCAAAATCAGTTTTATTTGTACAGCCCAATATCACAAATAGACATTTGCCTCAGTGGGCTTTACATTCCATACAGTATGACACCCTTCCCTTAGATCCTTAGCTCGGCTGAGAAAAAACTCCCAGTAAAAAAATTTACCGGGATAATTTTTTTTTAGAAATCTCAGGGAGAGTCGACAGAGTAAGGGATCCCTCTCCCAGGACGGACATGCTGCAATAGATGTCATAAGTAGAGAAAAATCACGAAGGAATTCGATCATTGACCAGATGTTTACATGGTAATACTAAAGTAAAGTGTGTATAGTGAATAGTGTGGATGCAGGACGACTTCAGATGTTACCGGAGGGGGGACCAGATCCACACCGTCTCGTCTCCACCAGGGAAAACTGGAAGAGGACAGACAGGCAACCAGTGAGCAAAGCAAAAATGTATTTAAAAATTTAACAAGCAAGCGAGTAGAAAGAGTACTATCCTGATGGACGGTGAATCAGTGCTGATGTGAGGCAATAGCAGACGGGGAGCATCCGTTCCTAGGACAGCTGATTCCTGATTGAAAAAAAAAATTTGTTGCACAATTAATGTACAAGCAAGCGTGGTGTGTGGTAGTGCATGGTCATAACTGTGCAAAAGGCCGCGATTTGCGGTAAATAAATGTGCATGTGTCTCAAAGTTTAAGTTTTTCTTTTTTAGTCAATTGTACACGAGGCACATTGAAATTTGTCTTTTCGCATATCCCCTCTCAAGTTACCACACTTCGGAGGGGGTCAGAGCGTAAGGGTCAGCCATAGTACAGCGCCCCTGGAGCAGTTTTGGGGTTAAGTGTCTTGCTCAAGGACACAATGGTAGAGATGGTGGGCACTGTAGACGTAATACCAGCCTCTGCTAGTTTTACAACTAACACCCTCCTATCCGGTGCCGGGGATCGAACCAGCGACCTCATGGTTACTGGTCGGCCACCTTTCCTCTAGGACATCCTACCACCCAAACATTTCTCTATCAGCTGCTTTGTCTGTCTGTCTGTCTGTGTGTTCTGCTTTATTCAATTCATCTGAATGTTTTAATTGTTGTTGTCTCTTTGTAAGCTTGTTGTGTGTGTGTGTGTCTAATTGTATATTGTGTATCTGTAATTGACTCGACGTCATTGTAAAAGAGGGTAACCCTCAATTGATCTTTCGAGAATAAATAAAGGAAAATGAATGGGGAAAACACATTGTATTTGTATATATGATGTAATTTCATGTATTAGTAGTCTGTACATTTTTGGGTGTCAATATGTTGTCACGTCATGTGTTGTCCACCAAGTGTCACAGTCCTATTGCCTAGGGCACAGGTATAAAAGGTGTATCACTTCATGGGTTGTTAGTTGTTTTACCCCAGAAGGGCATATGGTTTTTGATCGCTCGAAACATTGTCGGTTTAAATGTCAATGAGGACCTGTCTGGATGTATTCACGTATCATTGGTGTCATGGTGAACAATAAACGGGTTGCAAACAGGACACGGATCAGTCATTACTTCACACAAATACAAACATTGAGACACAGCGCGTCACCCGGGAGTCAAACCACGGAGCATACACATTGGACGTGGCTCCTATAACTGGTTTAGTTTTCTGGGCAATATTATCTTGATTCTAATGAAATGTTGAAAAAAAAATATATATAGCCTATATTTATGATTCATTAAAACAGTCTCAACATTATGTTAAATTTTGTTTCTGTGAATTTTAGAGTTAAATATGAAACAACATTCTTAAAGCCTTATGATAACCTGTGTGTAAATCTTGAGTTTTCCTCTATAAATAAATTTGAAAGTCGATGAGTTAAAGTTGTTACACGTTGTAGTGCTGAGACAAACAGCCGTCACAATCTCTGCATTCTGATTGGTTCATATTGGTTCAGAGCTGACACAAGCCAGGCCTGCCTCGATAAAGGCACACACAATTCCAAATTACAGCCTAATCAAACTAAAACATAGAACTACTACACCATAATTAAATTTGGCTGTCTCGTTGCTATGTCTTTCAGCAAATATAGGCTATACATTGTTTCTCCTAGAATTTTTTTTTAAGGCCCAGTGGTAGGAGTATGCACGCCTTGTGCCTACCAAATTTCTAGTAGAAATTGACCAAAACGAACAGTATTATGGGTGAGCCTCTTTTGACAGCCCGCTTAAAATTAGGGCATAGGGTTATGCTTTCACATTCGGTACGTTTGTACATTTGGTGTTTCCCTCAGGATTTTTAGAGACTGCTGGGGGAGAATGGACTAGGGGTGTCTGGGGGCGGAAGAAAACCTTTAACTTTTTAAAGTTAAATTCGTAATTCTGGATAGGCTAAATCTGTAGAAGAAGATCAAGGTGCTGCAGGACTGGCCAGCCCAGTCACCAGACATGAACATCATTGAGCATGTCTGGGGAAGAATGAAAGAGGAAGCATGGAAGACCAAACCAAAGAATCTTGATGAACTCTGGGAGGCATGTCAGACTGCTTTCTCTGCTATTCCTGATGACTTCATCAATACATTGTATGAATCATTGTCAAACCACATGGATGTAGCCCTTCAAGCTCATGGAAGTCATACAAGATATTAAATATGGATCTCACAGCACCACTACTTAATTCACTGATGTTATGCAACGTATGTTTGTATTTGAAGTAAATTATTTGTTACATTTTCACATTACTCTCTGTAGGCGACAAGACTTTTGTCCTGCCAACATCTGACCTTTCTGTGTTCATTAAATGATCAATATTTCTTCAGTGAAGCAAATTTATTTTAGTTTATTAAACATAATTTGGGAGGGTTTTATCTTTCATATGAGCCATTTCTAAAACCAATGGATTAATTAAAAGTCAGTTTATAAACTGTTGTTTCTACAAAATTGATAAGTGACAAGACTTTTGTCCGGGAATGTATATATATATATATATATGTATATGTATTATTTATTTTTTTACACAAGAAAATAACCCAGTTCATGGGTAATATTTAACCCAGCAAGAGTTCATTTCACCCACTAGTTGTGTCCCCTAGTAACCCAGGAGCTGGTAAAGGTTGGGTTATTTATTATGTCAGCACTTTTTACCGTCTATCTTTATTTGATGAGCACAGGGGACTGCGGGAAGGGACTATCATTTGCTGGAAAAGTTCAATGTTGGTCATTTGGGAGGAATATGTCTTCATGTGGACGGCTGTGTGTGTGCTGGGAGCAGAACAGAACCTCAGTCCTGCCTGTTTCATCTGATCATTTGATTATTCTATTCAATCGTCCAAACTAAAATGACCAAAAGAGTCAATATTAAGTTTTTCCTATTTTTACGATCACATCCACGTCTCCTCCTTTTGAAATGACCTGGAGTGGAGCCCAGGGAGAACAGCTGTTACTTCGGTCATAACTGATGGGTGTCCTGCTTTATTATTTATATTCTTTAAATAACCACTAACATAGCAGTAGCCTAGTGCTGAAGCCTGGTGCAGAGAGTGACAAGCAGACAGGTGTGTGACTGGTGAAGGAATACTCACCTGTATGAAGCCTATGCAGCAATCACACCTGCACGCTTTTTATTATATCATTTTTAGCTTTATTTATACAGTCAAGTCATAAAGAATGAGATAGTATTTACAGTGAAAATGCGTTTACATATACTGGAAGTATGAAGGAGGGAGTTTATTTATATTAAATTCAATATGTCCAGGGCTTTTAAATATGTTTAAAGCCTGTAAACCTGGTCGAAAACAGTAAAAAAAATCCCTCACAACACACACACACACACACACACACACACACACACACACACACACACACACACACACACTCTGTCTCTGCTTATCAGGCTGCCATTGTAAATACAGGATTCCCATAAATGATTGTTTTTCACTGTACACACAGTAAAGACAGGTGCCGAGTTCATAAGGAGATACTCAGTGATTTTGACAAAGTGGTTTTGAATGGATGTAATTGAACTAGGGCTGTCAAATTAACGCGTTCATTTCGATTAATTAATCACAGAAATATTAACGCGATTAAAAAAATTTACGCAGATTAATTGCACGTCTATAATGCCCTTTGACCCGGTGTGTGTGTCATTTAGCCTGCTTGTTTTTTGTGGGGTTTTTTTCGGCGCTAGTAGTTCCTAAATGTATTTAATGTAGAAGCCTGGCAGAGGGAGAGAGGGAGAGAGAGAGAGGAGAGAGGGAGAGAGGAGAGAGGGAGAGAGGGAGAGGGAGAGAGAGAGAGAGGGAGAGAGGAGAGAGAGAGAGAGGTGTTACTGGGATGAACTGGTGAATTGACAAAACATTTAAACATTGATTTTTACATTTTAAAAACAGGTTTACAGAGGCAAAGTAAAAATAAATCCTTCCTTCATACCTTTTCACAAAAGCATTTTCACGCTGTTCTATGGCTGACCCTGTGTGAGGAACCCCTCTGTCTGTCTGTCTGTCTGTCTGTCTGTCTGTCTGTCTGTCTGTACTATGGCTGACCCTGTGTGAACTTGAGAGGGGAGATGAGAAAAGATGAATTTCAATGTATGTTAATGAATTTGACTAATAAAGATAACTTAACTACATTAACGTTTCACTATTTGAATGGACTTTCAAGTATTTAGTTCATATTGTCTACATTTGAATGAGTAATTTGTTCTTTGTTTGTACTTTAAGATGTTCTTTTCTAAAGCTAAACCCAGTAAAGTGTTTACAGTAAAGGCAGTAGCTTCTGGATCACTTACTTTATTCTGTGCAACAGGTTCAGTATTGATCATGTTGAATATTAAGCTGCTAATGAACACGACTTAGGAGTCAGATGTTTAAGATTACACACCATAGAAGAAGAAAAAACAGTCACTTGTCCAATGTAAAGAGCACAGCTTCCACTGATGCAATTGATAATGGGTGTCTAAGATTTACAGTAGGTGTGTGAATGGCAATTGCCAATAGTAAATCATTTTGGCAGTGCTAACATTGGGGAGGGCCCCCTAAACACATTCTGCTTAGGGCCCCATGAAGGCTTGGGCCGGCCCTGGATGTGAGTATAAGTAGAGGAGAGTTTCTGGACACTGTGTTAGACTGCTGGAGACTCCACAGACTTCAGGTAACTTTCCTCGTTCATAACTGTCTGTGTGTTGTTCGTCTTTGCTTTGGAAAGTGACTTTAAGTTTGTTCTATTAGTGTTGAACTCTTTCTTATCAGAACTGAAAACCTGCACATGTCCTTCAGGATTAAACCTTTTAGATCTACAGTTTTAGAACGGAAAGTGAACTGTGACAAACTGGCATCTACAAGCTGTCACTCAAATCTGTAGCCTCATGGATCCATTAGATTAAGTTAATTTCATATCTGACGGTTTTGGAATCCTACTCTGATAAGATGCACTTATTTTCTTAGCCTTTCTCATACAGGTAAATCCTATTGAGACCGGAGACTCTTTTACACGGGAGACCTTTGGAGAAGGCAAGTAGAATTTACTATTTTATACTGTAATATCAAAAGTGTTTTAGAAAAACCTGGTCGTAATCTGATATACTGTAGCTAAATCCATCAATAGTTTAGAGGACAAGAGCTTCAGGATTGAACTCTTCTGCTTTAAGTCTGAGTTCATTTCATATGGAAACATTTACAGAGTTAACTCTAATGTTCTTAGTACAGACTAGTTTTACTCTTTCCACCATCACATGACTGTTTGTTAAAGGCCTACTTCACCGGTTTGAATATGAAGGTGTATTGAATTCTGAGATCCTATGTAGTATAAATGTGCAAACAAAATGAAATCGGTTCATCCTAGCCTGAGAAAAGGCAGAATAAAATAAAACTTACTTTGTAAATATTACTGTGATGTCTTTTACTGTGACATCACAGTAATATTTACAAGTACGTTCTTTTTTAACCCTATATTTCTCTTTCTGTGATGTCACGAGAAGGAGAAATATAGGGTTAAAAAAAACTCTCTTTCTGCCTTTTCTCAGGCTAGGATGAACCGATTTTAATTTTTTTTGCACATTTATACTACATAGGATCTCAGAATTCAATACACCTTCATATTCAAACCGGTGAAGTAGGCCTTTAAGGATGGCATCAAGCAGAACAAACATATCAAGGTACGAACAGTAACAATAGTCTGTTTGTTACAACATTTAAGTTCATTATTAAGTTAGATTATAGTAACCTTGTTGGACATTTACAGAGTTTCTTAGAAACAACACCTGGGCTTCTGTTTCTACATGTTAACACTGTCGCTGTCAAATGATCATTGTGTTTTCATCTCATGTTTAAAATTCTGTCATTTTGCATTGAACAACAGTGTTTAAGTCGATATTAACAACGTCAATCAATCCTTACCTGTTCTCTCCTTTAGTATCAAATGAATGCAAAGAAAGTTACTTCATGAACTAGAATTTTAGATTATTTCAAATCAGGTAACACTTCAAACATGATTGATTGAAGTGACAGAAATGAGAAACCCACTTGTTGAGTTATACTGTTTTCTTTCTGGAGAGCAGGGTATATATAATCCTAACGGGCTGCGCCAACTTCTCATGCCCTAAATCTCTGTGTTTCTTTAGTCACAGACTATAAAATGTTGTAAAAACAGGAGGTCTTATATCTGCAAGACTACAACTAGATTCCTTTTGAGAACATGATTATTTCCTGTTCCTTGGTCAAAAGTGTTTTTAGTCAAATTAAAAGGTATTTCAGCAGGTAAAGGGACTGGTTGGGCTTTAATCTGTCCCATGTAAATATGGGCTGAACAAGTACGCTATAAAGATGCCTTAATCTGGAGGTGTGTTTGGGATGGAGCCAGTATTTGATCATCTTTATTTGCTGTTCTCGTCCCCTGATAACTCTGACTCCTGAACCTAAAGGTCGAGTGCAAAGGTGGCTCAGCTGTTTGCTTAGTTCTCCAGTGGAGTCAGCCAGGTCTAGTGTCCCAAAGCAGTGTTTCATGGACGGGCAAAGGCTGTGCATAATGCCCCCCCCCCCCCCCCCCCCACACACACACACACACACACACACACACACACACACACACACACACACTGTTTGCATGAGCCAAGGCTAAAGACCGACGATATGATTGTTTATGATTCCTTCATAAACAAGTAAAATACATTTCAATCTGCATAATATCCCTAACTATAAATGAAAGACGAGTCAAAAGGTTGATCATAGGGTGCTCTCTTACAGCGGGTATGGAAAGTATTCAGACCCCCTCACATTTATCGCCCTTTGTTCATTTGCATCCATTTGCTAAAATCATTTAAGTTGATTTGAGTTCTGTCAGGTTGGATGGTGAACGTTGATGGACAGCCATTTTCACGTCTCTCCAGAGATGCTCAATTGGGTTTAAGTTAGGGTTCTGGCTGGGCCTTCAAGAACAGTCACAGAGTTGTTCCTTAGCCACTCCTTTGTAAGTTTAGCCGTGTTCTTAGGGTCATTGTGTTGTGTTGTTACATTTGCAAACATTCCTACAATTCTGTGTTTTAATGTCAACATGGGGTACTGTGTGTACATTAATGAGGACTAAAAATCAACTTAAATGATTGTAGCAAATGGATGCAAATTAACAAAGAGTGGTAAATGTAAGGCGGTCTGAATACTTTCCGTACCCTCTGTAGACATGAATGTCCAGATGATAGAAACATGTGCTTTCTCTCTTCAATGAAACATGCAGGACTGTCTTCTACTGATCACATGACCAGAGTTACAGTCAAAACCGACATTATTCATACCACTGGCAAATTTTGACTTAAAGTTACTTAACTTTTATGAAACCAGCAAGTTCTTTCTTGATTGGAAATGACACAGGCTTCTCCCAGAAGATATTAAGACGATGCACAAAAGACATCATTGTGGAAAAAAAATGTCAGCTTTTATTAACATTTGAACAAAAATTGGCGAAATTTGCTTGGGGTATGAATAATTTCGGTTTTGACTGTACTACAAACCACCAGTAGGAGGTGCTAGCACAGCAAAGGAGACACTGGTTAACAACCAACAGACAAACTGTGTTCTACTAAATAGCAGGAAGGATAGGTATTGTTACGCAGGGTAAATATCACCACCGTAGACAGTAGGACATCTGGGTATTTTTCAGCATGCTGCATCTGACATCATGTATTGGGACATCCTTACCAAACAATTAGCTGGGAAGTTTGGGGATTGGAACTCAACCACTAGTTAACAAGAACATTAAAACACGTTGGAATTTGTCTGACCGCTGAAAGTACAGCAACATGTCGCCTATAAACGATGTAATCCAAGTGATGTGTGTTTTGCAGGAATGGCGTTTCTTCGGCTTCCGGCCTCGATGCTGCTGTTGGCTTCATTCCTCCTTCTTCTCTACGGGACGACATCATCAGCTGATCAGTCACATGACCCGTTAGCTAAACGCTCTCATGACCTCCCGTTAGCTAAACGCTCTCATGACCTCCCGTTAGCTAAACCCTCTCATGACCTGTTAGCTAAACCCTCTCATGACCTGTTAGCTAAACCCTCTCATGACCTCCCGTTAGCTAAACCCTCTCATGACCTCCCGTTAGCTAAACGAGCCTTAGCGTTCCCGGCCAAGAGGATGAAGAGGAGCGAACCCATGGACCCTGAAACCAGAGAGAAGATCACTGCGTCTTTAAATGGAGTGAAAGAATTGGTCTCATTCGCCACAGACGCTACCACAGAAGTTCTGTCACACTCAAAAGAGTTGGTTAGGGTATTTGAGAGCCTCTCCTCCTTTGGCAAACTGTTGCCCGGCTTCTTAGGTGTGGCCTTCTCAATCGTTAACTTTGCCTTTGCCTTAAAGCCTCAGGATGACCCTCTGCAGAAAGGCTTTGATGAGCTGAGCAGGAAGCTGGACTCTCTCTCCCTCCAGGTGTCTGACCTGTCCATGGATGTGGAATGGTTTAACTACGCCAGTGTCTACACTCAGGATGTGGTCCGCATCCTCAACGCATGGAAGAAGTACAATGAGTTTCGTAAGAACGTTGAGTCAGAACAAAGTATAGAAGGCAAACTCCATCTGGCAAAGATATTCACCACCTACTATAAGGATTCAGGAACTGTGGGTTGCATGAACAACCTCTACCATTACCTAACCGTCAGTGAAATGTTGCTCAGTGGAAATCTCAACGACCTTCTGAGTAGGAAGTATAAATGTGGCGTTAGAAAGATCAGCCAATACAACCAGTATTTCAGCAGCCTTCTGTTAAAGGGGATGGTCCTAAACCAACTCTACTGGAAACTGATCGGTCTGCACCGGCCAGCCAAAGTGGACGAACACCAACAGATGTTGACAGACGTCTACAGCAAACAGAAAGCTGTGTTGAGACCTGCCTGGACAATAGTGAGGAGTACATGAAGAAAGATGTGGTGGAGATTACCAAAGTAATGGATCCTGCCGACAAAAAGGCCATCGCTGAAAATGTGAAATCCTTCCTGGATGAGAAGTACTTCTGGTACGACTGGGTGGTGGTGGTGTACGACTCTAGTGAGAAAGATAATCACGTCTTCTACGATATGACCACGGTGGATGTTGGTACGATCAGTGTGACTGTGGCTACATTCTGACAGCAGAGCAGGAAAAGAAAGCGAATGTTTTGAGTAAGTTGGGGTACGTCATCAACAAACAAAGATCTACTGGTAATCCTGAGACAGACCTTCGTAGTTGTGAGATGTACAACACATATATAGCGTGGGAACTCATGGATGGTGTCCCGCTCAATGAGTTTCTCAAAGTGACACAGAGCAGTTATAACGAAGACTATCAACGAGTCCCAGAGCCCCTGAAGATCTTAGATTGTAGAATTGATGGATCCTGGTACAAATCGTCACTATATTTCTCCCATGCCAGCCCCGCCTGCAGTGAAGACAGCTGTGCAAACGGAGGAGAGTGTGTGTCTCTGCTGAAGTCCAACGAACATGTGTGTGAGTGTCCAGGCGGTTTCTATGGAAACACATGTGAAAAGGAGATCAATATCGATATCCCAGAGATCGATGAACGCCTCGTTCACAAGCTGTGTTTTAACACAAACTGAAGCTGTACAAGAGAAACACTTACCAATGTAAGAGTGAATGTGAAGAATATAATAAAACATGTCTCTACATTCCAGAAGGTGTTTGTGTGAGTTCTTGTGTCTCACTGAGGTCATAAATATATCAACGTTTAACAAGAAAAGGTATCCAATGGGAATATACATCCCCTTATTATTAAAGATGCTCCAAGAAATGTTCAGCTTTCGTTAATACTTGCACCCCTCTTCGGACAGAAGCAGTAGTGTTTTTACTTTGCCAGTTGTTGTTCCTGGGTGAGCGTACCAAGACAAAGGCATTAAGGCATTACAAATAGCATTCTTTGCACGGATGATTGCCCCCATAGCCACTTAGGACATTTTATTTTTGTAATTCTGTGATGACACTGCCCTCCTCAGCCTGTTGTACCAGCACAGCCTCTGGGTCTCCTTCCTCCATCAGACTGAGCCCGTCACACTGGGACACTTTGACCTCTGTGCTTTGGGTCTTTGACTTGAACATTTCCAAATTCCCAAACTAAAGATGTAAACACACGTCCTCTGGGCTTCAAACATTCCATTTGAAGTCTGTGAGACGTATTAACCCACCAGGCCACAAGCTCTGCCACATTGAAGCTGGTGGTTGAATCTCTTCCTGGTCCTGAGTACTGAATGTGCCGAGACCCTTCACCCTAGAAACCTTCTCAGGGGCTTTGATTTCTTCTTCTATTTGGGGATTTTACTTTAAAAACACTCAGTGGGCGCTCCGGTGGTGTAGTGGATAGAGAGTGTATCACATTTGCTCCGGCCTTCGTTGCAGTGGTCGCGGGTGGACCTCTACTGCATGTCATCCCCCCTCTCTCTCTCTCTCTCTCTCTCTCTCTCTCTCTCTCTCTCTCTCTCTCTCTCTCTCTCATCTCTCTCTCTCTCTCTCTCTCTCTCCTCTCTCTCTCTCTCTCTCTCTCTCTCTCTCTCTCTCCTCTCTTCTCCCCACATCAACCCTGTACTGTCTAATAAAGCTTGAAAATGCCAAAAAAATTATAATAAAAAATAAAACACTCAGTGTCCAGGTGAGGGTTTGAACTCCCAACCTTTGGGTCACTAGGGCCGAGGCCTTAACGACTGAGTCACTCAGAAGGACAGAACATATTAGTTTTTTGGAGATTTTAATTCCTTCCTTTGGTCACAGGCCCCTTAGAATCTTTAGTATCACTTAAGCCTGGACAGGATTTGAACCAGCACTCTGCAACTAGTGTCTTCATCACTCGCCAATAGAGCCACTACACAACCACATAGGAACACATTCACACCAGAGATGTGTGAAGTTTCATAGTGAATGCACATTAGTAAAACACTGTCTGAAGTTAGAAAGCTTCCTGAAAAGTTACTGTTTCACTGTTGTTGTTTACAGCAGCAGGGCCCACAGTTTGGTTTACAAACATATTCTAGTCTTACGGTTGGTTCCAGGTCCCTCAGAATATTTAGTTTTGATTTATGATGATATAATTATTCAATACTAAGAATTACATGAAGAGAAAATATGTTTAGTAAACTAACTGCAGGCTCTGTGAATGTAAACAAATCCCCCTCCTCTGAAACTACACAGTGACCTTTTTATTATTTGAGTGGACCCACGGGACTTGGAGAGATTCGATTGGCCGAATTCATCAACTGAACCCCAAACTGCTCTAGGTGTCATGGTCTGTCTGTTTCTTGTCTTGTTTTGGAGGTGTCTCTGTGTTTCCTGTTTTATTTTGGTATGTCTGTCTTGTTCCTCGCCATGTCCTGTCAAGTTTCCCTCCTGTGTGATTACTGCTCCTCCCTAATGTGTTTCAGCTGTTCCTCATTGCCTGTCTAGTATTTAAGTCCTTGTGTTTCATTGTTCCCTGTCTTTGCATTGTCCTTGTTGGTGAGTCCTGTGCTGTGAGTTACCTGTGTCTATATATTCTTTGGCTTTATGTAATTTTGAATACAATAAATTATCCTTTAGCTGTCTGCGTTTGGGTCCTGCCTGCCAGCCATTGCGAACCTTAATACTAGGGGCGCTGTACTATGGCTGACCCTGTGTGAGGACCCCCTCTGGAGTGTGTCTGTCTGTCTGTCTGTCTGTCTGTCTGTCTGTCTGTCTGTCTGTCTGTCTGTCTGTCTGTCTGTACTATGGCTGACCCTGTGCTCTGACCCCCTCTGGAGTGTGGGAACTTGAGAGGGGAAATGAGAAAAGATGAATTTCAATGTGCCTTGTGTAAATTGACTAATAAAGAAAACTTAGGTCAGCTAAATGTAACGTCATGTTATCTATGTGAACATGAGAATGAAACAGTCAAGATGACTAAAGCTCATTTAACTGGAGCTGCAACAATTAATCGGTCAGTCAATTATAAGCACATAAACAAAACATTGGTTTTCGTCAATTCGTTTTATTAAGATATAATTTTGATCACAGCCAACAGTAAAAAGCAACTGCAAAATAAATCAAATGCAACCAAATTCAAATTAACTGATGTGTTGTATTGCAGGAAATAAAGTATACGAAAAGAGTCAGTTAATCTTGACTCACCAAATTAAAGAAAATTACAAATCAGTCAAGTCAGTCAAATCAGTCAAATCAGTGTCCCATATTGGTTGTTATAGCCACGGATCCTCATGTGTTAAGAGGGACAGAACCAGAGCCAGGTACAGATATCCCTCTCCTCTCAGACGAACTATGATCTCATCCAGCTCCTCCAGCATCTCGTCTGTCATCTCAGGCTGGTTTGGTCCATCAGAGGCAGAATCTGCTCCAGGTCCTGCCAGCCCTGATGCTCCTCAGACCGGCTTCAGGAACATCCTCACGCTGGAGCCCCAAGTGATCCAGGAACTGAACTATTTTCAGCTCCCACAGTTCAGCCTCACACCGGTTCAGATCCTGGGTGACATTTTGAAGGTCTTCGGTCTCAAGGTGTTGTGTTCCACCAGGAGTAGTAGTAAAGTCTAAAACAAAGACAGAAATACGTCAGAAGTGACCATTGAGTCATGTGACTCTATACTTTATTTTTAAATGAAAATGTTGCGTAGTCAACCTTTAGATGAGTTATCACAGCATCAGAAACAACTGATCCAACAGTAAAAGACAAAAGAAACAGAATAGAATCATGGATTTGGAGACTTGTGACACAACCTAATAACACTGATCTAAAGTGTCTTTACCTCCGGGGCTGTAGTGGGACAGAACCCGAGCCAGGTCCAGATATCCGTCTCCTCTCAGACGAACTATGATCTCATCCAGCTCCTCAGCATCTCGTCTCTCGTCTCAGGCTGGTGTTGGTCCATCAGAGGCAGATCTGGCTCCAGGTCATCCAGTGTGATGCTCCTCAGATCAGCTTCAGGAACATCCTCACGCTGGAGGCCAAAGTGATTCAGGAACTGAACTATTTTCAGCTCCCACAGTGCCTCCACTTGGTACAGATTCAGGGTGGCACCGAGTGTATCTTCTGTGAAGAAAAGGATTCAGAAAAAGGTGTGAATTTAAAACAAAGTTGGAGATAAATATAATATATCTACATACTGTATATTGTCCAGCAGGGTGGAAATGTGGCTTTGGCTCAGCAACAGAGCCAGACATAAAACGGTTTAAGACTAGACTTATCAAACATTTATGTCAACAAAGATTAAAAGCAAGAAGATGTGATGCGTGAAGATACACGTGTTGTATAAATAATATTGATTGCATTTTGGATACATTCTTTTTTTTTAAATCTACTTTGAGGTGAGACTTGCTAAGTGACGAGTGTTAGTCATCTGAAACCAAGCTCTTCACTCTTCTCATTTCTTTATAAAGTTGAGTCAGGGGCTTTTGAGATTTTTACCTTCAACGTCGATATCGGCCAGAGTCATCACCAGGTCATTTCTCCCGATGGCCTCCAGACAATCTCTGGTCCCAGCCAGCGCATTGCGGCCTTCGATCTGCAGCAACAGATGCGCTGTTAGATCCCGGTTCAAACCCTGCAGAAAGTGTCTTGGGACCCGTCCTATATGTGCCACGTGCAACTGAAAGTTACTGAATTCATCTTCCCTCAAGTCCTCCAGAGCCCTTAACAGAAAGCTGCGTTGACTCATCTTCTTGTTCCTGTGAAGATCAGAGGACGCTGTTATTTATCTGTTTTCTTCAACATACATTTGATTCTCTTAATGTTTGTTTTAAATATTTTTGATTCCCTATCAAGCCCCTACCACACACGCAGCACACAGCAGGAGGTTCACACACACACACACGCATGCACACACACACACACACACACACACACACAAAGCACTAGACACGGCCACCTGGGTAAAGTACATGTGCGTAATGGACTTAAGCTTCAGCATCAGATAGAAGCTTTTCTACTTCATGAAGTTTACATTCTGACATCACATACAGTATGTAGCTGAGTCAATTTGTTGCCTCTCTTATTTTATTTTGGTGAACATTTTCAAAACTCACCACCACGCACACACAGGTGGAGAGCATAGCACTGCCTCTAAAATAGCAATAACATATTTTG
>CM047521.1:1137705-1147705 GCA_026122265.1 Ammodytes dubius | reverse complement strand
TTCTAGACTTGTGACAAAAACATTTATTCTCTGAGATCGTGAAGTCAAAAATGTGCAAAAAAAAAAAATCTAAAAATATAGTGTTTTCTTTGTCGTTGAACCACTTGTACACATGTCCTCTCAAATGTACAACTTTAGAACTATAGTGCGTAACTTTTACATATGAATAAATGTAGATTACATTCAAGCCATCGCCAAATTAGTTGCCACACAGTTGATTAAGGCTATAAGCTCCACAAAACTCTCTCTGTATTTCTCAGTATGGCAGCGTTTACAAACTGGTGCCCCCCACCCCCATCCCCTGACACTGGTGCAGGAGCTCAGAAAAATCCCAAGAAGAGCCCAAGAAATGTTTCAGGTGTTGATTCTACTGCTCAGAAAAAACCTGGACGTACAGCAGAAGGTATAAAATCCATGTGCCATCACTGAAGGCTTTACCTCATGTAGATGCACCGACAGTGTTGTTGTAATTACTCAGAATTCCTCATGGGGGGTGACAGAAGTTACGTACTATAGCTTTAATCTCATCATCGTACATTTTTAGTTGTGTCTTGTAAATGTAGAACTTTGGTTTCACATGGCTCCTTGAACCTTCCTCTCTCTACAACTGGGACACACTTTAACTTATTTATTTCATCATAACATGGCTCCTTGATCTTGCCTCTTGCTTTATATATCCGTCTCATCGCTGGTTGTTTTCACTGGGAGGCTCAGTCCATGTGATGTGTAACTTCTGCTGCAGTGGATTGTGGGTCAGAACCTCCATAAAGCTGCTGGTTTTCAACACCACCGGATGTAGTAGGACATCCGGGTATTTTTCATCTTGCTGCATCTGACCACAAGAATTTACAGAGAATGTTGTTCAGTCCAAATATAATCTGCTTTGAGTTGTTGATCTGAATGTCTTGATTTACACTGTGTGTGTGTGTGTGTGTGTGTGTGTGTGTGTTTTATTATGTGTATGGGTTTATTATTGTGTGTGTTGTGTGTGTGTGTGTTGTGTTGTATTGATATGTGTGTGTGTGTGTGTGTGTGTGTGTGTGTGTGTGTGTGTGTGTGTGTGTGTGTGTGTGTGTGTTGTGTGTGTGTTGTATATAGTGTGTGTGTGTTTATGACTCTAACCACAGCTCTGAGGGTAAAGGTTGAATCAACAGACTCTGATTGGTCGTCGGGGTTGTGATGTCACACGTGGTTTTTTTTCTCCTTTAAATTAAAATAATTTTCTTGCCACAAAGACGCAGCTCCGTTTATTTTCTCTCTGTGGCCGAACAGAGGAGGGTGTGTGTGTGTGTGTGTGTGTGTGTGTGTGTGTGTGTGTGTGCGTTCTTGAGGGTGTGTGTGTGGCAGTGTTAGTATTTCAGGTAGGTGTGTGTGTGTGTGTGTTTGTGTGTGTGTGTGTGGGGGTGGTGTGATGTTGTAGTTTGTCAGTGTGTTTTTTGTGTGTGTGTGTGTGTGTGTGTGTGTGTGTGTGTGTGTGTGTGCGTGTGTGTGTGTGTGTGTGTGTGTGTGACTCATATCAGGTTTGACTGTTTACCTGAAACCTCTTAAAGGGCCGGTCACGAGTTCTGTTCCAAAAAGTTCATTCAATGTAATAAAACTTTATTGATTCCTGCAAATGGAGTTTACTACACAGCAGAATAGCACACACACAAACACTACCGGCAGGTCTTGTCTGTCTGTCTGTCTGCTGTCTGTCTGTCGTCTGTCTGTCTGTCTGTCTGTCTGTCTGTCTTCTGTCTGTCTGTCTGTCTGTCTGTCTGTCTGTCTGTCTGTCTGTCTGTCTGTCCTCTGTCTGTCGTATTCCGTCGTCCGTCGTCGTCCTGTCTACTATCTATCTTCTGTCTGCTTTCCAGTCCACTGTGTGCTAAGAGGCGTTGTGGCAAATGATGTCATGAAAGCAAATTCTTATCTATCTTCATTAATCTATTTCAATGTGAAGCTTGTAATGCATGGGATTCAAGGGCAAGTCAAGATTACCAAAAAAATACATTAAACTCTGCAGTGTGTAGAATTTTGGGTTTTATTTCCTAGCAGATTTTGTAGAAAGTAATTATAATATCCATAAGCAGGGGAGAGTGGCCTAAGTTGTGCAACTTTCCACTCAAAGTGACTTTAAAGTAAGGCCTTGACAGTAAAGTCTCCAACTTAAATATGTACATATATTTCAGGGTGTTGTGCATCCCTGGCAATAAAAACTTTGGATCTGGAATAAACTGTTGAAGAAATATAGCTTTCGGAAAAAAATTGTCTTGATGCACAACTTGCCCACGTGTGGTGTAAGTTGTGCGGTTGGAGAGAATACCATGGGGTGAATTGTGCCATTGATATATATCTCATAAACTGTAATGCAAGACAAATCCATTAGACAATTACTTATTTAAGGTTTATTTAAAGTAAATAGTTGACAAAGATTGAAGGACAATTTTCTTAAACAAGGTCCTAGCAGATCTAATGGTTTTACCTGCAAAGCTCACAATGACAAAGTCACCATCATCATCTTTCTGGCCATCTGAACTCTCATCAGTGGTGTCGTTAAGTGGAATTGAGATGTCACTCTCTTCTGAGCTACTGTAGACAATCACTTTCTTTTGGTGACCAGCGTATACAGCCATGCCACTGGCACAACTCTCAGAAATGTACTTTGCACTAGTTGCTCCGTGCTTGTGGAACCAACTGCCACCTGACAAATGTGATTCCCCCTACATTTCTGCCTTTAAATCAAGGCTCAAAACCCATATGTACACCCTGGTGTTTCCTCCCCATTAACTATCTTACTTCTGCACTACTATCTGTGTTTATGTGGATGTATGGGCTTTACATCTTTTATTTTGGTTATTGTTATTGTACCTTCATTGTTTACCTACTGAATGCACTATGTACAGCACTTTGGACAGTGCAAACTGTCATAAATGTGCTTTTATAAATACATTTTACTTACTTACTTACTTATAACTCACCCAGGCCCTTTGGCACAAATCACCCCAATCCCAGAAATTTGGATAAAAAGCATGATGCAGCAGTTTAGGGCTGACATCGTGCTAACTATATAGACTCAAAGTGTTGCATACTATACTACATTCCTTGTGTCTCCCTTCTTTACAGGATGAGTCAACTGGATGGCTCTACTTAAATATGTGGTCACATTTCCAATTTCTTCCATGGTTTTCTAGAAACAAGGGGTGGCACAACTTCCAAAATGCACAAATTAGGCCATCTCTTCCCTACGTTTAATTTGGTGCATAATAGCTGAAAAACATTTTTTTAATTATTTATTTTTCCCTTAGAAAGGGTCTCATATATGTCCATATTTCTGCATATTTTGGACCAAGGCCTAGTGCCGCCATCTTGAAAGTGTCATAGTTTGAATGTCATCAGGTGCATTGTTTAAAATTTAGAATTGTTCTTGTCCTTGATGGCCACTGTAGCTTCTGTTATTATTCTAAAGGTTGGGTTACCCAGGGGTGCTGCATTCTAGAACTTTGTAGAACTTTCTTGATGATGTCATATTACTCACTGCACCTCAAACAAAATTAAGAATTTAAAAAAAAAAGTTGTGAATATGAATAGTTTCCCACTCCACACTGCCCTGGTGTATAACTTGATGTTTTTAATGTGACGTAAACATGTTGTGAGTCATTTAGAGTTCCATAGAGAAGCTAACCAGATTTCATTGATTCTTTATTGACGATCGTTTGAACAAAAAATATAAATTTTAAAAAACTGAAATAAACGTATATTTCTGCTCTGAACGTACCGACTGCAGACACAGTTATTGTTCCTTTACAAAGGCAGGAAACACACACACACACGCACACACACACACGCACACACACACACACACACACACACAACACACACACACACACACACACACACAACACACACACACACACACACACACAAACACACAGACACACAGAACAATAGCAGATTGGTCTCGGTCCTGTTTTATTTTCAGAGGGAAGTGTCTGCTCTTCCTGTCTGCTGTAAGCCCCACCCACATGGCACAGTAGGCTCCACCCCTCTGTGGGTGTGAGTGTGTGTTGTGTGTGTGTGTGTGTGTGTGTGTGTGTGTGTGTGTCTGTGTGGTGTCTGTCTGTGCTGTCTGTCTGTCTGTCTGTCTGTCTGTCTTTCTGTGTGCAAAATCAGTGAATATCTCCTCATGATCCGCTACCCATTTTTACTGTGTGTGCGCTGGAAATAAATCCAGTGTTAATACACAGCCTAGGCTCATGTATAACACTGGTATGTTTGCTAGCTACGGTGTGGCCCGTTTGTTAATGAACCTTTTTGTTTTCATACAGTACAAGTTTACAGAGCTTTGGGGTTTCAAATGTTTTTGGAAAACACCATCCCTGTGTTCCAGTCCCCATCCTTCTCCTCGCTATTTAGTCTGGTGGAAACAGATTTAGTTTGTCCCAATACATGATGTCAGATGCAGCAAGCTGAAAAATACCCAGATGTCCTACTACACATCCAGTGGTGATTTTTTAGTGTTGAAACCAGCAGCTTTATGGAGGTTCTGACCCACAATCCACTGCAGCAGAAGTTACGTCACATGGACTGAGCCTCCCAGTGAAAACAACCAGCGATGAGACGGATATAAAAGCAAGAGGCAAGATCAAGGAGCCATGTTAGGATGAAATAAATAAGTTAACGTATGTCCCAGTTGTAGCATACTGCATCCTAACTAGATACTGTTTATGATCAGATGTAGTATGGAGGAGAGGAGAGATTTGGAACGCAGAGCAGATTGTAGTTTGACTTGTTCTGACTTGAAGCAGAGAAATACATTCCTCTGGTTCTCCTCCTGTCACACACAACCACACAAGGCAAGGTTTATTTCTATAGCACAATTCAAACACAAGGACATTCAAAGTGCTTTACAGGGCAAGATTAAAACACATTAGAAGACATTTAAAAGCGAATGAAAAGAAGTAAAACATTTAAATAGAATAAAACAGTACAGGTTAAAATGGAAACAAAAAAGTCTTCAGACTCGATTTAAAAGAACTGAGGGTTGCAGCAGATCTCAAGTTTTCTGGGAGTTTGTTCCAGATTTTTGGTGCATAAAAACTAAAAGCTGCTTCTCCTCGTTTAGTCCTAACTCTGGGACTGTAAGTAAACCTGTCCCAGACGACCTAAGGGCTCTGGACGGTTCATAACGTATCAGCATATCAGTAATGTATTTTGGCGCTAAACCATTTTGTGCTTTATAAACCAACATCAGTATTTTGAAATCAATTCTTTGAGTGACAGGAAGCCAGTGTAAAGACCTCAGAACTGGGGTAATGTGATCCACTTTTTTGGTCCTAGTGAGGACTCGAGCAGCAGCGTTCTGAATTAGCTGAAGCTGTCTGATAGATTTTTTTGGAAGGCCAGCAAGGACACTGTTACAGTAGTCAAGTCTACTAAAGATAAATGCATGACAAGTTTGGACATGGACACACTGACACACACACACACACACACACACACAACACACACACACACACACACACACACAACACACACACACACACACACAACACACACACACACACACACACACACACCCTTCTGTCCCATTTAGACTCTGACTGACCTCAGGATATAAAGATCTTTATATTTTCCAACAGCAGCAGACACTCCGTTTCAGAAAGACGTTTAGAACAATTACATTTCTCCAGTTTTATTGTATTTTCACAGTTCTAATGTCTATGTGTGTGTGTTTCTATTCTCTGAAATTAAAATATTCATGGATTGCTCAAGTGTAGTTGGTTTTTTAAAATGTAATCTAAAACATTTATTAATATTTTTTTTTTTTTTCTATTTCATCATAAAAAAGCTTTTTTATCCGTAGACAATTTTTTATTATTTATTTTTTATTTTTTAATTTTTTATATAAAAACTGAAATTAAAAGACTAGTCTGTTTTATTTACAGATGTCACAGGTTTGATCCCCTGCTGCTCTGATGCCCGATGTGGTCAAATGCATTTCTATTTTGTTCTTGTAGATCCTTTTGGTCATTAGTTTTAGTAGCAGTGGCACAATGTATCACTGAACTCTGTGTTTTTCTGTGTGGTGTAGCCCGTGTGTGTGTGTGTGTGTGTGTGTGTGTGTGTGTGGGGCGGTGTGGATATCCCTGTGTTTTCTGCATGGATCATATTTCACAGTGATCAGTTTTAGATGACTCAGCCGGCTGTTTGTTGGGCGTGAGACGGTGTAATGAACTAAACGCTTACCGTGTGGAAACGTGACTCTGGGAAATTCAAACAATTATTCTGACGAACCAACAGAAATGAGTTTAGCTGTAAATACGTATAGTAATTACAACAACACACTGTCTGTCGGTGCATCTACATGAGGTAAAGCCTTCAGTGATGGCTCATGGATTTTATACCTTCTGCTGTACGTCCAGGTTTTTTTTTAGCAGTAGAATCAACAACTGAAACATTTCTTGGGCTCTTCTCGGGATTTGTCTGAGCTCCTGCACCAGTGTCGGGGGGGGGGGGGGGGGCACCAGTTTGTAAACGCTGCCATACTGAGAAATACAGAGAGAGTTTTGTGGAGCTGATAATTGGCTTAATCAACTTTGTGTCAACTCGTTTGGCGATGGCTTGAATGTAACGGACATTCATTCATATGAAAAAGTTACGTCATCTAGCTTCAAAAGTAATGATTTTAAAAACTGTTTTCTTCTTCTTCTCTGTGTTTAAAGGGCGCTGATGACCCGGAGTGAGCTTTGACCTTTGACCTTCAGTCACCTGTCCGTCTGCCTGAGGGGGTCGTCACCATGGCAGCAGCCTCAGTCTCCCTGCTCGGGCCGAGGTCAGTCCTGGTTTAACAGATAGATGTCATGTTGGTGCGAGAGAATGTCAGAGGTGTGTCCTTGTCTCCAGCCTGACAGAGTGTGTGTCTTTCTTCTCTCAGGCCTGGGTCTGGTGCTGTGGAGTTTCAGTAGAGTACGAGGGGAGGGACGGAGAACAGTCTGCATCAAACCCAACGAGCGCTTACGTCCTGCTAGCTAAGACCAACGATCACTGTGCAGGTAAACAAGCCCCTCCCTCTCTCTCTCCTCTCTCTCTCTCTCTCTCTCCTCTCATCTCTCTCTCTCTCTCTCTCTCCTCTCTCTCTCTCTCTCTCATCTCTCTCTCTCTCTCTCTCTCTCTCTCTCTCTCCCTCTCTCTCTCCCTCTCCCTCCCTCTCTCTCTCCCTCTCTCTCTCTCTCTCTCTCTCTGGGTGAGCATACACATGACAAAGGCATTAGGAAAAACCATATAAAAAGCCTTACATCCTGCTAGCTAAGACCAACGCCCACTGGTGGCAGGTAGGGGCTGTAGAAGCAGTTTTTAAATTAAATTAAAGTTGCTCCGAGGAACTTTCAGTGTGTGTTAATTCTAGCGCCCCCCTTTGGACAAAAGCAGTAGTGTTCTTACCACGCCAGCTGTTGTTCCTGGGTGAGGTCCTTGAATAACCCTTTAAATGTCCTGTCTAAAGACCTTAAACCCTTTAAATGTCCTCTGTATGAATGAATGAATTTTTATTATTGTGTCATGTCCAAACAAGGACCCATCCCCTTCGGGATTATAAGACACCAACAACTGTATCAAATTCAAATGATAACATTCACTTCCTGTAAATGGTGATCACAGTTCACAGTGGGTCAACAAGGAAACAGACGCAAACAAAAGAAAAGAAAAGAAAAGAAAAGAAAAGAAAAGAAAAGCAAACATAAAGATCTCATTTATAAGTGTTTTTTGTTCTCTTGGCCCAGGCCTTCTCCAGATAGCCAGCAAGGGCAAATACCTTAATAATACCTCTGTAAAGACCTTAAAGGTGCAGTGTGTAATATGACATCATCAAGAAAGTTCTACAAAGTTCTAGAATGCAATGCTCCCTGGGTAACCCCAACCCTTTAGAATAATAACAGAAGCTACAGTGGCCTTCAAGGACAAGAACAATTCAAAATTTTAAACAATGCACCTGATGACATTCCAAAAACATGGATGCCTCCATAAGACCTGCCTGCTCAATGTACAAAATGTAATATTAATATTTGTAATTCTGCGCTCAGGAGGATAATTCAGATTATTGGCCGAGGTGATTTTACACCAATGAGGACATATTTATGAACGAGGATATTGATTTTAGCTAATTAATTACTTACAATGTTACACAGTGTCCCTTTAAGCCCTTTTCCTTCATGTCCCTCCAGGTCCGCAGTGCCGCCAGCTCCAAGCCGTTCTACATCCCGGCAAAGTACGTGAAGGAACTTCCACCGGACGTGCCATCGCCTCTGGACTTCACAGCCGACCCGACGCAGACGCAACCTGCTTTACCCAGCGCTGTGTCTGTCCCTGTGTCTGTACCTGTACCTGTGTCTGTGTCTGTGCCTGTCCCAGCGTCTGTGTCTGTGTCTGTCCCAGTGTCTGTACCTGTGTCTGTGTCTGTACCTGTGTCTGTGCCTGTGTCTGTCCCAGTGTCTGTACCAAAGACACAACCCTCTGTGAACACTCTGACGGGCCCAGTGTCTGTGCCTGCGTCTGTCCCCTTGTCTGTCCCCGTGTCTGTGTCTGTCCCTGTGTCTGTGCCCTTGTCTGTGTCTGTGGCGGGCCCAAAGACCCCCGAGGAGCCCCAGACCCTTGTGAAACCGAAGCCTGCGGACGAGGTGATGATCAGACTGAGACCGGACAATCCTAAGACCCGGCTCAGGAAAAACGAAAACAGAATGTCCACGTTCGGAGTCCAGCTGGAAACCACGGCAACGCCAACCAGACAGACAAGCAACCACCACCATGCTCCCATTGGTCAGTGGTGTAAAGAGTCACAGAGAGAGAGACACACACACACGGAGAGAGAGAGAGAGAGAGAGAGAGAGAGAGAGAGAGAGAGAGAGAGAGAGAGAGAGAGAGAGAGACACGGAGAGAGAGACACACACACACACGGAGAGAGAGAGAGAGAGAGAGAGAGAGAGAGAGAGAGAGAGAGAGAGAGAACACACACACACACGGAGAGAGAGAGAGAGAGACACAGAGAGAGAGAGAGAGAGACACACACACACACACACACACACGGAGAGAGAGAGACACACACACGGGGAGAGAGAGAGAAACACACACACGGAGAGAGAGAGAGACACACACACACACACACGGAGAGAGAGAGAGAGAGACACACACACACACACACACCATATACATAACGCTTTTCAGTCTTTTATTTATCATGAAAGTGCCAGTAAGGTGATTGCAATGTAGGGGAGAACGGGGTAATGTGCTTCAGGATAAACTGAGACAGACCAAAAAAATCAAGGGGGTAAACTGAACCACTTGCTTTTTCCACCCTGAAACTACCATAACAACACAAATTGTAACAGTTAGAATCCTGACAGCTAGCTTGAAAACCAAATATTCCAAAACTAACGTCGGACAGTTTTCTAAACACTGATCAAATACAACATATAATTCAAATTCAATAATTAACATTCAAATGAAAGATAGAACCAGTTAGATTAGAACACAGTCTGGGGGTCAGAACACAGGACCCTTAGAGCCAGCTAGTGTCTGGGAGTCAGAGCAAAGAACAATCAGAACCAGCTAGAACAGCCTGGGACTCCCAACTTTCATTTTCCAGTCTTTGATTAATATTTTTCTGCATTTGTTTTATTGGGATCATTCATTTAATAAAGACATATTACTTAGAGTCCATTGAAGTTAAAGGTCACTCTCCTGTCCCCCATGCCCTTGCTGACACCCCTTCAACCATCAACCCCCACCTCCAGCCCACATTGTCTTTTGTCTTATTCAAACTAGTCTCCTTGCTACCTCAAATATAATGGATTCATTAAAAGAGGGCACAGACACTGTCTCACTTTACCCCACAGCATTTGTCTCACTTTACCCCAATGCCACAATTTGAGAAAACTACCTCTCTCAGCAAATCAGGCTAATCTTCAGTTATCAGCATCACATGGTTTCATATGTTGGTAGTTCATCAACATGTGTGAAATAAGTTTTT
>CM047521.1:1117705-1120205 GCA_026122265.1 Ammodytes dubius | reverse complement strand
CCTATATACAGGGGGTGGCTCACATTACCCGATGCCTCAGATTCCCCCGTTCTCCCCTATGCTTAATTCAATTTACTGCATTTTTTACACATGTAAATACCACCAGCATTAATATTTCCCATTGAACAGACATAACATTCAGACATGCATGAGCCAACCGAATCATGGCTAAAGAAAGCAAGCCAGGATAACCAATATCATATTTTATTTATTAATCTTTCTCTTCCAGATAACGTGTTTGGCTGCCACCTGGACACACTGTGCCACAGAGAGAACACGACCATCCCAAAGTTTGTGGAGAAATGTATCAGAGCAGTGGAGAGGAGAGGTACACACACACACACACACACACACACACACACACACACACACACACACACACACACACACACACACACACACACACACACACACACACACACACACACACACACTCCTACACACACACACACACACTCCTACACACACACACCGTTACATTATACTGTATGTCATTTATCAGACGCTTTTATCCAAAGCGACTTACAACTGGAGCACACATTCATACACCGATAGCAGCAGCAGCTACCACGCAGGGTGCAAGCTAACCAGGCGCGTTCCTAGGTTTTTGAGAGATCCGGGGCTTAGCCCAGGCCGTTCACGGCGCGAAAATGCGCTCGAAAAATTATGCGCACTGCGCGCGCGCGAAAATACGCATTTTAATAGTTATAGTAGTAGCAGGCTTAATGCCTCTGGTACCATCACACTAATACAGTCACTAACGTTAGCTAGCTAGAGCATTCTAGCCGCAGACAAAGTACAAGTACATTTACCATAAGTAAGGTTTTCAAAACGTTTACAGACATTTGAATTACTGACATATAGTAAAGACATTGTGAAATCTAGGGCTTGTGCTCACTACTACTCACCTGTTGTAAACACTGAGAGACTGGCTGGCTGCTGAAGTGTACTGACGCACGTGTTGCTCTAGTTTGTTCTGGTAAGTGAGGGGCGTTCAAGGACCGTTTTTTTTTTTTTTTTCAAAATTAGATTCGGGGCTTTTTTTTTGAATAAAACAGCCTAGCGACGCCACTGAAGCACACATTCATACACCGATAGCAGCAGCAGCTACCAGGCAGGGTGCAAGCTAACTATCAGGAGACATTTAGGGTTCAGTGTCTCTTTGCCCAGGGACACTTGGACATGTGGCGGGGAGACGGGGGATCCAACCAGCGACCCTGTAACCCAGTGGACGACCGCCCTACACACTGACCTACGACCACCCCCCCCCCCCCCCCCCCACACACACACACACACACACACACACACACACACACACAACGTCGGTGAACTTATACTTCATAAACCTTAATGTATACTTTTTTTTTAAATACTCTGCTGCTAAATTAATTGCATTACATTTTTTTTGTGTGTGTGTGTGTGTGTGTGTGTGTGTGTGTCTGTGTGTGTGTGTGTGTGTGTGTGTGTGTGTGTGTGTGTGTGTGTGTGTGTGTGTGTGTGTGTGTGTGTGTGTGTGTGTGTGTGTGTGTGTGTGTGTGTGTGTGTGTGTGTGTGTGTGTGTGTGTGTGTGTGTTCAGGGCTGGATGTTGATGGTATCTACAGAGTCAGTGGAAACTTGGCCGTGATCCAGAAACTAAGACACAAAGTCGACCATGGTAAAAATATTTTTATTTTAAACTTCATTGACAGTGTGTAGAGACAGAGAGGGGAATGACATGCAGAGAATGACCCGGGTTAGAATCCAGCCCGGGTCTGCTGTGAAGAGGACAGACAGACAGACAGACAGATAGAGAGGGGAATGACATGCAGAGAACGACCCGGGCTGGATTCTAACCTGTGTGTGTTTGTGTGCGTGTCTCTCTCTTTCTCTGTCTGTCTTTTTGTCTGTGTGTTTCTTTGTATGTTTCTTTGTATGTTTCTTTGTATGTTTCTTTGTGTGTGTATTTTAACCTGCACTTCTTATTTTATTTAAATGTGTTACTTCTTTTCATTCGCTTTTAAATGTCTTCTAATGTGTATTATGTTTTTTAATCTTGCTCCTGTAAAGCACTTTGAATGTCCTTGTGTCTGAATCGTGCTATAGAAATAAACTTGCCTTGCCTTGTCTCCCAGAGGAGCATTTGGACCTGGATGATGGCCAGTGTGAGGAGGTGCATGTGATCACTGGAGCTCTGAAGCTTTTCCTCCGCGAGCTGCCCGAGCCTCTGTTCCCCTTCAGCTGCTTTGACAAGTTCATCGCGGCCATACGTAAGACACACACACTCACAGAGAGAGAGAGACACACTCACACACACACAGAGAGAGAGAGACACACACACACACACACACACACACACACACACACACACACAGAGAGAGACACACACACACACACACACACACACACAGAAGAGAGAGACACACACTCACACACACACACACACACAGAGACACACACACACACACACTGCATATATACTAGGGCTGTCACTTTTTATTTGTAGTTCGAATATCCGCTCGA
>CM047521.1:1110205-1112705 GCA_026122265.1 Ammodytes dubius | reverse complement strand
GGCTTTACATGGGACTACAACAGCAATGGACGCCGCGGTTTTATTTTTATATTTTTTTTGGGGGGGAAAATGGAATTCTGCACACTGGGACCTTCACACCAAACCGCGGTGAAATGATCGCTGATGGGTGGACGACATCACATGTGGATTATCAACACGGTGTTTTCATGTACTGTCGGGAAATGTTTTTTAAAATCTCGAATCCATCTCGTTATGAGCAACAACTCTTCACTAGAACGATGTGGATTTATTTTCCCTCCTTCATGGAATATCACTGAGTGGGACATTTATTCCCAGACAGACAGACGGACAGACGGACGGACAGACGGACGGGCGGGCGGGCGGGCGGGCAGACACTACATTACTACACATCAACTGGAGATTTAACTGGAAACATTAAAGAACAAAGATCTTCTATTATCACAACCCTTTGCTCTGGTGTGAATATATCGCCCTGTAGGTTTTAATAAGTCGTTTGTAGGTTGGATTCCATGTCAGTAAAACCTGGTGTGTTCACTGTGTGTAGTTCAGTCAGCATTCAGTCTGTGATGCCTTCACTGACCCTGGGACAGACAGGTTTGCACAGAAATATATTTGTCTAAATGAATATCATGCGTTCCAAATCTCATACTTTTTATTTTTACTACACTACATACTAAAGTACAGAAGAGTTTTAGTCTTTTTACTACACTACATACTAAAGTACAGAAGAGTTTTAGTCTTTTTACTACACTACATACTAAAGTACAGAAGAGTTTTAGTCTTTTTACTACACTACATACTAAAGTACAGAAGAGTTTTAGTCTTTTTACTACACTACATCCTAAAGTACAGAAGAGTTTTAGTCTTTTTACTACACTACATACTAAAGTACAGAAGAGTTTTAGTCTTTTTACTACACTACATACTAAAGTACAGAAGAGCTTTAGTCTTTTTACTACACTACATACTAAAGTACAGAAGAGTTTTAGGGCCACAGACAGGAGAGAGAAAAAAAAAACAGTCAGATAAGGAAGATTTATTTTTTTCATTATGTCGAGAAATGTCAAGAATGAAGACGAATACTCCAACATGCTATTGGAGTTAGTGGGGACATGTATATTTTCTGCATACTGTAATTGACCTGCATGTATTGGGACATCCTGAATCTTTCTCTGGCGTACTAAACAGTAGATAGTATGGGGATTGGAACGTAGGGATCATGTTGATAGAAATTATTTTATTTTGAAAATGAACCAGACCTCGGTGGTATTAGACACTGGATCAAACCGGAGGAGGAAATGAGTCGAATAAAAAACGTATAATTATATATTTCCTTCTAGTTCTTACGCTCAGCTGACGGCTAGGATGAAATGTCCAGGAAGCTTTGAACAAGAGGGTTTATAAAATGTTTATTTCTTTAGATAAAGTGTTGATATAAATGTGTTTTAATGTGGGATGAATTTAGACTGTAACATGAATAACTTGCTGTTTGTGTGTGTGTATGACTATGTATTTCAGATTAAAGTTAAGAGATGGACAGATTAATGTACATAGAGACTCATTCTACTGACGCGAATAAAAGAAAACTCAGACGTGTGACTGACTCCATGTTTTTACTGCAGTAGGAATGGTTCTTTTTATTATATTTTTTTAATTTTTTAAACCAGAAAATAAGTCAGAAATAGAATATATAGCCTAGAATATGATGGTTAGAATAAAGAGAGAGAGAGAGAGAGGGGAGAGAGGGAGGGAGAGAGAGAGGGAGAGAGAGGAGAGAGAGAGAGAGAGGGAGAGGGAGAGGGAGAGGGAGAGGGAGAGGGAGAGGGAGAGGGAGAGAGAAACAGAGAGAGAGGGAGAGAGAGAGAGAGAGAGGGAAGGAGAAGAGGGGAGAGAGAGAGAGGGAGAGGGAGAGGGAGAGGGAGAGAGAGGGAGGGAGAGAAACAGAGAGAGGGAGGGAGAGGGAGATAAATAGACTCATTTAAGACAGTGAAAACTAGTAGGTCTATTTGTTAGAAGGTTAAGGGGCACTTTACACGGCCACGCAAAACGGTGCATACGCAGAAAAATTTCTGCGGTTGCACTATATCATTTACAGGAAAACAGCAAACGCAAACGCAAACGCAGGCATGAACCGCAGATTTTTGAGATCACCTCCGAGGGAGGATTTTTTGGAAAACTGAACGGTTTTGGTTTCCTGTAAACACCGAAACCATTTCCCCTGATAACGCTGATGTCACGGCTCCACCCTCACACATGCGCATTGCGTTTGGATATAAATAGGCATGCGCCGTCTTTGTAGGTCCACGTGCGCCAGTTGGAAAACAACAACAACAATGGCGGATCACCGAGCTGTATTCATTGTGCTCATGGACGTTGTGCTGTTGCTGATGCATTTGTTATCGTGCCACCAATCGCTCCTACAAGCAAATAGGGAAAGAGTTGTGCTCTGCCTGTTTTTCTAGCTAAATAAACGTGTGTCACTTATATATGCCAGGGACACGGCTCTCTCTACATTAAA
>CM047521.1:1100205-1105205 GCA_026122265.1 Ammodytes dubius | reverse complement strand
TCACTCATCTCTAACTCATATTTAGAGCAGTGTGCAATAAACTCAGGCACTTTTTCTCGCACTTTAAATTGTCTGAATGTTTTTATGTCCTAGATTTACCATGTGATGTTCTTGTTGTTTTAGCTTTGTCCAATGTGTAGGCCAAGGTTTTACTGTGTTTTTACTGTGTCATACTGTTGTTGTCTACTTGTTAAGCAAAATGTAGCACAATGCCCAAGACAAATTTCCTTAACAGGACAATAAAGTTTACCCTGACCCTGACCCTGACAGACAGACAAAGGTTTTTGATTGTATTGTATCTTGTATGTCATTTTAAACTGTATGTCACAACATGTATTTGAACAGTTTTAAGTGGATTGATGAAGCATCCATGTTAATAATGATGTTCTTAAAGACATGCCTTTATAAAGAAAGGGGGGATTCATTATTTAAATAGACTGACAGAAGGATAGACACACACAGACACACACACACACACACAACAGACAACACACACACACACACACACACACAGCACAACACACAGACAGACACACACACACACACACAGACAGACACACACACACACACACACACACACACACACACACACAGACACACACATTTATGTAGCTTGTATAATAAGTTTAGTTTCAGTTATAAATCACTGAGTTTCTCTTCCCTCGCGCTCAACGTGTGAAGCAGGAAGTGGTTTGACCCGAGCAGAGAGGGGGTGATGTGAAGAGGTCTCACTCCCAACTCATTCATAGACTCGACACTACAGTTATGAAAACGATCTTATATTCCTACAATAAGAAAGCTTTTAAAATACTGCATCTTTGTGCTCTCTAAGACATTGTTTCTTAGCAATTTTTGCCTGTTTAAATAAAGGTTAATGATGATGATGATGATAATGTTTTTTATTTCATGTAATGCTGCATTTTGTATCTGTATTGTTTGATCTGTCTTCTGCCATTCCTTTGCCCCCTGGCGGCCGAATTTATTCATTTTCATTTAACTTTTATTTATCCTCGAGAGACCAATTGAGGGCTGACCCTCATTTACAAGAAGATCGAGATCAAAACAAAAATTCAAAGGAAAAACAACAATACATAAACAATATGCAATGCAAATACATCAAATACACAACAACAGGTGAAGAAAAAAACAATTGAAACATTTACACAGTGGTGAAGAGTGGCAGCAATTAAAATGAAATGGGTGAAAGTACAATATAGCCTAATTAAAACAGTTACAGGTAGAGTTTGGCAGATTTAAGATTGTTTGTTTTGTTTTTTGTGTGAAGAAATATCTGCAGGTCAAGCTAGTCATATGATAATTATAACCACAGACATACATACTCTTTATTATGTCTATGATTATAACAACCAGGCCTATTTTATATTTTTTATGTTAAAATTTTCCCAAGGAGTGAGACATCCAGGCCAGTAGAAAATATCTTTGTTTGTGGGTCGCTGCTTCTGCAAAGAGGAAACTTCAGCAGTGGAAGTTTGTTAAACCCGCAAACACACGCGCACACACACACGCGCGCGCAAACACACACAAACACCACACACACCACACACACACACACACACACACACACACACACACTCACTCTCTCTCTCACACACACACACACACACACACACACACACACGCACGTACACACACACACACATGCACACACACATAGACACACACATGCAAACACACACACACACACACACACACACACACACACACGACACACAACACACACGCACAAACACACACACACACACACACACACACACACCACACACACTCACGCACACACGACACGCAACACACACACACAAACACAACGCACGTACACACAACACATGCACACACACATAGACACACACATGCAAACACACACACACACGCACACACACAGAGACACACACATCATACACACACACACACACACAAGCGCGGACACAAACACACACATGCACACACACACACACAGACACAGGCAGAGAAACACCGTCAGAGCTCCATCTCGTTCTCCGCGGATTATCAGCTACTTCTTCAAACTCCGGTAAGTGTTTTAACAGTTTTTCAAAGTTGTCCGGTTCTCTCTCTCTCCTCGTCTCAACTGACAGACGGTTGGAGCGATACACTGAACGGGGTTTTTAGTTCTTAGAATAACTTTTAACATCCGCAACTTGAGATAAACAGTTAAAGGCTAAATTACGATTTCAAAAGCAGTTATAACGATCTTAATTATTTCTAATAAGCAGCTGCACCTACTCGAGCAGAAACACAGTAACACAGTCAAACCCGAGATTATTCATACCGTTGGCAAAGTTTTACTTAACCTTCCTCTCGTGTTAGGGTCGCCACCGACCCGTTTTGGATTTCAAATGCATAAAAGAACCACTTACATTTTGTTTATTGCATCAAGATTTCTTGACTTTGTCAGGAACCTCCATTTCAACAAAATAAAAAAAATAAAAAATGTTTCACTTAATTATAAAATGCTCTGGTGGAAATTATAACACTGGTGGTGTTAGGGTCGTTTTCGACCCGGTTATAGAATAAGATGTAAAAAACAATAACTAGAGCCAAAACTGAAATCATAAGTGCACTGTCAGCCAACACAATGACAGTCAGCTCCTCTCCCAATCATGTGAACTCTGGGAGGTTCTCATTTTGACTTTTTTTACCCTTATACCTGCATAAAAGCGAAACAAACAGATGGGCATATCCAGACATGTGAGGTCAATTCAGTATAGAGTTGGTGACTTGCAGAGTGCACATCTCCTATTTGCAGTATTCAAAAATGAGGAGATATACAGTGAGCCAAGTTATGGATCATGTTTTTGGTCAAAATGGCCTCCTGATTCTAAAACTAAGTGGTGTAAGGTCTGCCGAAGCACTAAGGACAGAAACATAAACGTATTGTGCTTTACCTGCAAGAAATATCTCTGCAAAGAACACTAAAAGTGTTGCTCTTTATCACACATCTGTACACACATACATACACATGCACACAGAGACTTTTACTCAGTTTTTTTTACTAGTTTTGGAACTAGTAATTGATTTCGATTGGTTTGATTTGTTGATTGGTTGTTGTGTATTTGACCTTACAAATCTATATTTTGTGTTGTGACTTGTTCTAGTTTTCATTGTGTGTTTGTATAATGCTGAAATAAAAGTTTTTTTGCTGTTTTCTGAAATAAATATATATGGGTCGTAATTGACCAGTAACACCATAGATGTTAAAAAGGTCAATAATATTAATATGAAAAAATAAATAAAACTAATTTAGTTAAGAAATGTGTTCTCATACCCCTCAGGGATAATCAGGTAACACAACAACCAAATATTTATTTATATGATTCTCTTGAGGTTCATTTTACAATTTTTTTAATTGAAATTAAGGCGCATACTGACAAAAAAATAGGCCCAGCCGCCTACACCAAAAATATTAAAAACAATATTTTCATGGATAAGGAAGCCTAACAAGGTAACCAAGAGATGAGAAACAAACTGGATGATAGATAATTGTTTTTAGTGGTTTTTACAGCTGATTTCAGACACGGGTCGAAACCGACCCGCTAACACCATGGATGGTAACAGCAAGTTAAGACAGGAGGAAGGTTAAATTTACTTTCATGAAACCAGCAAGCTTTTTCTTCTTTTTTTTTAAACTTTTATTTTGGTGATTTTTTGCATTTTCTTTTTACATACAAACATATAACAAACAAAAACAAAACACATATTAAATAAACACACACAATTAGAGCTGCAACGATTAGTGTTTTGGTCCGTAAAATGTCAGAAAACTTTTCAAAGCCCATGTTGACGTCCTCAAATGTACTGCCACAATAGGACCAAAGAAACCAGAAAATACTCACATCTGAGAAGCTGAAACCAGAGAATCCGGACGTTTCCTACTAAAAATAAATAAAAAATCTCAAAAAGACCAATCGATTATCAAAATGGTTGGAGCAAGCTTTCTCTTGATTGGAAATGACACAGGCTTCTCCCAGAAGATAATAAGACGATGAACAAGAGGCATCACTGTGGATTTATTTTTATTTTTTTAGCTTGCTGGTTTCATAAAAGTAACTTTAAGTCATAATTTGCCAGGGTATGAATCACTTCGGGTTTGACTGTATATATATAGTAGTAAATACATGACACGATTTAGTCAAAATGTTCTTCTTCTACTAAAGTCAAAAGTCTCGTTCTGCAAAATGGCGCCTGATCAATATTTTATTATTGGATTATTATTACTGATTTATAGACGTGTGTTAGCAGCATGTCACTGTTTATTTTATATTATTTTATTTTGGGGCGACTGTGTCTCAGGTGGTAGAGCGGGTCGGCCAATGATCCAAGGGTTGGCGGTTCGATCCCCGCCCTGCCACCTGTGTCATGGTTGTTGTGTTCTTGGGCAAGACACTTCACCCACCTTGCCTGGTGTGAATGTGTATGACTGCTGTATGTTTGAGGTGGCGGTCTGAGGGGCCGTAGGCGCTGAATGGCAGCCACGCTTCCGTCAGTCTGCCCCAGGGCAGCTGTGGCTACTATGGTAGTTTACCACCACCAGTATGACGGCCAATATTTAAAGGAGCAGTGCGTAAAATGTATTGTCATTCCTCAGAACAGACTTGATAGAAATATAATATAATATTCATCAGTTTGTTTTAATTAAAGAATGCTCTTTTGTTTATTTGTGTGTCTGTCCCTGTGTGTCCCTCTGTGTGTGTGTCTGTCCCTGTGTGTGTGTGTGTGTGTGTGTGTGTCCCTCTGTGTGTGTGTCTGTCCCTGTGTGTGTGTGTGTGTGTGTGTGTGTCTCCGTCTGTGTGTGTTCAGAGATGAAGGGATCAGAGAAGGAGGGAGAGATGGAGGGAGAGATGGAGGGAGAGAAGGAGGGACCAGAGTTCTCAGGCTGTCCGGAGGTTCTGAGGATAATGTCCGAGGCTCCGGCGGCTCGTAGAGCTCTGCAGGAGAACTACAGCAACCTGCTCAACGTGGCTGAC
>CM047521.1:1080205-1092705 GCA_026122265.1 Ammodytes dubius | reverse complement strand
ACAAAAGAGACAAACAAACAAAAGAGAGTTTATTGCCCTTTGATTTCCAACCTACTGGCACACATTTTTTTGAATTTGTTTTGTTACTTTCCTATATACTTTATTTTCAAGTTCTGTGCTTTTAGCTGGAATTCAATACAGTTTACGTCTAACGTTTAGAATTGTTCAGTTCCCAACGTCTTTGTTAGCAAAGAATGGCAATCAATTTGATAGTGTACTAGTGTATTCAATCTATATATATTTAGTTTATTTAAAAAGCACAAAGACAGGTCCACACTTCTACTGTTTTAAATGACTGGAGTCCACTGTCGGTGGGCATGGAGCGACTTTTACACATTAATTAAAAAGGAGTCATTCAAACTGGATAATTCTTAAGGGGAAAATAATGTTTATTCGGTTTAAAATGTCCTATGTATGTCATACTAATTGACCCTACCTGCAGTAATACATTTAAAGAGAATACAAAGGCTATATCTTTCAGTGGATTCCTTAAGCATTCTCAGCTCATTGCCCGACTTGTTGCCATGTAAAAAAGAATCAGAATCAGTTTTAAGTGAAGTAAGTTTTCCATTTACTGGTAAGTGTAAGTCAAAAACAATTACTGCAAATCACAAAGTCAACAAACATAGAAATAAAATAGATATTTACAATAATGAACATATTTATTTACATTTACTGGTAAGTGTAAGTCAAAAACAAGTACCGCAAATCACAAAGTCAACAAACAGAAATAAAAATAGATATTTACAATAATGAACATATTTATTTACATTTACTGGTAAGTGTAAGTCAAAAACAAGTACTGCAAATCACAAAGTCAACAAACATAGAAATAAAGTAGATATTTACAATAATGAACGTGATATTTTACTAAAAATAACTTAATTTGGTTTAGGAATTTACAAAATTATATCGGTGATGAAGGTTTTTAGGTTTTTAGGCATAATAAATAGTAACCCCTAATCAATATCTTTAGAAGCAGTTACGGGAAATGATTAGAATTATCAAAAGAATGAAGTGTACTGTAATAAGAGATTGATATGTTTACATGAACTAACAATGTCTTAACTCCAAAACTGAGGCTCCGTTTACATGAATTACCAATGTCATAACCCAAAAACTGAGGCTCCATTACATGAATTACCAATGTCATAACCCAAAAAGTGTCCCAGTGTTATGATCAGCTCGTCAGATTTGACCACGTGCGTTATATCGTCATATATCATGCCCTGAAGAATGTCCGTAAGTCCACTGGAAATTGATGTGTCCGTGGGCAACAAGAGGGAAGCACTAGCCTGAATGTTTCTCTTTCCTGGTCCGTCATGTTTCACTTGCAGTTTGCAACGCTTATGATGTCTCCAAAGGTCTGTTTTGACATACATAGCAAAGCAAAACTTACAAGGCAGATAGTCTGTTGCTGTGGAAAGATGGGTAGCTTGCCTTTTTGGTATTATTTGTCCTTTCCCAGAGGACAGGACTGAGCAGTTATGATTGTAATTTCCCATGTTTCTTATTTTGCTCAGGAGAAGACTTTGCATGGTTCCTTTTCTTTGTGCAAGTGCCTTAGCTACGTCAATTTTGTTAGAGTGCTTTTGCTTCAGATGTCTTGTAATCTTTGCATACGGCTTCTCACAGTAAAGGCAGTAATTTTTCTTATCATAGATTCGTTGGTGTTCAGTGTTTGAGGACGTTTTCACATTGATTTGAAGTTGTGGAGGGTTACTTCTGTGTGCATCTTCATCCATTAGCTCTGGGGTTTTTGAAGGTGCTTCTCTTTGGAGTGGTTTTCTTTAGATGGCCTTTTGCTCTGCAGCCTTAAGGAAAAGAAAATTATTATTATTATTATTATTATTATTATTATTATTATTATTATTATTATTATATTATTATTATTATTATTATTATTATTCTGCAAATGATAATAGAGTCAAATCAGACTTGCACTACTTTTTTCATACAAAAATCATTTACTGTCTCCATCACATCTGGTGATAGAATTAAACCAATGATTACCATTTCACACACAGAAAACTCCTCTTCAGTGAGAGAAGATGAATCCTCACGGTCACTGTCGGTAATATGTGGCTGTTCAATCTCATCTGGTGTTTGGGGACAGCAATCAGCTGCATTGGTCCTATCCTGTAACAAAAAGAAAAACAATGTATAAATAATTACACCTTTTCTCAATGTTTGAAATCATCCTCTTATTGCTGTTGATCTCATGTCGTATTCTGTTTTTATATAGTTTTTTTTATTGGAACAATTTGTTGGTTCCAATAAAACTGACATACTGCTGATACAGGGTACCTGCCAAATGGTGTGGAAAGTCCCTCCCCCATCCCCCACAAATTACCTGCATACTAATTTGAACCTACTTGGGGACATCATGCCAGTAATCTGAGTTTAACATGGAGATTTGAAGCAGTGGGAAACAGCTAACCTAGTTTAGCCCACAGCTAAATAGAACACATGAAAGCAATGAGGTGTTTATATAAATACAAAAAGGTTGAAAAGTCACCAAAAGGTTAAACTAGTACTTTTTATTTTATTTTTTATTTTTCTACTTATTTCACAATAGTTATACATATAATGCTATGCCAGACTGTTCAAATACTTATTTATTATAAGCAAAGCAACTGGATTGTAGAAAGTTGTATGAACGCTTGTACCTTCATACAGATTTGAACAGAGAATCTTACATTCTAATCAAGTAACATACCTTTCTCTTTGTTGATGAAAGTCTTCTGAAAAGTGTCTTTATCTTTTCCAGATGCAATGAAGTACAAGGCTTCCTTTTCAGGACAAACTCTTCTGGGTCTCATTTTTCTCTGAAAGATTTTAGAATCCAGATGTAATTTAAAGCACAACTGGGGAAACTTTGTGAGAGTGATAGAAAGTTTTAGATACATAGCTTGATAGAATTAAATTAAACTTTGCAACAACATGAATACAAACTAAGTTTAAACAAATAACATTTTAATTAAACCTGGCAAATAATAGAAATAAAAACTGCACAAATAATTACAATTAACCTTGCCTAAAGGGAAAATAAAAAAACTATTTAAGAAATGCATATAACTTTTCAGAAAAAAGAAATGAGAAAGTGTAAAAGAATATAATACATTTGACTTAAACCTTTCAAATAAAAAAAGTAAAAGAATGAAAGTTGAAATGAACCTTAAAATAATTCAGATAAAAACTAAGTATCAGAATTAACCAGTTAAAACCTTACAGAAAGAGAAATAAAAAAAAACTAAGTTAAAATAATAGTTAAAATAATTATTTTAGTCATACATGGTGAATTTGTAGTTTGTAACTTACCTATAACTTCAGCCTCAGCTTTGAACGAAAAAAGTTTCAAAAGTTCAGTCATAATCTCCAGGTGGGTCCTCCTAAGAATTGTAGTGGTCAAGCCCTTCCAAAAAAGTCATTACATCTGTGTACCTGTAGTGAGATGCCCAGAATATATCCACACCCTCACAAGCAATCTGGACAGTGATTGGTTCTCAGGACCAGACAAAGGTGGCTAGGTATTGCTCGCATTGTGATGCAAAGTATTGGCATTACAAATGCAGAAACGTCGGCTGCCAGTGTTCCCTCTTAGCTCCATAATGTCAAACTAGCTGGTTTATTGACAGTACACCGCAAGTTGTGATGGCTACATTTGTTTTGGAGGTTAATGGGAGTACTGTTCAACATCCAAACATAGTGTTTGACAAACCTGAGCTATTTTTAAGAGACAATGTTCATTTAAGCCAAAAAGGAAGTGAAATATTTTTCAACGATATTGCTCAGGGTCTTAAAGACTATTTCATGTCAGGTTGATGCTGGATTTAAATCTCACACCAAGACCACCATGATATATGTTCCAGTTGAAACATCTTAATCTCAAGCTACTGTACCATAAATGTATTATGAAAAACATTTTTGAAAAGACATCTTGTATTATAGATTGTATGGCAATACTGTGAAAACATTAAACATGGGTCTAAAACTGATATTCAGTATTTGTTTTGTTTTTGAGCAGACATACACATTAATCTGTGCATTTTGCATTTGGTAAATGTTTTTTTTTTCAATATTTTCACTGATCCTTAAATGTAAAGTTATTAGGGACAGTTGATCTGAATTTTCCTTCTCGCCAAATAGCATGGCCTGAGTTTCAAAACCCCACAATTTATCACTGTTTTATCAATCCGCAATCACTTTTTCCTGTGCAAGTTGCACACTTTTAATGGGTTTTCATTTCAAGACTTAAAAATGTCCTCTACATTGTATAATTGAAATGACCAGCATCAACGTGCTCGTCACATCCTAAATTGAGGGTAAAATTGTGGAGAGGGCTGCCTCTGAGAAGTGAGTTACTCAATGTGTGAGGGGTGTTTCAATATGCTGGTCATTCTGTGACAGCCTGTGACATTAGTACATAAGATATAAATATATAATTCCCTGCCTTCAATACTATCATTATGGACAGTGACATATTTGTTCTCCATTTTCAGTTAATGTTCTCAGTTTTCTGTCAAAACTTTGACAGATCAATGATGCGATAAGGCTGTGCAAATAAGGTCAATTCCATATTTGTACATGCTTTCCTTGTTAGGATCCATCAATTCATTATGTTGTTAAATACATTGTTTCCTAAATGGCTGGATATTTTAGGGAGCTACTGTAGGCTTAAAATAAAGTCACTAAATGAACCAGAAATCCAAGTAAGTTTAGCTTAAACATGTTGGCGCATACAACTGTTACAATACCATGTTTAATGAATCTACTATATTTATGTTAGCAAGGAGATGTATTCAGCCTCTGGAGAGACACAGCAATGCAGTTTCATAACAGTTCAACTCACAGTGTTGCTGTAGAAAAGGTGTGAAGTGCCTACTTTGAATAGAGACAATGCAGGGCGGGGAGGGGTTGAAGGGCTGCTGCCAAGGGCATGGTTTGGCAGGTATGTGTACAGGAATGTGGGGACAGGAGGGTGAGAGGTTTTTTATTGTCCCAGACTACATAAATTCTGGACTGACTTTTTATGATTTTGACAAAGGTTCTTGGAGACTAAATAAAGATATTTTTGACCCCATCAGAACAACACCACATTTACTCTTTGCAAACAGAAATACTAACTTTCACTTCCCCTCTGGCAAGACGTCATATTTTACTTATGTGGAAATCTCCTAAAACCCCAACTATTTCTATCCGGCTTAAGGACGTAATGTTTATCCTTAAATTAGAAATCATAAACCTAACAGTGAAAGGCTGTTCCAACAAATTCTCTTTAATACAATACATCTTTAAATTCTGTCTGTGGTCAGATTAAAGCTGCAGGTGTAACTTTGTGTGTGTCAGAGAAGTGAAACATTTTCTAAGGTATATTCTCAGAACTGAATAAAAAATGTTCTTCGCAGAAAAATGTTATCCCTGGAACAGTGTTTGAAGTTAGTAAGCTTCCTGAAAAGTTACTGTTTCATTCTGTTTTTTACAGCAGCAGGGCCCATAGTTTGGTTTACAAACATACTCTAGTCTCAATGTTTGGTTCCAGGTTCCTCTAAATATAGTTTAGTTTTGATGTATGATGATATAATCATTCAAAACTAAGAATCGCATGTAGAGAAAATGTGTTCAGTAAACTTACTCTGTGAATATAAACAAATCCCTCTCCACTGAAACTGTATAGTGAGGGGGGGGGGGCACTTGTAATTTGTTGTTTTCATTTCTAGTTGATTATATTGAAGGTAAGGTTCTATAGAACAGTGTTGGTTCCAGTGTCAAGAAACCAGACCAAACATTTTTTTTGTGTGTGAGAATGACGACTTCATGATTTTGAGTGTGGCCAGTTGGATCTGTGATCTATGCACATTTCATACAATGTATGTGTAATACCATGTGCAAATTGTTTTAAGCAATGCAACTTTATTGCTTAGAAATAGCTTTTTAGGAAGAGTTTTTAATGACTAGCATCAATGTGCTCCACACATCCTAACATTTCAGTTTAATTGTGGTGAGCACTTTCTCTGAGAAGTGAGGGCTGTCCCACTGTCAAATCAAAGTCCACTAAGGGCTCTTTTTGCACCCTTCATTAACACTTTCTGCAAGTCACCATATTTGCAGACTTTGGATAAGGAAATTACCTGCAGTAGTGCAGTGACCTTAAAAAGGAGGGAAACTCCTTCTTCAACGCATTTCCTCACAAGTCTGGCATAATACCCCCCGCTCGGCTCTACAGTATGACTTCAAAAGGTTTCTCTTTAATTAAGATACTGTTTGCAGTTTATAATGTGACCAGGCATGGCATGTAGGCGTAGGTGGTTAAGGCATCTATACTTGTTTTTATTTAAGTGGTACATATTATAGCCTGCCCTGTCCAGATACATTCCATAATACCTTTTTCATTTACCTGAAATCATTTTATAGGCCTGGAATAGTATGTGAAATAATCATGATCTTGAAAGGAATCCAGTTGTGGTCTTGCAAATATGAGATCCCCTGTCGCTATAAAAACGTCTAGTCTGACCAAAATATCAGAAACTTGTGACATGTGTCTTTAGATTTAGAATGGATTACTTGACGATTAAGTGCAATCCACTCGCTAAGGCAATATCCTGCAACACGTTCACATCAGGCAGTCAATCTCTAAAGAGCCTAAGCAGGGAAGAATAGCCTGCAGTTAATGTAAAAAGATAAATTCACAAGCCAACAATACAGTTTGTGATTTTTTTTTAATATATTCTCCGGTAAGTACTTTTATTTATCTTTTTTTTTTAACTAGAATTCATTTAGGCTTTTTTTTTTAAATTCGCATTTTGCTTTGGTAAAGTTAACACTCCATGCCAAACAAGCCCCTTTATATGTAATAGAAATTGCATCTCAAAGGTAAAGGTGAAGTGCCATTTTAACATGTGGGCCTTGAGGCTCAAGGGATTTGGCCTGAGTGACTCAGAGCAGGCAAGGGGAGTTTCTGTCTGTGTCACTCTCTGATCGTATGCAGTGTGGGGGATGGGTACCTGTGTCTAACGATGGTCATTAGGCCTTCAACAACAACAGCTAACTTCAATAGCCAAGATTCACAGTGACTGTGATATATGTCATTATCCTTCTGCTGTGTTGGAGAAGATACTTAAATACAAATTCAATTTAAAATAGGTTGAGTACAATCAACATTTTACTTTAGTTGGAAATCAAATCCTTTAATACAATCAACTCAGAAAAAGTCACTTAACAAGGTATTAAACTTTAAGAAATCTAAAATAATAGGTTGCATCCAATCCAAACGTAAATGTTGGCTTAACTACCTTTCTCTGTGATTGTGAAATAAACAAAATAAATATAGATTGAAGACACGAGTACACTGTCAAATTGATTGAAAACCTCTTCTCATAAAGATTAATAAAGGGAATTTTGAAAATAAAGAAATAATCCAGTTTGGTTTATTCCTTTTAAATTCATCCACGATGGAGTGTGAAAGTCGCACCATCCCAACCAACAGTGGACTCCAGTCATTAGATACAGTGGAAGTGTGGACCTTTCTCTGACCCTGTTTCCACCTGGCATCATGTGGTTTTTGTGATCCGATCACATGAATACAGCTCTAACTACAGGTGAGAACACTCTCAAGACGCATTGAGATCGGATCACAAAAACCACATTCGGAGGTGGTTTGTGACCACTTGTGACCACTTGTGTCCACATTCATTTGGTAGTGGAAACACAAATGTGGTTTGTGTCCACATTAGGGACCTCCTACTCAACTGCCTGAGCGGAAATACGTAGAAAAAAAAGGTTTTAGTGTGCGCCCAGTTAAAAGTATTGCAAATGACAAGCTATCTGTCCTCTGTTTTCATTTCACCGAGTAAAACTGTGATAACACGGAAGTCGCTGATTTTTTTTTCTGGCGCCATGCAAGCTGCAGTCATGTGGAGCGCTAACTTCCTGTTCTTATCTGCTTCAAAATAAAGGTCAACTCGCGCTTGGCTAGTAACAGGCTTTTAATGTGAAGGTGTACAGGAAACGTTCTGTTTACACAAGGAATAACTTAACTGTGAAAGCTATGGACTGGTTGCGGTGACAAGAGTTTAACAGAGGCAGACGTTAGAATAGCCAAACAGCGAGCACACATCTTTCACCAGCCAAAGTGGCGTAATAACTTACTCGCCTAAGAGTTTTTACTTTTATACTTTACCTATACTATGATATTTCCCGCATTTGGCGAGTGTTAATGTAAGGGCCCTCTAAGCAGTATTGTGCATCGCTCCTCATTGTCTAAATGAGATAGACTAGCCTATCTCGTCAACCTAGACTGGTAATTATCTTCGCATGTAATGCATTTTTATAGCAAATGCGATTCAAACTGTGGCACTGTACAGCCCTGTATGTTTACTTGTTTGAACCCCACCGGTTAAAAACAGCAATGCAAACGGAAATGATGAACGTGTTGATTTAAATACAGCGCGGGTAAATGGAATCCGATCACAAGTAGACAGAGAAGTCACATTTGAAAATACAAGTGGGAACACACGGACTGAGAGCTGTCCACTTGTAACCAGATTCAAAAAGTCAGATGTTAATGCCAGGTGGAAACAGGGTCTCTGTGATTGTGAAATAAACAAAATAAATGTAGATTGAAGACACAAGAACACTGACAAATTGATTGAAAACCTCTTCTTATAAAGATTATTAAAGGGAATCTTGAGGGACTGAATTACTCTAAAGGTCTAGGCCTCTAAAATGTTCTGATTGTAAAATGATAGTCTGATGATCAATCTGTTTTTGCAATTAATTAAAATACAAATCACCCCAACCCCAGAATGTTGGATAATAAGCATGATGCAGCAGTTTAGGGCTGACATCATGCTAAAGCCGGGAACACACCGCATTGGCCGCCTGCGGCGGTTGGACGCGTGAATGCAGGAGGCTCGCCGCTTGGTCATATTGGGCCATGTTCACCGCAGCCGCGCGCCAACCGCCACCGCCGCCTCATCGTAGGCGGCGGTTGGCCGCGTGACCGCAGGAGGCTCGCCGCTTGATCATATTGGGCCATATATTCCTGACGCCAACGCCGAGATCAGACCTGTCACACTTACGATGCAACAACATCAATAACATGGTCCAGCTGTGCCAAAAAATACAGATGTAGGTAGGCCTACACTGTGTAACCAGCGGCAGTCTTGTCACAAATATCATTAAAACAGCCTGAACACGCACCCCGATCGCAAATACACACACATTAACAGCGATTCAGCAACATACTAAACACATTAACAACAGCAGTGTGTGCTCAGCGGCACAAATAAAGGCAGACATCAGCCTACCTGAAAGTGAAAGTGTGACGGAGGACAACACCGGTGCTTCGCTGTACTATTTTGGAATTCCACACGGACACTGCCGTCAACTTTGGGTTCATATTATCCTCAGGAACAGCACACAGCTGGGTGAGTTTCACTATGCTAACTGGCGCTACCTTGGCTAAAGTACAACCAACAGCTAAACAGATGCAAAATACACATATTTGCAGAATGTATTGGAAGCCCAATGTCCTCACTCCACACGCCCACCTCGTCTTGCAGACCACCGCCACCGGGCAATCTCAAAGCTGATTGGCTGTGGAGGTGTGGCGCCCGGCGGCGCCGCAGAAAAAGATGAAAATGTTCATCTTTTTCTGCGGCGCCGTGTTCGCCGCACAAGCCTTTGATTCACGCTCCTTCGATGACGCAATTTCTACACGCCGCAAATGGCCGCGCTCCCGATTCACGCGCCTCTCATGAGGCGCGGCCACGCGCAAGGGCCCGCCGCTGGACGCCGATTATTGGGTGGACGCGCAGCCACGCGCTAGTACATTGACTTTGTATGTAATCTCGCCGCGCGGCCAGTGCGGTGTGTTCGCAGCTTAACTGTATAGACTCAAAGTGTAGCATACTAAAGCACTAAAACGTGTCAAATGTTTTAAAACTTGTCTATAATTGTTCAGACACAATAATCAAAAAACCTTCATCATGGAAATGTTACTTTGAAAGGCAAAACACTGTTTTTTAGCTTAAATGTGCTTATATCTTATTCCTTGTGTCTCCCTTCTTTACAGGATGAGTCAAATGGATGTCTCTTCTTAAATATGTGGTCACATTTCCAATTTCTTCCACAGTTTTCTAGAAACAAGGGGTGGCACAACTTCCCCACCGGCACAACTCAGGCCACTCTCCCCTACAATTAAAACACAATTTTATGTGAAATACTTTTATGTCATTAGATTAGCCTACATTGCTGATGCTTTTATCTAAAGCAGTTTCCCATAAATTAAATTTGACCATAAAGGTAGAATCTCAGAACAGCAATAATCACGCAAGTAGTCTAGATTAGCTTCAAATAAATGAAACTACAAAAGTGCTACATCATTTAAGTGCTACATGTAGGTGTAACATGTAAGTGCATTTTTTCTTCTCTCCTTTTTGTGCCGTTAAATAGTCATGACATCTGTAGGCTATAAACTGTGAATCATTTACATTGTTTAGAGAGAGAGAGAGATAGAGAGAGATAGAAAGGGGGTGGGGGTGTTACTGCCTGATTATGTGGGGTTCAAAATAATAAATTATTACATCAAGGCTTATAAATAAAAAAAAAACAGCACATTATTGTTGTTGCATATGGGCTAAATATGTATGTCAATTTCAAGCTTTGTGGCTTGTAGCCTACGATATGAAACATTATTTTCACTGTATGATTTGGAGTGTAGTCTACTTGTAGGCTATACGACTGTTTGTGAATATTTTCATCCGGCCAAATTTGCATCATATCACATATCACTTCCACATTAGAGCAACGAGAATCTTTTTTGTAAAATGTAGCCTTGACGTAATAGGTTGCGGTGGACAGTCTCATATTTGGAGAATGTAGTACTGCAGGTAGGGTCAATTAGTATGACACACATAAGACATTTTAGACCACATTGACATTATTATTTTCCCCTTAAGAATTCATCCAGTTTGGCTTTTTCCTTTTAAATTCATCCACGATGGAGTGTGAAAGTCGCACCATACCAACCAACAGTGCACTCCAGTCATTAGATACAGTGGAAGTGTGGACCTTTCTCTGTGATTGTGAAATAAACAAAATAAATATAGATTGAAGACATGAGTACACTGTAAAATTGATTGAAAACCTCTTCTTATAAAGATTAATAAAGGGAATTTTGAAAATAAAGAAATAATCCAGTTTGGTTTATTCCTTTTAAATTCATCCACAATGGAGTGTGAAAGTCGCACCATACCAACCAACAGTGCACTCCAGTCATTAGATACAGTGGAAGTGTGGACCTTTCTCTGTGATTGTGAAATAAACAAAATAAATATAGATTGAAGACACGAGTACACTGTCAAATTGATTGAAAACCTCTTCTTATAAAGATTAATAAAGGGAATTTTGAAAATAAAGAAATAATCCAGTTTGGTTTATTCCTTTTAAATTCATCCACGATGGAGTGTGAAAGTCGCACCATACCAACCAACAGTGCACTCCAGTCATTAGATACAGTGGAAGTGTGGACCTTTCTCTGTGATTGTGAAATAAACAAAATAAATGTAGATTGAAGACACAAGAACACTGACAAATTGATTGAAAACCTCTTCTTATAAAGATTATTAAAGGGAATCTTGAGGGACTGAATTACTCTAAAGGTCTAGGCCTCTAAAATGTTCTGATTGTAAAATGATAGTCTGATGATCAATCTGTTTTTGCAATTAATTAAAATACAAAGAACGTATCTTTCTCTTTTAATTTGTCACCCATAGTCTGACAGGAGAGAGTTGACAGAGAACCAAATTGGCAGCTGAACTGTCTTCACATACTGCAGGCTTTGGGTAGCTGTTCAGCCAGGTCTGAGATGGTCCAGAGACCATCTCCTTAACTCTTTGTTACATTTGGAGAATGTAGTACTGCAGGTAGGGTCAATTAGTATGACACACATAAGACATTTTAGACCACATTGACATTATTATTTTCCCCTTAAGATTTATCCAGTTTGGCTTATTCCTTTTAAATTCATCCACGATGGAGTGTGAAAGTCGCACCATACCAACCAACAGTGCACTCCAGTCATTAGATACAGTGGAAGTGTGGACCTTTCTCTGTGATTGTGAAATAAACAAAATAAATATAGATTGAAGACACGAGTACACTGTCAAATTGATTGAAAACCTCTTCTTATAAAGATTAACAAAGGTAATTTTGAAGATAAAGAAATAATCCAGTTTGGTTTATTCCTTTTAAATTCATCCACGATGGAGTGTGAAAGTCGCACCATCCCAACCAACAGTGGACTCCAGTCATTAGATACAGTAGAAGTGTGGACCTTTCTCTGTGATTGTGAAATAAACAAAATAAATATAGATTGAAGACACAAGAACACTGTCAAATTGATTGAAAACCTCTTCTCATAAAGATTAGTAGTAAAGGGAATTTTGAGGGACTGGACTATTCTAAAGTTCTTGACCTATAAAATGTTCTGATAATAA
>CM047521.1:1065205-1067705 GCA_026122265.1 Ammodytes dubius | reverse complement strand
AGAGGGACCTGTTTCCACCAGGGGGCGGTGACGTCACATAGGGGCAAGCAGGAAGAAACCGGGCATCCTGATTGGTCTGATATGGACATGACGTCAGCCCCATCTTCTTCTCTCATTGGTTCGGAGGAAGCGCGGGAAATCCTCTTCTTTCGCTCTGCGGAAGCATTTGTAAACAGACCTGAAAACAGTAGGTCCATAAAGCAGACAGAGAGACAGACAGACAGAGAGACAGGGAGACAGGGAGACAGGCAGAGAGGGAGACAGACAGACAGGGAGACAGACAGACAGGGAGACAGGCAGAGAGGGAGACAGACAGACAGGCAGACAGGCAGACAGAGAGACAAGCAGAGAGGCAGAGAGACAGGGAGGCAGGCAGACAGACAGACAGACAGGCAGAGAGGCAGAGAGACAGGGAGAGAGGCAGGCAGGCAGGCAGACAGACAGACAGACAGAGAGGCAGACAGGGAGACAGGCAGTCTACGGTGGAAATCCATGGACCTGTTATAAAAGTTGAAACCGGGAAAGTTACGGTGAGTTGTATAACACCAACCGGAGGAGCCGTTTATTCAGCTCAACGGTAACCTGATAAATACACCGGAGTCCATTCAAACCCCGTGTGTGTGTGTGTGTGTGTGCAGTGGCGTGCACAGACATTTTGGGGGGCAGGTGCTCAGTGAAAAATAAGGGCACTTTGTGCGGTGTTACGTCCCCTAGGTGGGCTTTTCTGGAATGACCTCCCCTCTGCATTTTTTGGGTAGGGCATGTCTGGTTGACATGGGCCTACTCCGCAGCACATTGAAAGGTAGCTTGAATTACCCTTGATATTAAATGTGTCATGTGAAGGATCGGTTGGATACTGCATAGCAGCTATCTGTTTAATTGTGTCATCACTTTCAACATTCCTTTCTTGTTCTCCCTCATCTTGTTCCTCAGAGAGCACTATTTTTGAACCTGGTGCTGCACTGGAGTCTGCTTTATATATATATATTTTGGGGATTCATCTCCCTCATCTTCCATGCTGGATTCCCTGGCCAGGCTGGCCCTATTGCAGGACAGCACTGAGCTGCTTCCCTGCTGTAGCGAGTGAATAAAATAATAATTGTTTTAATAATATCCTATTAAGGTAAATACAAGAGTACTGCAAGTCCTGTAACAAAGAAATAACTTATGGTTGGGACAAAATAATATAATTAGCTTATATAGCTTCATGACTGATTTAGTACCACCAATCCACTTTGCGTAGTTAAAAGAAAATGTGTGGACAGCTTTTAAGATATTTCAATAACATTTGAGGAACAGTTCAACATTCAAATCTGAGCTTTAAAAGGCCCTGAACAGCTAACATGACTCTGGTCTTGACTCTGACCTTTCATCTTCATCTTCCTCCTTGCTGCTGGTGGATGCTTTCATCCAGGACAGCAGAGAGCTGCTCCCCTGGGCTGCCTGCTGCAGCTCCCTTTCTTTTTCCTTTTTAACCTCTCCTTTCTAGGCATTATACTGCAATGTGTAAATAAAAAGAGACCAACCAACCATATGAATAAGACTGCTTGGTTACATTACAACAAGGCACAAGGCTACTTTTTCTGAAGGCAATTGGGAATTGCCTGTTTGTCATTTAGCAAATAAATTACTGCAAGTGAAGTGTTAATTATATAGCCTAAAGTAAACCTAAACAACACTAAATATTCAGCATACTGATATATTCACATGCTGTACCAATGACAAACTCCGCCGACATTAGTTGTGTTCATCACGTCATATCTATTTTTTGGGGGGGCTAGCTTGTTTTAAGCAGGACAGTCGGCTAATGTATGCTCAGCTGTGTGGCGCTGCATGATAGAGGCTACTTTATAACAGAGACAAATAAATGCAAGTTATAGCTTGGTAACTGAGGCTTAGGGGGCAAACAATACACACTTAACTCCATTCATGTATGTGTTACCTCGCTGGTGGGGCAGGGCAGGCTGGGGAGTAGGTGTGTGTGTGCACCAGCTGTGAACTGCTGCGGCAACGCGCCTCCGTCTGTGTCCACTCTGCGCGTTCACGTTGACAAAGGAAGTGTGTGCGGAGGAGGAGGAGGGGGGGGCATATTTATTGGGGCATTATTGTCAAACGTTTTTAATCGTTGAGCATAGATGATAATGTCGGCATGGGCCACATACACTGTTAAAAAAAAAAAAAAAAAAAAAAAAAAAAAACGAACTTTCATATTTTTTTTTTTTTTTTTTTTTTTTTTTTTTTTTCAAAAGGGCACTTTATTGGGCCAGGGCAAAAGGGCAGGTGCTTGAGCACCACCTCAGGTCTACCTGTGCACGCCACTGTGTGTGTGTGTGTGTGTGTGTGTGTGTGTGTGTGTGTGTGTGTGTGTGTGTGTGTGTGTGTGTGTGTGTGTGTGTGTGTGTGTGTGTGTGTGTGTGTGTGTGTGTGTGTGTGTGTGTGTGTGTGTGTGTGTGTGTGTGTGTGTGTGTGTGTGGTGTGTGTGTGTGTGTGTGTGTATTGA
>CM047521.1:1040205-1057705 GCA_026122265.1 Ammodytes dubius | reverse complement strand
AGAGAGAGAGAGGGGGGGGGGGGATGACCTGCAGTAAAGGTCCACGGGTCGGATTTGAACCCTCAACCACTGCAACGAAGGCCGGAGCCGATATGGTACACGCTCTATCCACTACACCACCGGAGCACGCCTAACCCGACTTCGTAATTTTTATCTGTGTTAAGCGTTTGTCTCTAATCAGGCGACTTTGTTATTATGATCCATTCATCAGTTCATTCACCAGCCTGTAAGTACTCACTCACTCACTCACTCACTCACTCACTCACTCACTCACTCATTCACCAGCCTGTTAGTACTCACTCACTCATCTGGGCTCCTGCTCATGCATTCAGTAAGTTTATATTCTATATTATTGGCTGTTAGTTTGGTATTGACTTGCTGCCTAAGGTTTTTCCTGGTAAACTAATGCTGTGGCTACTATCAGTCTGCCCCAGGGCAGCTGTGGCTACTATGGTAGTTTACCACCACCGGTATGACTGTGTGAATGAATGGAACCTGGAACCCTGTAAAGAGCTGTGTGTGTGTGTGTGTGTGTGTGTGTGTGTGTGTGTGTCTCTCTGTGTGTCTGTGTGTGTGTGTGTCTCTCTGTGTGTCTGTGTGTGTGTGTGTCTCTGTGTGTGTGTGTGTGTGTGTGTGTGTGTGTGTCTCTCTCTCTGTGTGTGTGTGTGTGTGTGTGTGGCTCTGTGCATCATCGCTCACTGTTTGAATCAACGAGTCACTTTCACAGTCAGGTTCAAGTTTCAAGGTTTATTCAGCAAACAGGAATAAAAAAACAACAACAATGCAAATATAAAAATAGATCCACATTTCATTGTAAAGTCGTGTCATGATGCAACAGCTCGACATTAACTGAGGGCAGATAAGTGACCGTAAAGCTACCGTGCGTAACTTTTACATGTGACATTTACACAAAGGAATGTCCGTTACATTCAAGCCATCGCCAAACGAGTTGACACAAAGTTGATTAAGCCTATTATCAGCTCCACAAAACTCTCTCTGTGTTTCTCAGTGTATGAAATGTACTGTGTGCAGCGCTTTGATCGAGATAGAACAATAATACTCAACTTTATAAGAAAATATAAAAAATAAATAATAAAATAAATTAATTAATCGGTTTAAAAAAGTCAGAGGTGAACACTGTGTTCTGTCAGTCAATAACAAACATGAGAGCAATAAATACATAAATTAATATTAAATAAATAAATAAATAAATAAATAGATGGATGGATGGATAGATAGATAGATAGATAGACAGACATATAGATAGATAGATAGATAGACAGACAGATAGATAGATAGATAGATAGATAGATAGATAGATAGATAGATAGATAGATAGATAGATAGACAGACATATAGATAGATAGATAGATAGACAGACAGATAGATAGATAGATAGATAGATAGATAGATAGATAGATAGACAGACAGACAGATAGATAGATAGATAGATAGATAGATAGAGAGAGAGAGAGAGAGAGAGAGAGAGAGAGAGAGAGAGAGAGAGAGAGAGAGAGAGAGAGAGAGAGAGATAGATAGATAGATAGATAGATAGATAGATAGATAGATAGATAGATAGATAGATAGATAGATAGATAGATAGATAGATAGATAGATAGATAGATAGATAGATAGATAGATAGATAGATAGATAGATAGATAGATAGATAGATAGATAGATAGATAGATAGATAGATAGATAGATAGATAGATAGACAGATAGATAGATAGTTAGCTTGTAGCATAGCTCCCCCTGGTGGTAGCAGCAGGTTTGAGCTGATTGGCCAGAATGTCCATCTGATCCAGGTGACGTCTGGTTTCGCTCCTGATCACTTCCCAGGATGCAGCGCTGCCGCCCTGTTCACGAGCAGAGAGACACAATGAGCAAGGCAAGGCAAGGCAAGGCAATTTTATTTATAGAGCACATTTCAGGCAAAGGGCCACTCAAGGTGCTTCACAGGGTTAAAATCAAATAAAGAATACAAATACAAAAAAAGGAACAAATTTAAAACATGGATAAAAATACAACATTTAAATAAAAGAATTAAAACATTTTACCAAAAAAAATAAAATAAAATAATTGCATTTTAAAAGGGAAACAAGAACGTTTTGAGACCCGATTTAAAAGAGCTGAGAGTCTCAGCGGACCTCAGACTCTCTGGCAGTCCGTTCCAGACATTGGGCGCATAAAAGCTGAATGCAGCTTCTCCCTGTTTAGTCCTAGCTCTGGGGACTTTTAGAAGACCTGTCCCAGACGACCTAAGGGCTCTGGACGGTTCATAAGGTATCAGCAGATCAGTAATGTATTTTGGCCCTAAACCATTTAAGGCTTTGTAGACCATCATCAATATTTTAAAATCAATTCTTTGAGTGACAGGAAGCCAGTGTAAAGACCTCAGAACTGGGGTAATGTGATCCACTTTTTTGGTCCTAGTGAGGACTCGAGCAGCAGCGTTCTGAATTAGCTGAAGCTGTCTGATAGATTTTTTTGGAAGGCCTGCAAGGACACTGTTACAGTAGTCAAGTCTACTAAAGATAAATGCATGGACAAGTTTTTCTAAGTCTTGCTGAGACATAAGCCCTTTAATTCTCGATATATTTTTAAGGTGGTAGTAGGCTGACTTATTAATTGATTTAATGTGTTTCTTGAAATTCAAGTCGGAATCTATCACTACTAGCTTGGGGTGTGGTTTCTAACATAACAGATTTAAGCTGTGCGCTGTACAGTGTGTCTGTCTGTGTGTCTGTCTGTGTGTCTGTCTATCTGTGTGTGTGTCTGTCTGTCTGTCTGTCTGTCTGTCTGTCTGTCTGTCTGTCTGTCTGTCTGTCTGTCTCACCGTGTGGTGCAGTGTGCCTGTCTGTCTGTCTGTCTGTCTGTCTGTCTGTCTGTCTGTCTGTCTGTCTGTCTGTCTGTCTGTCTCACCGTGTGGTGCAGTGTGCCTGTCTCCAGCCTCCGGTAGTATTTCTTCATCCTGCGTCTCAGGCGAGAGTCTAACTCAGTGAGAGGAGGAACCTGGAACCAGACAGACAGACAGTCAGACAGACAGACAGACAGACAGACAGACAGTAAATAAGTAAGTAAGCTTTATTTATATAGCAAACTTCACAGACCAGGGTCACAAGGCGCTTTACATATTTTTACATTTCATACACACACTCAAACACCGATGACAGTAGCTGCCATGCAAGGCGCTTTCTGAACCATCGGGAGCAATTTGGGGTTCAGTGTCTTGCTCAGGGACACTTCGACATGTATGCGAGGAATCGAACCTCCGACCCTGCACTCCAGAGGCAATCTTCCTACCCACTTCACCACTGCCGCCCCGTCAGACAGACAGACAGTCAGTCAGTCAGAAATATGACAATATCTCAACTTCTAAAGCTCTTACAACAACAGACACACACACACTGACACAGAGACACACACACACACACACACACAGACAGACACACACACACACAGACACACACACACACACACACACACACACACACACACACACACACACACACACACACACACACACACTTACACAGCTGTCCAGTTCTTCTATTTGCCTGTCGACCGTAACCAGGAAGTGTTCTGTCCGGTGCGTATCCCAGGAGACGGAGGAGAGGTTACCGTGGTGATAGAGTTTAGTGATGAGCTTCAAACTTTCTCTGATGAAAACCAGCTGACAGTCGACCTGTCAATCACAGAGAGAGAGAGAGTTAACCTGTCAATCAAAGAGAGAGAGAGAGTTAATCTGTCAATCAGAGAGAGAGAGTTAATATGTCAATCAGAGAGAGAGAGTTAATATGTCAATCAGAGAGAGAGGGAGAGAGAGAGGGAGAGAGAGAGAGAGTTAATCTGTCAATCAGAGAGAGAGAGAGAGGGAGAGAGAGAGAGAGAGTTAATCTGTCAATCAGAGAGAGAGAGGGAGAGAGAGAGAGGGAGAGAGAGAGAGGGAGAGAGAGAGAGAGAGAGTTAATCTGTCAATCAGAGAGAGAGAGAGTTAATCCGTCAATCAGAGAGAGAGAGGGAGGGAGAGAGAGAGAGGGAGAGAGAGAGAGAGAGTTAATCTGTCAATCACAGAGAGAGAGAGAGAGAGAGAGAGAGAGAGAGAGAGTTAATCTGTCAATCAGAGAGAGAGAGTTAATCCGTCAATCAGAGAGAGAGAGAGAGAGAGAGTTAGTGTGTGATCAGCTGACACACAGACAGACATACAGACACACAGACAGACAGACAGACAGACAGACAGACAGACAGACAGACAGACAGACAGACAGACAGACAGACAGACAGACACACACACAGACACACACACACAGACAGACATACACACACACACACACACAGACTCACACACACACACACAGACAGACATACACACACACACACACACAGACAGACATACACACACACACACACAGACTCACACACACACACACACACAGACAGACAGACAGACAGACAGACAGACAGACAGACAGACAGACAGACAGACAGACAGACAGGCAGACAGACAGGTACCTCAGCTCTCTGCACTCTGTTGTACAGATTGTATGGAAAGTGAACTGGACTCTCCTCTTCAGTCAGCGGCCCGCCCTGGAACACAGACCTTCATTTAGAAACCTTTACATAACTTTCAGTGTGTGTTAATTCTAGCGCCCCCCTTTGGACTAAAAGCGGTAGTGTTTTTACCACGCCAGCTGTTGTTCCTGGGTGAGCGTATACCCCATGACAAAGGCATTAAGAAAAACTATACAAAAATAGCATTCTTTGCACTGATGGTCTCGTTTGCTTGTTACATGTAATCTATGATCATCAGAGGAAACATGAGACTGTTTCAGAAATATTTAAAAGTTCCTCGTAGAGACTTTTAAAGTTTATAAACATTACTTTGTCCACCAGTGCAGTTTATTGAATGATACATATAGGGGAAGGTGGGGTGATTTGTGCAACTTTTTACTCAAAGTGATTTTAAAGTGAGGCCTTGACAGTTATGTCTCCAACTCAAATATGTACATATATTTCAGGATGTTGTGCATCCCTGGCAATAAAAACTTTGGATCTGGAATAAACTGTTTAAGAAATATAGCTTTCGGAAAAAAAGTTGTCTTGTCGCACAAATCACCCCACGTAGTGGGGTGATTTGTGCGTCATTGTGTCACAATGACAAAGTCACCATCATCATCTTTCTGGCCATCTGAACTCTCATCAGTGGTGTCGTTAAGTGGAATTGAGATGTCACTCTCTTCTGAGCTACTGTAGACAATCACTTTCTTTTGGTGACCAGCGTATACAGCCATGCCACTGGCACAATTCTCAGAAATGTACTTTGCACTAGTTGCTCCGTGCTTGTGGAACCAACTGCCACCTGACAAATGTGATTCCCCCTACATTTCTGCCTTTAAATCAAGGCTCAAAACCCATATGTACACCCTGGTGTTTCCTCCCCATTAACCTCTGCACTACTTACTTACCTCTGCACTACTATCTGTGTTTATGTGGATGTATGGGCTTTACGTCTTTTATTTTGGTTATTGTTATTTTACCTTCATTGTTTACCTACTGAATGCACTATGTACAGCACTTTGGACAGTGCAAACTGTCATAAATGTGCTTTTATAAATACATTTTACTTACTTACTTACTTATAACTCACCCAGGCCCTTGCGCACAAATCACCCCATCCCCAGAATTTTGGATAATAGGCATGATGCAGCAATTTAGGGTTGACATTGTGCTAACTATATAGACTCAAAGTGTAGCATACCAAAGCACTAAAACATGTGTCAAATGTTTTCAAACGTGTCTATAATTGTTCAGACACAATAATCAAAAAACCTTGATCATGGAAATTTTACTTTGAAAGGCAAAACACAGTTTTTTGAGCTTAAATGTGCTTATATCTTATTCCTTGTGTCTCCCTTCTTTACAGAATGAGTCAAATGGATGGCTCTTCTTAAATATGTGGTCACATTTCCAATTTCTTCCACGGTTTTCTAGAAACAAGAGGTTTTGCAACTTCCAAAATGCACAAATCACCCCACCTTCCCCTATATATAATAATATCTATTAAGTCTAAAAGCCTGTACAGATGGTCTAAGACATGATTTATAACCCCTGGACCATGAATAACTATATGAAACATGTGTTATTACCGTGCAGTGTCATGTTTAAATTAGTAAACATACATCCAGCTTTTATCAAACTAAATAGACACAGATCTAGAGATAAATCCGTGTGATTTTGCCTCCATAGTCTCTCATTCATATGCATTGATACATTTAGCATTGTCCCTGTGTTCCTAGTCGCATACTTTCTGATGTTTAGTTTGGTAGAAAAAAAGATTTAGGATGTCCCGATTCTTGTGGCCAGATTTAGGATGGTTAGAAGTACCCGGATGTCCTACTTCATCCGGCCAAGATTAGTTAGTGTTTGAAAACTGCATCCTATTTGGGCGATTCTGACCCACAATCCAGTGCGCACGTGAAGTGACGTCACATCGACGAAGCTTCCATATGAAAACAAACGGGGATGAGACGGATATAAAAGCAAGAGGCAAGATCAAGGCGCAATGTTAGGATGAAATAAGAGAGTAAAAGTATGTCCCAATAGTATGCCTACTGCATCCTAACTAGATTCTTTTTATCGTCGGATGTAGTATGTACTATGTAGAATAGAAAAAAGAAAGAGTATGAGATTCAGAACGCAGGGACAATGTCATCTGTAACCTCCCAACTAGTCCCTGGAACATGAATACACATATGAAATGTGTTATTAGCGTGTTGGACTTTAGGTATTTTAGGTATTTATTTATTTGCACACACTCAACACACTCAACAAATACTTTAACACATGTAAAGATTAAAAGAGTATGTGCTGGAGAGGTCAGAAACCCGAATGGGCTTATCGAGTGACCTCACCAGGTTACATATAAACAAACAAAAAATATAAAAAAAATATATATATATATATATAAAAAGAAAACAATTACCAAAACCAAGCAAACAAAACAAAAACAAAAAACATCAAGACCCACAAACAATCACAAACGAATAAACTGCATCTAAATAAAAAGAAAAGAAAGAAAACACTCACCATCATCTCCACCAGAGCCATCGTAGAGTTCCTGAGTTTCCCGCAGTGTGTTAGCCAATCACAGGCGAGCGTTGGAGTGATGACACAGCAGGCAACCAATAGCAGAGCGGCACAACCAGCCATAGTGTAAATATGTTTAAGTCCAGATTAATATTATTTGTAAGTTTACTGTGTGTCTGTCTGATCTCTGGTTCTGAATAAACTTCATGTTGAATCTGGAGCCTTTTATCCAGGAGGAAACGGAAAGACAGACTTTCCCACCTCAGTTTCCACTCTCCCTTTTCACTTTAAAATGTTACAGTAGGTTTGGTGTGTGTGTGAGAGAGAGAGTGTGTGTGTGTGTGTGAGTGTGTGTGAGAGAGAGAGTGTGTGTGTGTGTGTGAGAGTGTTTAATATATCCCCTGTTAATTAACTATAGCCATACAGTCTTACATACTATTATGTTCTGTTGTATTACTGTTTGTGGGAAATGTCTCTATGTCTCTCACCGTCTCTCACTTTCCCTTTTCACTTGATAACTTTACAGGCTTAATATGTCTCCTGGTAAGTTACTGATAACTTTACAGTAAGACATATAGTTAAGTTAAGTTATCTTTATTTGTCAGTTGTACACGAGGCACATTGAAATTTGTCTTTTCGCATATCCCCTCTCAAGTTACCACACTTCGGAGGGGGTCAGAGCGCAGGGTCAGCCACAGTACAGCGCCTCTGGAGCAGTTTTGGGGTTAAGTGTCTTGCTCAAGGACACAATGGTAGAGATGGTGGGCACCGTAGACACAATACCAGCCTCTGCTAGTTTTACAACTAACACCCTCCTGTCCGGTGCCGGGGATCGAACCAGCAACCTCATGGTTACTGGTTGGCCACCTTACCTCCATCTTACCACCCTAATGTCTCTCCTGGTAAGTTACTGTCGCCTGTTGATATGATCATTAAGTCTTGGGTACTATATGGGCATGTAGTCTTAGGTACTATATAGACTTCTTAAGACATTTGAGTATCAATGAAAAGTAATTTTTTTATTGATATTAAAAAAAAAAAAAAAAAAAAAATTAATCGGTCACTCCTTTCCCTTTTCAAACTGAGCTAGGCTGTTAGTGACTAAAGCCTGTTTGTATGTTCACAGTCTTAACCACTATATGTGTGTGTGTCCCTGTCCCTGTGTGTGTGTGTGTCTGTCTCTGTCTGTGTGTGTGTGTCTGTCTCTGTCTGTCCCTGTGTGTGTGTGTGTGTGTGTGTGTGTGTGTGTGTGTGTGTGTGTGTGTGTGTGTGTGTGTGTGTGTGTGTGTGTCTAACCTGTCCCTCACTTTCCCGTGAACACTCACTTTACAGACCTAATGACTACATGACTGTGATGTTTTTCTTTACATTCCTAAGCCTATAAATGTTACATAATTCATATAATGATGTATATTATAATATCTGTTAGGACATAACAAAAACATCATAAGGAAATCATGGGAAACATTTTGTTTATGATAATTTAACTTGAATTAAATAATTATTAAAAAAATATATTTTGTTATTTGTTAATAAAGAAAAATCAAACAAATAGACATAATAAACTAGTTGACCATGAGAGTATAGCCCCTCCCCCTCTCCCCCCCCCCCCCCTCCATAGAGTCTCAGTCCTCTTCACAGCAGACCCGGGTCAGAATCCAGCCCGGGTAGTTCTCTGCATGTCATTCCCCTCTCTGACACATTTCATCTCTGTCTCTACAACACTGTCTGATAAAAAGCATAAAAATGTCTGAAATTAATCTTTATAAAAACAAAGTAAAATAGATTTTAGTTTTCTTCGTGTTTTTCCAATAAAAATGTTTTTAAAACGTTTTTTTATTTCCACTGTAGCCTCGTGAACTGTTCAAAAATCTGAATAAAACTGGGTTCAAAAAACATGTGAAATAACACCTAATTGCTGTCCGCATTAGAGATTAGAGACCTGCTATTTTTTATATTGTTTACATTTTTAAATGCTTTTTTGTTTTTTTGTGTATTAATGGTTTCGTTCCTATATGTTTTGTGATTGTTTTTCTTTGTATACATTTAAAAAAAAAATTTTTTTACATGTTTTTATTTTTTGTATATGTTGTGTGTGGACCCCAGGAAGAGTAGCTGATGTTTCTGCATCAGCTAATGGGGATCCTAATAAAATCAAATCATCTTATTAGTTCCACTGTAGCCTCGTGAACTGTACATCTTATTAGTTCTAAACACCGATGAACACACAAAGCAAATCTTCCATGGGGAGTTTCATTCATAACTTCCAGATTCTTTGTGTAAAAACAGAAAATTCGCCTTTAAAATGACGAAATAATAGTCGAATGGTGATGTAAGGAGGTAAATACTGTGTGTGTGTGTGTGTGTGTGTGTCCGTGTGTGTGTGTGTGTCCGTGTGTGTGTGTGTGTGTGTGTGTGTGTGTGTCCGTGTGTGTGTGTCCGTGTGTGTGTGTGTGTGTGTGTCCGGGTGTGTGTGTGTGTGTGTGTGTGTGTGTGTGTGTGTGTGTGTGTGTGTGTGTGTGTGTGTGTGTGTGTGTGTGTGTGTTTTGTCCGTGTGTGTGTGTGAGAGAGGTAAACATTACAGTTTTCCCGCGGCCGTTCAAGTGGGAAATCCCTTCACTTTCACTTTCCTCAGAACACGACCCGCTAATCTTTTCAAAATAAGAGCTCACACTACGTTGATACTAATTAAAAATCAATTATTTTAAACACAAACGAACTTAAAACAAATGGAAATGAATCAGTTGAACGAATCCTGTGTGTGTGTGTGTGTGTGTGTGTAGTGTGTGTATGTGTGTGTGTGTGTGTGTGTGTGTGTGTGTGTGTGTGTGTGTGTGTGTGTGTGTGTGTGTGTGTGTGTGTGTGTGTGTGTGTGTGTGTGTGTGTGGCGGACTCTCCGGTGCTTGGGGCGCTGACGTCACTGTTTTCGGTTTCAGAATTCACTTTCTGGTTGTTATGGAAACTCTGAGTGATGATGAAACACTTTGACGTCACTTAAACTATGAGGTAATGTAATAGAATAAATATACGACACTGTAGCCTACTGTATTGCATTTCCGATTCGATGCACCAATCTATTCAGAACCTACAAAGCTCTTTTAACACCCTGCAGGACTGTCTAGTGGACCTCAGGCTTGTTCTAAATACAGACAAAACCAAATATATGTGTTTCTCCAGAGCAAGAACTACAACTTTTAATGATTTTAATATTTTTACAAATAATGGATTTTTAATTGAAAGAGTCACAGAGTACAAATATCTCCATCTGGTTAGATGATAAACTCACTTTTAATTTTCATATAAAAAATCTTGTTTGTCGACTACGACAAAAAATTGGCTATTTTTATAGGAACAAAACCACCTTCCCTTTATTTAGTAGGAAAAGGATTATCGAGGCAGTTTTCATGTCTGTCCTTGATTACGGTGATGTGGTTTACCGGCATGCATCACATTCATGTCTTAAACTCCTGGACTCTGTTTTTCACTCTGCTTTAAGGTTCAACACAGGCATGGACGTCGATTTGGCTAAACAAGTGGGGTGGGGACAAACAGGCATTCTGGAGTGCATTTTCAAAAGTGGGGGGGACAATTGATGATAATGATATTATATAGCCTAGTACTGTTTATGCCTAGACTGCTTTGTTTTTTGTGGGCGGGCTTTCCGCACCGAGCAGGTAGGCCAGGTGTGTGTTTGCCATGATGAAAACTAAATGTCAAGGGAAAGAGGCGGTGGTTTAAAACAGTATTTCGACCGCTTATTAAGTTCACTCGTTGCTTAAAATGGCTTATTCGTTTCCCAGTAAATCTTACTTTATTTATAAGACAGTTTTGTTCTTTTTTGAGTTGTAAAATAAAGGCAATCATTTTTTGAAGTCGCGAGTGCTTGGAGATTTTTTTGGAAGCTAGTCGAGCTGACCTCGCCTTCTTTACCCACGGCTGTACCCAAACAAAGAACAGGCGAGACAATGATACTGTCATACTTCAGAATGTATAACAGGTTTCGACATGTGAACATAAAGTGACAGCTGCGCTAACTTGATCAAGTAGCCTAAGGTCAATATGTTTACAGTTGTGAATGATGATGTTTTATTATTCTACTTGTTAAACATGAAGGCTATTGCACCCAGATTACCCGCGCGCAAAAGTAAAGCTGCGTGTGTGTGTTTGTGTGTCCTTGATTAATGCGCGTGCAACCCCCCCCCCCCCACACACACACACACACACCTGCCACGAACCTTCGCCGAAAGGAAGGAGAGAGAGAGAGAGAGAGAGAGAGAGAGAGAGAGAGAGAGAGAGAGAGAGAGAGAGAGAGAGAGAGAGAGAGAGAGAGAGAGAGAGAGTTAGGACCGTTACTTTGTGTATTTTCTAAGAGTTTTTATTCTATCTGAGTAATTAGTGTAGACGTGTCAGATGAATCGACACATTTATTGTGATGTTTTATTATTCTTCTGCAGCTGCAGTTGGTGCTGAACATAAATTGCAAACTGCGCGCTTACAGATGCCACCTCAGGTTTAATATTCACCATTTGCTTCATAGCTCTATTGATAATAATAAAGAGAAGCTTTATTTAAACACTGTCCGTGTGACGGTGGTGAGTGATTCATTGTAACTTTGCTAGATAGAATCTCACAGAGGGAAGCGGCTGTCTCCCCTCACATTATGGCTACATTTTCTCTATAGGCACGCAGTCAGTCTTGCGACACAGTGCTGTGTTCTAATTAAAACCCGACAGGAATAAGTTGGCTACAATTGCCCCGCACGGCCGCCGAATAGTCGAATCTCTGGACTGAAAAGCATAGCTGAAAAGACAGATCTGGCGGGGGGCGGCCGCTCGTAGATTCGCTCGGTCGAGAGGGCGACTGCGCTCCGGGCATCACTGGAGCTTCTCCCCGCTTGGAGAGCCAGCGAGTCGGGCAGGGCTGGAGCGGCTCTGCCCCCAGCTACGGCGCATGAACGCCCGAAACAAGGATAGGCGGCGGCCAATCACGGTCGCGCGCGCGCGCGCGCAGAGAGAGAGAGAGAGAGAGAGAGAGAGAGAGAGAGAGAGAGAGAGAGAGAGAGAGAGAGACCTTGACGCTGTGTTTTAATACGGCTGGACGCACTCCATGTCCGGCTTAAAAAGTGGGGAGGACAAAATGAGTCTTGACGAAAAGTGGGGGGTACATGTACCCCCCATCCCCCGTAATCGACGTCTATGGCGCCTACAATAGCGGAGCAGGTACAAATCCTTCCCAATGTCTGTTTTGATGGTTTTTATCATGTTTTATCACACTTATGGATCTGAGATGATGCTAGATAACTCGCTGCTTGAAGACCGCAGTGCATTAATGTGGTGACGTAGGGACGAGGGAGGGGACTGCTAACTGTAGGGGAGAACAGGGTAATATGTCACACGGGTTGGTTGCCACAATCGTTATATCTCGGAACCAGAAGGCGCTGTCTGTGAAATTTTGGTATGTAAATATCCACAACTGGGATCAGAGGTCACCTACATAGTCTTCCTTGGAGTTAGACCAGGCCCCCAGGACTGTGCCTTCTCCGAGCAGCCAGCATGGACATGTGGCCAACCCATTAGTACTGCATGCTATGAATGGGGCTGTGGGGTGGAGCTTATTTTCATGCTGTCCTGAGGTAGATTTCCCCGTCCACACAATACAAGCGGCGAACAAGATTGTGTCGCCGCAAAAATTTTCTGAATATCAATCATAGGCTCATACTTATCATTAGACCATATACTATTAAAACTGAAGCTTTTTCATTTCAAAACGCCACATCAAGCGTTTTATTAGCCCAACGGCTTTTAACGGCTTTCAGTTTGTTTTCGAGGGAGGAGGAGGGGTGGGCAGCCGTGGGCAGCTGAACAGAGTCGTAGTGAAACAAATGTTTCAGTTTTCGGCCCGGTCTCCAAGAGGGCTCAGTGTTTCTTTATAGGTCCATATGACTCTTTCAGTGCGAGGCTCCATTAACTTGTGTCTGAGGTTTTCCCTTTACTTAACATGAAGGACGTTGATAGTTTTTAGGCATTTTGGTGACTTTTTAACACTTTGAGTCGCAGAGGGATTTGTAGGACCTATAAAGATGTAACACACGCTATCAAAACAGCGCTAGTCCACTAGTTTGGTTTAGATGGCTGGAGGAATCTCCATTTAGAACTTGTTCACCACTGTATTACTTTACAAAAACGGAGTGTAATTTAAAGATCACATATAGCGCATCATCGGGGGGTTAGTGACTTATACGACCATGGTCGGTAAGCAATACAACTGTGCTCGCTAAGACCTTTAGCTTACAATGCTAGATGCTACGGATGCTATAGAACGAGAATGATTCTACACCCGCTACCAGTCCGCTACGTCATGGCTACGCTTGCCGCCCTCTTTCTTGATCCATAATGCCGCTACGTCATGCTTCTGGACCGCATGGTATTTCCGCATTAATACTTCCTTGTTGCTTCTCTGCGCCAATGAGCAGCTTTCATAGGAATGAATGAGCGCCGTGTTTCAATCCGTTGTCCATTTCTTTATATGTCCATGGGTTAGACTGCTGAATTTGAGGTGAGACGACTGTTTGTGTTTTTCATGTCAAATTGAAAATATTTAGCTCCTCAGTATTTTTCTTCAAGGCTTTTACACAATAGCTTTATAACAAAACACTTGTTACCCATATAAAGTGTGAAGGGTAAACTATAGTTTAGATTGTGGTTAGCAAGCTAATTAGTTGTCAGACGGTTTTTGGCCTTGATGCTAGCAAGAAATTCAAGTTGGGGTTTGTTGTCACATTTTTTGGGGGGTTGGTTGTCGCATGTTATCCAACGGCTGCAGCCAGAAAAGGAACCCAATAACGAAATAAATTGTCAAGCTGTATCCTCACTGACACCCCAGAGAAGGAGAGAATAGAGCAGGAAAAGGCAGCTAGCATGCAAAAGAAAAAAGGGCAACAAAATGAAAACGACCCATGCAGTGCATCCCAAACTAGACCAGCTGCCAAGGCTACAGTAAGTTATGTAGGCCTATTTGTCAACTTGACAATGCAATTCAACTTTCAAATTTAGTTCTGCTTTCTTGCCTTATTTTTAAGATTATTCCCATTAAGATTACATTGTGACAAACAACCCCATAGCGTGTGACAACCGACCCCTTGATGGGGTTGGTTGTCACAATGTGTTAGAGTGTCTTTGATGATTAATTTATTTTTTATTCCAATAAGATAGAAAAAGTGAGGGGTTCACTTTTCAAGCCAACACCTTAAGCTTCAATTTATTGTGTGAATGACGATTGAAAGATGCTTAGGTGATAAGCAATTCTCACTAGAGTAAAACGTGTGCCTACTTACCCCGCTCTCCCCTAGTAACTGACAGGAAGTTAGCTAAAAGAACCATTCCGCTCACAGCACCTTTAATGAAAAGTAATAATAATGCTTGGTCTAAAACACACACACACACGCACGCACACACGCACGCACGCACACAACACACACACACACACACACACACACACACACACACACACACACACACACACACACACACACACACACACACACACACACACACACACACACACACACACACACACACACACACACACACACACACACACACACACACACAGACAGACACACACACACACAGACAGACACACACAGACACAAACACACACACACACACACACACAGACACAGACACACACACACACAGACACACACACACAGACACACACAGACACACACACACAGACACACACACACACACACAGACATTAAGATGTTTAATAATCTCAATCAGAAAACTACACACAGTAATCAGTGACTTCCTAGTCCGCCCATCTTTATCTACATCCTGTCTGATACGTGTCACTTCCTGTTTCCGTCTCACTGGGAAAACAGCTGAGTCCCCGTAGTGATAGAAAAACCTGTCTCTCTCTCTCACACAACACACCACACACAACACACACACACACACACACACACACACACACACACACACACACACACACACACACACACACACACACACACACACACACACACAACACACACACACACACACACACACACACACACACACACACACACACACACACACACACACAACAACACACAACACACAACACACACACACACACACACACACACACACACACACACACACACACACACACAAAGAAACAGAAACACAAACACAAACACACACACACACACACACACACACACACACACACACCCCACACACACACACATACAAATAATCAGAAACACACACACACACACATACAGAGAGAAACACAGACACACACACACACATGCACACACACACACACACAAGGACTAAATTTAATGTGAAGTTACGCTGTATGACATGTTCCGGTTGAATTGACAGTAACTTACCTGCGAGCCAGGTGAATAGTTTGCGGTGTTTCAGTTTTTCTAACATTACTAGTTGATTCAACAGCTTGTGAAAAAACCACAACGTTTCCTAGACCATGACGAGCGTTAATCGCGCGATATAAAAATTGACGCCGTTAAAATGGGTTTGCGTTAACGCCGTTAATAACACGTTAAACTGACAGCACTAATATATAAATGTTTAAACCTTCCAGAGATCACATCTTAAAATATAAAGAATGAGTTATTATAGACAGAGGTCAGACAGTAACGGAAAGGTTAAACTTTAAAGATCCTACTTTTCTGGTCTTAATTTCTTGTTAAAAACTGCTATAGAGCAACCTGACACGAAGCACATCACAACAAACCATGTAGATTTTCGGGACACTCTTCCTCTCACCCTAGCGCGTACAGCAGTCTCTCTCTACACACTGCTTTGTGCACAGCCACCCCAGACGGTCAGCAGGGAATACGTCTAAATGCATGTACGTCATTATTTGATACTCTAGTATGTTTAAACATGACTATAAATCATTATTTCAACGTTTAAAGGTCATAAAAGTCAAAAAGTATAATAGGTCCTCTTTAAAGGTGCAGTGTGTAATATGACATCATCAAGTAAGTTCTACAAAGTTCTAGAATGCAACGCTCCCTGGGTAACCCCAACCCTTTAGAATAATAACAGAAGCTACAGTGGCCTTCAAGGACAAGAAATGAGACCCTTTCTAAGGGAAAAAATAATAATTCAAAAACATTTTTCAGCTATTATGTACTAAATTAAATGTACTTATGGATAGTATAATTACTTTCTATAAAATCTGCTAGGAAATAAAACACAAAATTATACACACTGCAGGTTTAAGGTTCCTCTCATGGGCCAAACAGCTGGTTATGGAAAATCAGAGAAAAGAGAAAAGAGACGGGAAGTCGCCACAAAGACAGGAAGAGTGTGTGTGTGTGTGTGTGTGTGTGTGTGTGTGTGTGTGTGTGTGTGTGTGTGTGTGCGTGCGTGCGTGCGTGCGTGCGTGCGTGCGTGCGTGCGTGCGTGCGTGCGTGCGTGCGTGCGTGCGTGCGTGCGCTGTGTGTGTGTGTGCAACCTCATTATACCGGTCAAACATTCACTTTCACTCACACACACACTAAAAAAAGGGGTGTGGTGTGTGTGTGTGTGTGTGTGTGTGTGTGTGTGTGTGTGTGTGAAAGAGAGAAAGACAATGAAGGTGCCCTCGCCCAAATGTCTTGGATCCATTTATGACCGTCTGTCTGTGAGTGAGTGGGCGGCTTACACACACACACACACACACACACACACACACACACACACACACACACACACACACACACACACACACACACACACACACACACACACACACACACACACACACACACACACACACACACACACACACACACACACACACACACACACACACACACACACACACACACACACACACACATACAAAGAAACACACACACACACACACACACCACACACACACACACACACACACACACACACACACAAAGAAACAGAAACACAAACACAAACACACACACACACACACACACACACACACACACACACACACACACACATACAAATAATCAGAAACACACACACACACACATACAGAGAGAAACACAGACACACACACACACATGCACACACACACACACACAAGGACTAAATTTAATGTGAAGTTACGCTGTATGACATGTTCCGGTTGAATTGACAGTAACTTACCTGCGAGCCAGGTGAATAGTTTGCGGTGTTTCAGTTTTTCTAACATTACTAGTTGATTCAACAGCTTGTGAAAAAACCACAACGTTTCCTAGACCATGACGAGCGTTAATCGCGCGATATAAAAATTGACGCCGTTAAAATGGGTTTGCGTTAACGCCGTTAATAACACGTTAAACTGACAGCACTAATATATAAATGTTTAAACCTTCCAGAGATCACATCTTAAAATATAAAGAATGAGTTATTATAGACAGAGGTCAGACAGTAACGGAAAGGTTAA
>CM047521.1:1027705-1035205 GCA_026122265.1 Ammodytes dubius | reverse complement strand
TGTTATTATTATTAAGCTTTTTTATAGTATTTATTTAATAATTTTTTACTGCGAGCCTGGAACTGGAACTGTGAACTAAATTGCCCTTTTTGGGATGAATAAAGTTTTTTTATGATTCTGATTCTTAACATGGGTTAGGCTAGAGAGGGTGAGAGATGCAACCAGATGGTTTCAGTTATAAATGATGTAACTGAGAAGGTATAGCGGATGTGTGTAGGCAGCCCATTCCACATTGTGAAGAGACAGGGTCTGTGTGTGTGTGTGTGTGTTGCGTGTGCGCGTGTGTGTGTGCGTGTGTGTGTGTGTGGTGTGTGTGTGTGTGTGTGGTGCGTGCGTGCGTGCGTGCGTGTGTGTGTGTGCGTGTGCGTGTGTGCGTGTGTGTGTGTGCGTGTGCGTGTGTGTGTTGTGTGTGTGTGACGCCTCACTGGCTGAATCCTTGAGGTCACCCGGAGGTCAACCAGCTGTCTGTCATTTTATGTTCAATAATTAGATTGGCTGCTAATGGAACAAACACACACACACACACACACACACACTCACAGTCTCTCTCTCGCACACCACACACACACACACACTCACAGTCTCTCTCTCGCACACACACACACACACACACTCACAGTCTCTCTCTCGCACACACACACACACACGGAAAATATTTTTCAAGCCATGTGCAATTTAAAAAAAAAAAAAAAAAAAATAGAATGAGTGACACTCAAATTACGTAGAACAGTTTCATGCATTGCTAACACACACACACACACACACACACACACACACACACACACACACACACACACACACACACACACACACACACACACACACACAGGTCAGCGTAGATGTTTTATCAGGTCTTGTTGCAGGAAGTGAGTGACGTCATCTCCACGGTAACACACACCTGTAAGGCTTTAAGGTCTGAGACTCAAGCTTCATTTCCTGTGTTCAAAACACACACACACACACACACACACACACACGCGCACTCACACAACAGACAGACAGACAGACAGACAGACAGACAGACAGACAGACAGACAGACAGAACAGAGACAGACAGACAGACAGACAGACAGACAGACAGACAGACAACGACAGACAGACAGACAGACAGACAGACAGACAGACAGACAGACAGACAGACACACACACACACACACACAGACAGACAGAGGGAGAGAGACAGACAGACAGACAGACAGACACACACACACCACACACACACACACACACAGACAGACAGAGGAGAGAGACAGACAGACAGACAGACGACACACGCACACACACACACACACACATGAAACACAGTATTAGCAGGTGAACTGTCAAAATGGTTATCCCCGTATTTTATATTATTATTTTCATCATTTCAAAGAAAGTAGGTCTTTAAAGACTCCAGACTGTTGAAACAATGCGTTTTAAGGTGAACTGTCCGTCTGTGTGTTCTGGCAGGTTATTGGTTGGAGCCCCGAGGGACAGGGCGGAGCCTAATGTCCCGGCCAATAGAACGGGAGGAGTGTACAGCTGCCCAATCACAGCGCAGCAGGCAGACTGCACCAGGATATCACTCATAGACCCAGGTAATACACATGGTGGCTATGTCCCATTACAGAGACCACGCACTTGGTAGGACGCAGTCTCGCGGTCTATGAAGGCTATAGCCTGTGAAGGCCAACGAGCCTTGTTAAACGGGACTGTCTCCGCAGGTCTCCGTTTACGAGCATTTCAAAAAGAAAAAGAAGTTGCTACCAGACGAAAAGAAAAAAAAAGAAAAAAAAGTACAAGAAAAAAGAAAGGAAGATAAAAGTTAAGAAGATGGAGCAACACATTGCTGTTTTGTTATTTTATTATTTTTTATGCAATCTCTGAAAAAAACGCAATGAATCTTGGATATGTTGGCCGCGAAGGATACATCTGATGCAGCCTTCAAAACGTGAAACGAAGGCTGCATTTCACGGCCGCATATGAGGAGCCTTGCAAGGAGCTCGCAAATGGGACAGCCTTTGCGCGCCGCTATGACGCAATCGGTCTTCAAATGCAGCCTACGCAGACCGCAACCCCTGAATCAAGACACAGCCACACAGCCTAGGCTCTCTCTCTCTCCCCCTCTCTCTCTCTCTCTCTCCCTCTCTCCCTCTCTCCTCTCTCTCTCTCTCTCTCTCTCTCGCTCTCTCTCCCTCTCTCTCTCCTCTCTCTCTACCTCTCTCTCTCTCCCTCCCTCCCTCCCTCCCTCTCTCTGTCTCTCTCTCTCTACTGCAGTGATATCACTCATAGACCCAGGTAATACACATGGTGTTACAGTTTTTTTTTATTTCTTAAGCACGATTTTGAAAACAGAGCCCGATTTCTCAAAACACTACACACAATTAGCACACCAAACACCCAATTACCAAAACACCTCAGACCCTTTGCAAAATGAAACACTCTTTTCAAAACTATACACTATTTTATAAAAACCATATTTTGTCACCATATGAAACACACAAGCTTCATATTACTTAATTCTGTCTGAACCAGTTACACACTGCTGTTGCTAACCTTAAACACTTTTAGTAATTCTACTTCTCAGTGATTTGAGTAATGTATAAAAAGTACACAGAGAAAGTGCAAATACACAATAAGTTCACCAAACACTGGACAAGACCAATGCTGCAGACTGAGGAACATATCATTTATTTCTCTCCATACACCCAAATCAGTCAACATGTCCCAAATCACGGTGCAGTAGTCTGGATAAAACTTATCCCAGCAAACAGCAACACACATACAATACTGTATCCAGTACAGGTTACAAATTACAGATAATACTGTAAATACATTTTAAAAATCTGATAAAGGAAACACAGTATAGAACACACTAGACATTATCTCTTCGCCTAGCTGGATCTGTCCAGAGAATTTCACCCACATCCTTCCACCGCCATGCAGAGAAACACTTGATAAGGAGAGTATGGTGGAAGGTATAGGGCTGTAAGTAAGTAAGTAAGTAAGTAAGTAAGTAAAGTAGTAAGTAAGTAAGTAAGTAAGTAAGTAAGTAAGTAAGTAAGTAAGTAAGTAAGTAAGTAAGTAAGTAAAGTGTATTTAATTGTGTTTTATTTAGTAAGTAAGTAAGTAAGTAAGTAAGTAAGTAAGTAAGTAAGTAAGTAAGTAAGTAAGTAAGTAAGTAAGTAAAGTTTATTTATATAGCGCCTCTCACAGACCAGGGTCACAAAGCGCTTCACATTAAAAAGAAACTGTGGACTGTGGATGGAGTTGAAACCAGTTGTGGACCAGGGGCCTGTTTCAGGTATCTGGTTTGGAGGCAACCCAGAGTTTGTTCGCTCTGCATTCTTCTCCATAAACTCATTCGTTAATATTTCTAACTCCAGTGGGAGGAGCGGAGATTTCTTTTTTTCTTTTTTGAGAAGTGGAGAAGTGGGAGGATCAAGCATTTGTTTCTTCTGTTTCCATGGTGAATCATGTTATCAGCGATCCATTGACGATGGCTTTTACGCACACGCTCCACCCAGAGTGAACACGCTCAGAGTTGATAACCCAACGCTGATCCACTGTTCTGAAACCCAAAACCCAGAGTTACTCATCAACCCTGCGCTCTGAGTTTACCAACTCAGAGCGCAGGTTAAACCCAGAGTATGTAAAACCAGCTACCTGAAACAGGCCTCTGAGCAGCGTGGTGGAATGACACAGTGTGTTGCGTCTGGTGCATTTGGTTTCCTGCTGTGACTATGTTGTAGCTAGTCAACCAATCGCATAACGTTTGGTCGTCACGTGTGTCATGAGCCGGCACACACACACCACACCACACGCACACACATGCAAGCACGCACACACACACACACACACACACACCACACACACACACACACACACACACACACACACACACACACACACCACACACAACACACACACACACACACACACAACACACACACATGCACACACACACCAGTGTAAAAGCCTTTGATGAAATAATGTAAGGAGTCTGAGAGTCTCAGGTACATGTCTGTTGATGATATCTCTGTTTAATAAAAAGGTGTGTGTGTGTGTGTGTGTGTGTGTGTGTGTGTGTGTGTGTGTGTGTGTGTGTGTGTGTGTGTGTGTGTGTGTGTGTGTCTGTGTGTGTGTTCTCCTTCCGCTGCCCCCTCTTTCGCCAGATAAGGCTTCTATAACCTGAGTGGGGTGTGGTGTGTGTGTGTGTGTGTGTGGTGTGTGTGTGTGTGATACATTAAAACTAGTGGTGGCTGCTATTACATCTACGGTGCCCACCATCTCTACCATTGTGTCCTTGAGCAAGACACTTAACCCATCTGTACCAGTGCCCTATAAACTGATATTTAACCAATTTAACCATGGTTCTGTTGTATTAATGTATTAAATAGTACATAGCTAACAACAGACTCTACTCCGCCTTTATAGTTCTACTGTTAAGCCCTTTGTGTTAACTTCACTGTGTATACCTTCAACTAATTCAGAACGCTGCTGCTCGAGTCCTCACTAGGACCAAAAAAGTGGATCACATTACCCCAGTTCTGAGGTCTTTACACTGGCTTCCTGTCACTCAAAGAATTGATTTCAAAATACTGATGTTGGTTTATAAAGCACTAAATGGTTTAGGGCCAAAATACATTACTGATCTACTGATACGTTATGAACCTCCAGAGCCCTTAGGTCGTCTGGGACAGGTCTACTTACAGTCCCTAGAGTTAGGACTAAAAACAGACGAGAGAAGCAGCGCTTATTAAGTTTAATAGTTATAGGCACCAAAAATCTGGAACAAACTCCCAGAGAACTTGAGGTCTGCTGCAACTCTCAGTTCTTTCAAATCGAGTCTGAAGACTTTTTTGTTTCCATTTTAACCTGCAATTTTTATTTTGTTCGCTTTTTATTCGCTTTTAAATGTTTTATAATGTGTTTATGTATTTTAATCTTGCCCCTGTAAAGCACTTTGAGTGGCCTTGTGTCTGAATTGTGCTATATAAATAAACTTGCCTTGCCTATGAAATGTGCTTTACAGATAAAGTGTGATCTGGTCTGACTGTCTCCCTCCCTGTCTCCCTCCCTGTCTCCCTCTCCTGTCTGTCTGTCTGTCTGTCTGTCTGTCTGTCTGTCTGTCTGTCTGTCTGTCTGTCTGTCTGTCTGTCTGTTCTGTCTGTCTGTCTGTCTGTCTGTCTGTCTGTCTGTCTGTCTGTCTGTCTGTCTGTCTGTCTGTCTGTCTGTCTGTCTGTCTGTCTGTCTGTCTGTCTGTCTGTCTGTCTGTCTGTCTGTCTGTCTGTCTGTCTGTCTGTCTGTCTGTATGTCTAGCCTTCCCCTGCTGTCTCCCTCTGGTGGCCTTCTGTCTGATCTGTGCTGTCTATATCTGCTGTCTCTGTGCCATGTCTGTCTGTCTGTCTGTCTGTCTGTCTGTCTGCTGTCTCTCTCTCCCTGTCTCTCCCTCCCTGTCTCCCTCTCTGTCTGTCTGTCTTCCTGTCTCCCTCTCCTGTCTGTCTGTCTGTCTCCCTCCCTGTCTCCCTCCCTGTCTCCTCTCTCCTGTCTGTCTGTCTGTCTGTCTTCTCCTGTCTGTCTGTCTGTCCCGTCTCCCTCCTGTCTTCTCTCCTGCCTGTCTGCCTCCCTCCCTGTCTCCTCTCCTGTCTGTCTGTCTGTCTGTCTGTCTGTCTCCCTCTCCTGTCTGTCTGTCTGTCTGTCTGTCTGTCTGTCCTGTCTTCTGTCTGTCTCTCTCTCCTGTCTGTCTGTCTGTCTGTCTGTCTCCCTGTCTCCCTCTCCGTCTGTCTCCCTGTCTGTCTGTCTTCTGTCTGTCTGTCTGTCTCCTCCCGTCTCCTCTCCTGTCTGTCTGTCTGTCTGTCTGTCTCCCTCCCTGTCTCCTCTCTCCTGTCTGTCTGTCTGCTCCTGTCTCCCTCCTGTCTGTTCTCTCCCTCTCCTTCTGTCTGTCTGTCTGTCTGTCTGTCTTCTGTCTCCCTCCCTGTCTCCTCCTGTCTCCCTCCCTCCCTGTCTCCCTCTCCTGTCCCCCTGTCTGTCTGTCTGTCTCCCCTCCTTCTGTCTCCCTCCTGTTCTCCTTCTCCCTCCCTGTCTCCTCTCTCCCTTCCTGTCTCTCCTCTCCTGTCTGTCTGTCTGTCTCCCTGTCTCCCTCCCTCCCTGTCTCCCCCTCCCTGTCTCCCTCTCCTGTCTGTCTGTCTGTCTGTCTCCCTCCCTGTCTCCCTCTCCTGTCTGTCTGTCTGTCGTCTCCCTGCCTCTGTCTCCTCCCTGTCTCTCCCTGTCTGTCTGTCAGAGTGCAGTCAGGTGACATTGTAGAAGACATGGTTGGGCGTCTCAGTGGCCAGTCAGGGCCACCGGGGGGCGCATACTGGTGAGTGACTGATATCCACCACACACACACACACACACACACACACACACACACACACACACACACACACACACACACACACACACACACACACACACACACACACACACACACACACACACACACACACACACACACACACACACACACACACACACACACACACACACACACACACACACACACACACACACACACACACACACACACACACACACACACACACACAACACCACTACTCTCTCTCTCTCTCTAGGCTTGTGGTCATCGCTTCGTTAAACTTTTCGGCGTGTCTAATCTCCGGCACATGATTGGTCGCTGTTATCTCCGTGGAAACGACCTGTCATTCAACGAGACGGACCACAGTGGCAAAACCCAGAGCAGCCCTGCAGGTAGGAGAGGGGTGTGTGTGTGTGTGTGTGTGTGTGTGTGTGTGTGTGTGTGTGTGTGTGTGTGTGTGTGTGTGTGTGTGTGTGTGTGTGTGTGTGTGCATGTCCTAAGGCAACAACAACCTCCGGGAGAATTATCCTACAAAGTCAAGTTACACACCACCACTTGACAAGTCCAAAAGCTGCAGAAACAAAGTTAGGATCCAGGACACGTTACCACAACTGTCCCCATAAGCAATCACTAACTCAGCTAACATTACAAATCAAATCACTGATGGGCACAGTGAGCAAGCCTCCGAGTGCAAAAGATCATCAAAGCAAACCCCCTGGTACCTGCCACCTTTAAACTAAACCTAACTGTCTTTCTGAGGCGTACCGGGCTCAAAGCTTCTTTAAAGCAAAGTCAGTTAACCTCAGCCCTGTGGCCAAGGCCCTGATACGCTCGCCCCCACCAGAGACATGTCTCCACCCAGGATATCCTCGAAAAATAAAAAAGGCAAAATAACAAATAGTGCACTGATGGAAGGACAGATTGCTCTGCCCAGCTGGCACACTCCCTAACTAACCAGGGAGATCACTCACAACTTTAGACCAAAAACACTCAGATTTAATACTCACCATGAAAAGAGCTACTCACAGCCACACTGCCAAACACCACCAAAGCATACAAAGTTTGTCTAGGGGAAAAAGAGAAACAAATTAACTCAACAAAACTCATCCGGATTGATCCCGGACGAGCCCCCAATATGTTACGACCCGGCTCGGGGAAGC
>CM047521.1:1002705-1010205 GCA_026122265.1 Ammodytes dubius | reverse complement strand
GTCGGTTGGTCCTTCACTCTAGCCTGGAACATTCCGTCCCATCCGCTTTCATTATAAAATCCCAAAACCTGAATGTTTGCATGTCGTCAAACGAGGCTGAATCATTTGAAAACTATGAATGTGGTTGAACATTTGATATGTAACAATGAAAGAGGGAATGGAGATGAACATTGTGTCTGTCTGTGTGTCCCTGCAGGCAGACAGACAGGCAGACAGACAGGCAGACAGACAGGCAGACAGACAGGCAGACAGACAGTCAGCTGTTGCACTATGACGGCAGCGTTAGCCGTTTGTTCCTGGAGGCTAACGTTAGCAACACGCAGGAAGACGCTCACAACGCCATGGTAACCATCAACATTCCACCGCTACTGGTTTACTCTGGAGTCAGGACTAAGGTACACACACACACACACAACACACACACACACACACACACACACACACACACAAACTGGCTCTGTGTTCCAATACCCATCCTTTTTGGATAAAAATACTCTTTCTGACCAAGTGTAGTGGCTTGATGATTGATCCTGTGTGTGTGTGTGTGTGTGTGTGTGTGTGTGTTTCAGAGTGACGTGCAGTCGATGGTGGAATGTTCTGTTGAGAACGGGGTTCTAGTGTGTGAGCTGGGGAACCCGTTCGGAAGCAACCAGGAGGTAAGAACCTTCCTGACTGTTTATATATGCGTCTGTCTGTCTGTCTGTCTGTCTGTCTGTGCGTCTGTCTGTCTGTCTGTGCGTCTGTCCAAGAACGTTCCTAACCGTATATATATCCAGCTCTGGAAAACATTCAGAGACCAGTCTGGATTGTTCTTCAATCTTCATCTCTACATTACTTCATGGAAATGCTCTTTAATGACAAAACATGTGTTGGGAATTTGGTAGAAATGTTGTCAGTAGTTTATAGAATAAAACCAAAATGTTCATTCTACTCAAACATATGCCTATAGATAGTAAAACGAGAGACACTGGACATTTGGAGTGGTGTCTTAATGTTTCCAGAGCTGTATGTATCTGCTGCCACTGATGTGTTATCAGAACTATTGTCTGGACTGAGCCTCTGTTTCACTGGGAGGTCTGGTTCGGTTTGGCACACATTTAATTTCCACTGTTTTGGGAAGGGATCTAAAATAAGTGAACCATGTCATTGCTGTAATTCTCCTCCCTCTCTCTCTCTCCCTGTCTGTCTGTCTGTCTGTCTGTATTCTAGGTTCAGGTGTTGATCATATTTCAACTGACTGAACTCAGTTTAGACACAAGAGAGATTCGGTCTGTGCTTCAGCTGTCAACGTAGGACACACAGACACACACACACACACACACACACACACACACACACACACACACACACACACACACACACACACACACACACACACACACAAACACACAAACACACACACACATTTATTGACATAATGCATTCCCTAGCTCCTTACCCTAACCCTAACCATCCAAACTAAATGCCTAACCCCAACCTTTACACTAACCATAACATAAACCTAATTCATACCTGAACCTTAAAACCTAGTATTAACCGTCAAACAGCCCTTTAAAGGCCTGTCCTTAAAACCTAGTGTTAACCCTCAAACAGCCCTTTAAAGGCCTGTCCTTAAAACCTAGTGTTAACCCTCAAACAGCCCTTTAAAGGCCTGTCCTTAAAACCTAGTGTTAACCCTCAAACAGCCCTTTAAAGGCCTGTCCTTAAAACCTAGTGTTAACCCTCAAACAGCCCTTTAAAGGCCTGTCCTTAAAACCTAGTGTTAACCCTCAAACAGCCCTTTAAAGGTCTGTCCCAAAGGGGGAACCGGACTAAATGTCCTCACTCTCAAGGTCTGAAACTCAAATGTTTCTCACTAAAACTCAAAAAATTTGTACACACACACACACACACACACACACACTGTCTTAATGAATGAGTGTGTGTGTGTGTGTGTGTGTGTGTGTGTGTGTGTGTGTGTGTGTTCAGGCTCAGTGAACAGTCCGATCTGTCTCCTGTCTCTGTTTCCATGCTGGTGGAGTATTCACTGCAGACGTCTCTCTCTCTGTAAGTTAAACACTAACCCTGCGTTCCAAACATACTCTTTCTTTTTACTACACTACATACTAAAGTACAGAAGAGTTTTAGTCTTTTTACTACACTACATACTAAAGTACAGAAGAGTTTTAGTCTTTTTACTACACTACATACTAAAGTACAGAAGAGTTTTAGTCTTTTTACTACACTACATACTAAAGTACAGAATAGTTTTAGTCTTTTTACTACACTACATACTAAAGTACAGAAGAGTTTTAGTCTTTTTACTACTCTACATACTAAAGTACAGAAGAGTTTTAGCCTTTTTACTACACTACATACTAAAGTACAGAAGAGTTTTAGTCTTTTTACTACACTTCATACTAAAGTACAGAAGAGTTTTTAGTCTTTTTACTACACTACATAATAAAGTACAGAAGAGTTTTAGTCTTTGTACTACACTACATACTAAAGTACAGAAGAGTTTTAGGGCCACAGGACAGGAGAGAAAAAAATTCAGATAAGGAAGATTTGTTTTCATTATGTCGGGAAATGTCAAGAATAAAGACAACACTCCAAAATGCTATTGGAGTTAGTGGGGCATTTATGTATGTTCAGCATACTACAATCGACCTGCACGTATTGGGACATCCTAAATCTTTTTCTGGCATACTAAATAGTAGGGAAGTATGGGGATTGGAACGCAGGATTTACATCATGGCTGCGTTCCGAATCGCATACTTTCTACTATATAGTATGTAGAAAAAAGATTTAGGATGTCCCGATTCTTGTGGCCAGATTTAGGATGGTTAGAAGTACCCGGATGTCCTACTTCATGCGGCCAAGATTGTTCGTGTTGAAAACTGCATCCTATTTGGGCGATCCCACAATCCAGTGCGCACGTGAAGTGACGTCACATGACGAAGCCTCCATATGAAAACAAACGGGGATGCAACGGATATAAAAGCAAGAGGCAAGATCAAGGCGCAATGTTATGATGAAATAAGAGAGTAAAGTATGTCCCAATAGTATGCCTACTGCATCCTAACTAGATTTGTTGTATCGTTGGATGTAGTATGTAGAATAGAAAAAAGAAAGAGGAGGAGATTCAGAACGCAACCATCATGTTTTAATCATTTGACCTCTGACCTGATGACATCATCACTGTGACATCACAGATTGGCTCCCCTAAGCCCCGCCTCCTTCAGCGGTCATGTGATCGGAGAGTCGGCCATGATGAAGACGGAGGATGTTGGCAGTTTGCTGATCTTCACTTTACAGGTGTGTGTGTGTGTGTGTGTGTGTGTGTGTGTGTGTGTGTGTGTGTGTGTGTGTGTGTCTGTGTGTGTGTGTGTGTGTGTGTGTGTGTTTTGTAGAGATTTAATGATAGTGAGCTTTACAGAAGGTACCTTTAATAGCTGTTTTCTGAATACGGCCCCTGATGTTTAGTTTCATAGTGTCTTCGTAAATTGTAATCCTTCTTCACGGCAACACTTTCCTTGCACATTAAACAGACACATATCCCCTCAGAGCCGGCCCAAGCCTCCAAGGGGCCCTAAGCAGAATTTGATTAGGGGGGCCCTCTCCAATGTTAGAGCTGCCCAAATCATTTTTAAATGCCATTCAGACACCCAGTGTTTCTGCTATTGCCTCCAAAGTCCAGCTGGGTGAAAATAGTAGCCAGCCGAGTTCCTGACCCTCCTAGGAGGGTCCGGGGGTATGGCCCCCCCGGGAGATTTTTTAAACTTTTTAAAGTGAAATGCATGAATCTGGTGCAAATTAAGAGGCTTAATCTGAAGAATTTTGTAAGAAAAAATTATTTGGAGACACTGTGTCGGATGAATTAGTAGCTATTGAAGAAGGACACATGGATTTTCCAAAAAAAATAATAATAATAAAAAATGTAAAAATTTAAAGGGCCATATTACATTATGGGCCGGTTTCACAGACAAGGATTTAGCCTAGTCCTGGACTAAATTGTAATTTCAATGGACAATCTTCATTCAAATTCCCATTTAGTCTAGGATTTGGCTTAATCCATGTCTGTGAAACTGGCCCTATATGTTTAAAATCGGCCGCGGGCCAATAAAAAAGGGTCTGCGGGCCGCAGTTGGACACCCCTGGTTTAGTCAAATAAACACCTAAATGTACATTTTGGACCTCTGATATATACTGGTATGAAATAAGACAAATCTATAAACTAACCATTGCTTGATATCCCCCCCCCCCCCTTCCCCTGATAGGTCCAGATCCGTGGGCAGCCCCTGGGTAACCTTGGTAACCTGGCGGTGCAGTTTGATTGGCCGAGGCAGTCGACCAATGGGAAGTGGCTGCTCTACCTGGAGGAGATTCAGCTGAACGGGACCTCAGAGCACACCTGTGTCCCGCCCGGCAACCTCATCAACCCACTGCAGCTGCAGGTCTCTGTGTGTGTGTGTGTGTGTGTGTGTGTGTGTGTGTGTGTGTGTGCGTGTGTGTGTGTGTGTGTGTGTTGCTGTGTGTGTGTGTGTGTGTGTCTGTGTGTGTGAATGAATGAATTAATGAATGATTTTATTTGACCATTTTGATATAAAAACATGAACAGCATTCTGTCACACATTAAAATACATAGAATAGCCAGGGAGGGACAGACACAAAAAAGCCCGAAGGCTTATTTCCATTGTGGTCCCTGTACACAAAACACACACAAAATATACACATACATAAAAATCACACACACAACAATGACCCCCACTAAGGCAAGCCTAATTATGCCTAAGCCATTATTTTAGGGCCTTTTTAAAATTGCCCAAACTCCCGACCACCTTGAGTGCTCCCGGTAACCTGTTCCACAGTGCAGCACCCGTATAACAAAAGGAATCCTTTCCCATGTTGGTCCTCACCCTTGGTGGTACAAAATCAGTGGTGCTACCCCTAGTGGCATGTGTGTGAACTTCACTTACGCGATTAAAATAGTTTCTAAAATATTTGGGAACATCCCCATTTAAAATCTTATGTACCTTACACAGTTTAATCTGAGATACCCGATCAACAACTTTCTGTGTGTCTGTGTGTGTGTGTGTGTGTGTGTGTGTGTGTGTGTGTGTGTGTGTGTGTGTGTGTGTGTGTGTGTGTGTGTGTGTGTGTGTGTGTGTGTGTGTGTGTGTGTGTGTGTGTGAGAGAGCCTGCAGTTAGTTTACTAAACATGTTGCCTCTTCCTGTGTCCAGCTGTCAGAGCGACAGAGGGAGAGGAGGAGTGTGGAGGACCAGAGAGAGACTCCAGCTGTTCTACTGCATTTACACACACAGAAGAAGAAGGACTACACACTGGTACACACACACACACTGGTACACACACACACACTGGTACACACACACACACTGGTACACACACACACACACACACACACTAATTTCACCACTTTGAGCATGTGAGCTGTTGTGTCTGTTTGAACTTCTTGAATGAAATAACACTTTAGAAATGTATATATGTTAGAAAATAAATAATAAATATGTGTGTGTGTGTGTCTGCGGTGTGTCTGTCTGTGCCTGTCTGTGCGCCCGTGTGTGTCTGTCTGCGTGCCTGTGTGTCTGTGCGCCCGTGTGTGTGTGTGTGTGTGTGTGTGTGTTTTGTGTGTGTGTGTGTGTGTGTGTGTGTAGGACTGTGGTCGTGGGGCACAGTGTGTGAGCTTCTCCTGTCCTCTCCCTGACATGCAGCGCTCCGCCTCCCTGACAGTCACAGCCCGACTCTGGAACTCAACCATGATCGAGGTGAACCAGTCTGTGGTTTATTTAAGGGGCGACCATGGCTCAGGTGGTAAAGCGGGTTGGCCAACGATCCTAGGGTTGGCGGTTCGATCTCCGCTCTGCCACCTGTGTCATGGTTGTTGTGTCCTTGGGCAAGACACTTCACCCACCTTGCCTCGTGTGAATGTGTATGACTGCTGTATGTCGGAGGGGCCGTAGGCGCTGAATGGCAGCCACGCTTCTGTCAGTCTGCCCCAGGGCAGCTGTGGCTACTATCGTAGTTTACCACCACCAGTATGACTGTGTGTGAACGAATTGAACCTGGAACCCTGTAAAGCGTCTTTGAGTGACTAGAAAAGCGCTACATAAATCCAATCAATTATTATTAATTATTATTATTATTTATCATTTTATATTTTAAAGATGAAAGACAGAGATGTTTCAATGGCCGTGTGTTGATGCCAGAGGGATATTAAAATACGTATCAGTATTATTATATATTATAACTTAATGCTGGGGTGGAGGATTTGGGGAGAAAATATCAGTTGGGTTAGAGATTTGAATTCAAATACCTCAACCGCTCCACTTGTTCTCTTTGGTCCCTCCCCTATGGTCCCTCCCTGACACGCTCTACACCAACAAAGTCGGTGCCAAAGTGAATGGACAGTCCCCAACAGCCAATAAGAACAGAGAATCGGAGCCTCGCTCTGATTGGTCAAAGTGTACAGCTCATGTTAACTTTGACCAATCAGAAATCACATACCCCAGCTTTAAAGTGTCTGCGAGGAACTTTTAAATATTTCTGAAACAGTCTCATGTTTCCTCTGATGATCATAAATTACATGTAACAGCAAACGAGACCATCAGTGTAAAGAATGCTATTTTTATATAGCTTTTCTTAATGCCTTTGTCATGGGTATACGCTCACCCAGGAACAACAGCTGGCGTGGTAAAAACACTACTGCTTTTAGTCCAAAGGGGGGCGCTAGAATTTACACACTGAAACTTTGTGTGTGTGTGTGTGTGTGTGTGGTGTGTGTGTGTGTGTGTGTGTGTGTGTGTGTGTGTGTGTGTGTGTGTGTGTGTGTGTGTGTGTGTGTGTGTGTGTGTGTGTGTGTGTGCGTGTGTGTGTGCGTGTGCGTGTGTGTGTGTGTGTGTAGGACTACAGTGATGCTCGGAGTGTGTTGGTTCGAGGTCTCGCGTCTCTAAAGCTTCAGACCAACAAACCGACCATCACCATGGCAACGCAGCAAACGCAGGTAAACTGATTAATTATCATCATTATTATGTATTTAATTTAATTTTATTTTATTTTATTTTATTTAATTTTATTTTATTTTATTTTATTTTATTTTATTTTATTTTATTTATCTAATTTTTGCCCATATGTCTATACCATTCTCTCACCAAAACATCTATAAAACATTTGCAGAAATCTAACCCTGCGTTCCGAATCGCGTACTCTTTCTTCTTTCTATTCTACAGACTACATGGGACCATGAGAAAAATCTAGTCTTATTTCATCATAACATTGCTCCTTGATCTTGCCTCTTGCTTTTATATCCGTCGCATCCCCGGTTGTTTTCATATGGAGGCTTCGTCGATGTGACGTCACTTCAGGTGTGCACTGGATTGTGGGTCAGAATCGCCCAAATAGGATGCAGTTTTCAACACTAAAGATCTATGTAGTAGACATCTGGGTATTTCTAACCATACTAAATCTGGCCACAAGAATCAGGACATCTTAAATCTGTTTTT
>CM047521.1:962705-990205 GCA_026122265.1 Ammodytes dubius | reverse complement strand
ACTGTTCACCATTGATGAATATGCAAAGTGCACTGAGCTGGTCTGCTCAGGTCGTATGTGGCAGCTCCAACTCAAAGTGCTCTGGTGCTATTTAAATCATGAGGTTTGTGAGGGTGTGTCAAAGCCAGGTAGGAGGGCTAGAGAGAGACTAATGCCTACTGTACATAGAGTCTCAGTCCTCTTCACGCAGACCCGGGTTAGAATCCAGCCCGGGTCATTCTCTGCATGTCATTCCCCTCTCTGTCTGTCTGTCTGTCAGTCCTCTTCACAGCAGACCCGGGTTAGAATCCAGCCCGGGTCGTTCTCTGCATGTCATTCCCCTCTCTGACACATTTCATCTATATTAGACAGTGTGGAGAACAAAAGATCAAAATGCCCAAAAAATAATCTTAAAAAAAAGCCTTTTCACCATCTGTGCAGTTCAGGCGTCACTCTCCTCAGGAAAAGCTTGTTCAGATGTTCTTCATTAGGCTCCAGTGACTGTGTGACATTTGCATAATGATGACAGGACCTACTATCTACTTTAATATGACCTTTATCAATCTCTACTTATACGTTTTACTGTATTTCTTTCTAAATACTTTATTTTGGATAATTTTTTTAAAGAACTCAAACACACAACTGAAAAAGTGAACACACAAACAAAAGACACAATAAAATAAACAACTAACATGGCGTACTCTACTTTACAGGTTTCTAAGGACATTGTTTAAACTAAAAGCAAATGTTAAGCAGAAAATAAAAAGTCAACGAGGTGTCATGTAGGTCCCTTCAGTACTGTTATATAGTCCAGGAAAGGCTGACATATCTGTTTAAACTTCTCTGCTTTTCCTGAGATCTATAGAAGAGCTATAGAACTCCATGATATGGAAGCAGGGGGCCATCTCCTTATTCCAAACCTTCAGGAAACAAAAGTAAAGACACAAGACGGGGACACTAAAGATGAAACACATGACAGATTCATAAAAGTAAAACAGTTTCAGAGCTCCACTGGTTTCTCTCATCAGGACCTTATAAAGTGACTTACTGTGCCAGGGGTATGAATAATTCCGGTTTTGACTGTACTACAAACCACCAGTAGGAGGTGCTAGCACAGCAAAGGAGACACTGGTTAACGAGAGAACAGAGAAACTGTGTAATGGGACAAACTAAATCAGTTTCTACTAAGTAGCAGGAAGGATAGGTATCGTTACACCGGGTAAATATCACCACCGTAGACAGTAGGACATCTGGGTATTTTTCAGCATGCTGCATCTGACATCATGTATTGGGACATCCTTACCAAACAATTAGCTGGAAGTTTGGGGATTGGAACTCAACCACTAGTTAGCAAGATCATTAAAACACGTTAGATTTTGTCTGACCGCTGAAACTACAGCAACATGTCGCCTATAAACGATGTAATCCATGTGATGTGTGTTTTGCAGGAATGGCGTTTCTTCGGCTTCCGGCCTCGATGCTGCTGTTGGCTTCATTCCTCCTTCTTCTCTACGGGACGACATCATCAGCTGATCAGTCACATGACCTGTTAGCTAAACGCTCTCATGACCTCCCGTTAGCTAAACGCTCACATGACCTCCCGTTAGCTAAACGCTATCATGACCTGTTAGCTAAACGCTCACATGACCTCCCGTTAGCTAAACGCTCACATGACCTCCCGTTAGCTAAACACTCTCATGACCTCCCGTTAGCTAAACGCTCACATGACCTCCCGTTAGCTAAACGCTCTCATGACCTACCGTTAGCTAAACGCTCACATGACCTCCCGTTAGCTAAACGAGCCTTAGCGTTCCCGGCCAAGAGGATGAAGAGAGACATGGAAATGGAAACCAGAGAGAAGGTCGCTGCGACTTTAAATGGAGTGAAAGAATTGGTCTCATTCGCCACAGACGCTACCACAGCAGTTTTGTCGCGCTCAAAAAAGTTGGTTAAAGTATTTGAGAGCCTCTCCTCCTTTGGCAAAATGTTGCCCGGCTTCTTAGGTGTGGCCTTCTCGTTCATAAACTTGGCCTTGGCCTTCGTGCCTCAGGATGACCCTCTGCAGAAAGGCTTTGACGAGCTGAACAGAAAGCTGGATGCTCTCTCCCTCCAGGTGTCTGACCTGTCCATAGATGTGGAATGGTTTAACTACGCCAGTGCCTACTCTGAGGACGAGGTCCGCATCCTCAACGCATGGAAGAAGTACAATGAGTTTCGTAAGAACGTTGAGTTAGAAGAAAGTTTAGAAGGCAAACTCCTTCTGGCAAAGATATTCACCACCTACTATAAGGATTCAGGAACTGTGGGCAGCATGGACAACCTCTACCATTACCTCACCGTCAGCGAAGTGTCGCTTAGTGGAAATCTCAACGTCCTTCTGAGTAGGAAGTATAAATGTAGCGTTAGAAAGATCACCAGATACAACAAGTATTTCAGCAGCCTTCTGTTAAAGGGAATGGTCCTAAACCAACTCTACTGGAAACTGATCGGTCTGCACCGGCCAGCCAAAGTGGACGAACACAAACAGATGTTGACAGACGTCTACAGCAACCAGAAAGCAGCAATTAGAAACTGCCTGGACAAGAGTGAGGAGTACATGAAGGACGATGTGAAAGAGATCTCTACACCAATGGATCCTGCCGACAAAAAGGCCATCGCTGAAAAGGTGAAAACCTTCCTGGATGAGAAGTACTTCTGGTACGACTGGGTGGTGGTGGTGTACGACTCTAGTGAGAAAGATAATCACGTCTTCTACGATATGACCACGGTGGATGTTGGTACGATCAGTGTGTCTGTGGGCTACATTCTGACAGCAGAGCAGGAAAAGAAAGAGGAAGTTGGGAATCAGATAGACAAGGGCAGAGAGAAAGCAATTGAAGAAAGCAAACGATCAGGTGGAGCAGGCTTCGTTTACAGATGTGATAACATATATAATACATTGTGGATGGAGCAGGTGGCTGGAGTCTCAGTCAACAGTTTTTTTAAAGTCATGCACAGCAGTTATAACCAAGACTATAACCGAGTCCCAGACGCTCTGCGGATCTTAGATTGTACAATCGATAGATACTGGTACAAGACGTCGGTGTATTTCTCTCGTGGCGGCCCCGCCTGCAGTGAAGACAGCTGTGCAAACGGAGGAGAGTGTGTGTCTCTGCTGAAGTCCAACGAACATGTGTGTGAGTGTCCAGACGGTTTCTATGGAAACACATGTGAGAAGAAGATAAACAACATCGATGTTCCAGAGATCGATGCACGCCTCGTTCACAAGCTGTGTTTCTACACAAACTGAAGCTGTACAAGAGAAACACTTACAACTGTAAGAGTGAATGTGAAGAATATAATAAAACATGTCTCTACATTCCAGAAGGTGTTTGTGTGAGTTCTTGTGTCTCACTAAGGTCAGGGTGAACCATAAATATTAGTATGAAAGAAGACATGTTATAGAAGAGAGGGAGAGAGGGGAGAGAGAGAGAGAGAGAGAGAGAGAGAGAGAGAGGGAGAGAGAGAGAGAGTATGAAAGAAGACATGTTATGGAAGCTACATAGACACACATCTATAAATCGATACATTGAAAAGTGATAAAATATGAATTGATGTAGAACGTTGAGAAGAAACAGGCAAAAACATTGATTTTTTTAAGCACTATAGTCAAATTCTGGTATCATGTCTATTTATCTTCCATAACATGTCTTCTTTCATACTCTATCTCTCTCTCCCTCTCTCTCTCCCTCTCTTCCATAACATGTCTTCTTTCATACTAGTATAAATCAAAGGTCCAACATGTACATTCAGGTGTTTATTTGACTAAACCTTGTCTGTTTGCGTCTGTATATTTCTCCTATACAACCATCTTTAACGGACATTATCTCATTATAGAGATTTTTGTCTATTTTTTGCCAGTTGATGACTGACATAAAATGTATATAGGGGAAAGTGGGGTGAGTTGTGCATTTTGGAAGTTGCAAAACCCCTTGTTTCTAGAAAACCGTGGAAGAAATTGGAAATGTGACCACATATTTAAGAAGAGCCATCCATTTGACTCATCCTGTAAAGAAGGAAGACACAAGGAATAAGATAAAAGCACATTTAAGCTAAAAAAACTGTGTTTTGCCTTTCAAAGTAAAATTTCCATGATCAAGCTTTTTTGATTATTGTGTCTGAACAATTATAGACACGTTTGAAAACATTTGACACATGTTTTAGTGCTTTGGTATGCTACACTTTGAGTCTATATAGTTAGCACGATGTCAGCCCTAAATTGCTGCATCATGCCTATTATCCAAAATTCTGGGGATGGGGTGATTTGTGCCAAATGGCCTAGGTGAGTTACAAGTAAGTAAGTAAGTAAAATGTATTTATAAAAGCACATTTATGACGGTTTGCACTGTCCAAAGTGCTGTACATAGTGCATTCAGTAGGTAAACAATGAAGGTAAAATAACAATAACCAAAATAAAAGACGTAAAGCCCATACATCCACATGAACACAGATAGTAGTGCAGAGGTAAGATAGTTAATGGGGAGGAAACACCAGGGTGTACATATGGGTTTTGAGCCTTGATTTAAAGGCAGAAATGTAGGGGGAATCACATTTGTCAGGTGGCAGTTGGTTCCACAAGCACGGAGCAACTAGTGCGAAGTACATTTCTGAGAGTTGTGCCAGTGGCATGGCTGTATACGCTGGGGCTTATTTCAGGTAGCTGGTTTTACATACTCTGGGTTTAATCCTGCGCTCTGAGTTGGTAAACTCAGATATTATTTTGCACAGGCTATGAAATAATTAGGAGGACATTGGGGGTATAGTCTTAGGCACTTTTCTAGACACACCAAAAATGTAATTGTAACAATTGGAGAAAAAAAACAACCACCAATTTCTTCTGTGATTTTCTATAAACAAGGGGTGGCACAACTGCCCCACCGGCACAACTCAGGCCACTCTCCCCTATACACCTTACATGTTATGTGTAAATTTGCAATCATTAATTCCAACTGTTCCATTTAAAGGCATGGATGGGAATTGAACCCATGATCTTTGGTTTACGAGACCAACGCCTTACCACTTGGCCACCACGCCGTGCAAAGAAACATGCATTGGCTTATACTACTATAAATCATTTTGTGTAGCCTCTTAATGGTGCAGTGTGTAATATGACATCATTAAGAAAGTTATAGAAAGTTCTGGAATGCAACGCTCCCTGGGTAACCCCAACCCTTTAGACTAATAACAGAAGCTACAGTGGCCTTCAAGGACAAGAACAAAACAGCACCTGATGACATTCCAACTATAGCCCCTTTTACACAGCCAGTGAAAGCCGGGAATATGCCGGCCTTTCGGCCCTCCCCCCAGCTGTGTAAATGCGACCGTTGCGGAACGGGGGAAGAAAGGTGCGAGAAATTGTTCCGGGAATTTTACTACCTCGGGGGGTAGTAAGATTCCCGACACAATCAGTTCCGCCTCTCTATTTAAATGCTCCAGCTTGTTGTTGCGGAACAGGGGGGCGTTTGACGTTCCATAGCCTATACGTTCTAAACATGCGACCATGTTAGCAGTTGAAGGACGTGTGTTTAACATTAATCACGGCGGCCTGATGTCCCGTAAAAATCACCAAATAAAAGGAACGGCGTATAATCTATCTGATCATAAGATCCGTTGCTCAATCCAAACCCCCGCGCTTCATTTTGCACAGTGTATGAGTCTATTTCTGCCCAGGAGAAGTTGTACAATGGGAAAGCTAGGCTAGGCTAAGCTAGGCTGCGATCACTATTATTCTAAGTCTGAGCGTATATCCACACTGTATTTCTATAGCTGTGAGGAGACAGCAGTCTCAGTTTCTGTGTGTGTGTGGGTGTGCGTCTCTCCGTCCGTTTGTCTGTGTGTGTGTGTGTATCGCTCTGCCGGGGCTGCTGCGGGCTCAATGGGCTATGTGAAGGTTTAGCTTCAGCGTCTATATCTTCCTGTTACTTCAAAATAAAAGCCAACTCACGTTTGTCAAGTGAAATGCTAATGTGAAGCCAGTGAAATGCTTTTAATGTGAAGCCGCAGCCTTAATGCTCTATTTGTTTAACAGTAGCTAACTAGCTGCGCGCTGATCTAAAGATAGTGTTTTTTAATATAGAAAGCCGTGTCTCTGGCATTACCGGTGGTGACACGGGTTTATTTTGCTAAAAAAAAACGGTACTTTGTCCCGCACAAACGCACACATCTGGTGAATTGGGATCTGGTCACCCTAAAAGAGACTCGCTCACAGCCACACACACAGAGGTGAAGCGGTCGGATTGATTTTGTCAGTTTTGGTTAACAGTCCCAGTGATGTTGGACTCAGCGCGTAGCGAGATCAACTGGCACATCGTGGGGACAGCAAAATACGGCCCTCTTACTGCAAGCTCCAGCACTTCTGCTCTCAATTCACCTGCCAGTGTTGTTGTTAGCAGCTGACCGGCGCGGCGCTAAATGTTTACGTCACACCTGACGCTGTTTACAAGCACCTCTTTCATTCCGGACGCTGTGTAAAAGGTGCTACTGATGCGCCAGCAGGCCGGCGTTGCTTGGTTCTGTGTAAATAACACAGAAGCAAGCAAAGCCGGCATTTTGGAGTGATGTTGTTCCGTCAATTTGTCGCAATCTCTGTGTAAAAGGGGCTTATGACACTTCCAACATGGCGGCGCCAATGCCTTGGTCCAAGGTATGAACATATATGAGACCCTTTCTAAGGGAAAAAGAAATATTCTAAAAATAGTTTTCAGCTATAATACACTAAATTAGACTTACTCATGGATATTAAAATTACTTTCTACAAAGTCTGCTAGGAATAAAACCCAAAATTCTACACACTGCAGGTTTAAATGTGAAAACAACTTTAAAAACGTTATTCTTTCCAAATCACTCAAATATTATAATTGAGCAGTTTGAGATGTTGTGAATGGATCCATAGCTTTACAACAGAGCCCATGTGTTTAAAGCTGGGGTGGAGGATTTGGGGAGAAAATGGCAGTTGGGATAGAGATTCGAATCCAAATACCTCAACCGCTCCACTTGTTCTCTTTGGTCCCTCCCTGACACGCTCTACACCAACAACGTCGTGCCAAAGTGAATGGACAGTCCCATCAGCCAATAAGAACAGAGAATCGGAGCCTCACTCTGATTGGTCAAAGTGTACAGCTCATACTATTAACTTTGACCAATCAGAAATCATATACCCCAGCTTTAACTTAACTATCTCAGTGAGCTATAGCTAAATGCTAATGTGTGCTACTGTGTGGAGTGTGCCTTGCTTTCATCACAAACATCTCTGGCCTTTTTTAATAGAATGTTTTTAATAGAACCTTATCTCAGTTAATTAGCAGACAGATCTTCGGGACACAGCGCACTAGAGACCAGTGTATAAACACTGAATGGAGCGGGGGAAAAAAATATTAAAACTGTATTCCTTGGGGATCTGCTACTATTAGAGTATTTGGAGAATTGTAAGATTATTTGGAGCATCTCAAGGTGCTCTTTTAATTTTGTTCTTCTGTCTCTCTCTGTGTGTGTGTGTGTGTGTGTGTGTGTGTGTGTGTGTGTGTGTGTGTGTGTGTGTGTGTGTGTGTGTGTGTGTGTGTGTGTGTGTGTGTGCGTGCGTGTAAATCTTGTTTCCATAGGGATGTTGGAATGTTTGGAGCGTGTGTGTTGACATAAGGGAATTTGCCAACATGTGTGTTTGTGCTTCGTTAGAGCGGATGTAAACCTGTGTGAGTATGTTGTTGAAAGGATTCAGTAGGGGCACAACATGTAGAACACATAACAGAGAGTGTGTGTGTGTGTGTGTGTGTGTGTGTGTGTGTGTGTGTGTGTGTGTGTGTGTGTGTGTGTGTGTGTGTGTGTGTGTGTGTGTGTGTGTGTGTGTGTGTGTGTGTGTGTGTGTGGTGTGTGTGTGTGTGTGTGTGTGTGTGTGTGTGTGTGCGTGTGTGTGTGCGTGTGTGTGTGTGTTGCTTACTGTATACATACTGTTTTCACTTGGAGGCTCAGTCCATTAGGATAGGAGCTTTGTACAACTACAGGCAGGCAGGCACACTGTGTAAGATATAAGCACATTTAAGCTAAAAAAACAGTTTTGATGGAAAGGCTAAAGTTTGGAGAAAGAAAGGATCTGCTCATGATCCCAAACATACGGGCTCATCTGTGAAACACGGTGGAGGCAATGTCATGGCTTGGGCTGGCATGGCTTCTTCTGGGACGGGCTCATTATTCTTCATTGATGATGTAACACATGATGGCAACAGCAAAATGAACTCAGAAGTTTACAGAAACATTTTGTCTGACAATTTAAAGAAAGATGCAACCAAACTGATTGGAAGATCCTCCATCGTGTAGCAAGATAATGACCCAAAACACAACAAAGGAGTAAATCAGGGGCAAGAAATGGAAGGTTTCAGACTGGCCAAGTCAATCTCCAGACTTAAACCCTATAGACATGCATTTTACTGCTAAAGAGGGGACTGAAGAGAGTAACCCCCCCCCCTTTCCCCAAAAAACAAACAAACGGCAACTGATGTCAATGGGTCAAAGTTGATCAATATGTCTCAGATTATTTCATATTAATTTTGGTGTCAAACCCAAATGTGTCCAGTCTACAGCCTCACTGTTTTTATGTCTTTGTTTTAGACTCAGATGCACACAGTGGTTTTTCTTAAACGTGCCGTGTGCTGCTTTCATCATCGTCTTTTTCTTTTCTTTTTGTTTCCTTCTGTGAACACATTTTTTTATTACTTAATCAGGTTATTTAAAAAAAACAGAAGGAATATGCAAACAAAATGATATAGAACACAGAGAAATATTATTATTGTCTACATCAGAACGATCTGGTTTTGCAGATGGTTTTGGCAGCAACCTGGCAACAACAGGTCAGCAACATGGCAGCAGCATAATAGAATAGAACTTTATTGTCATTGTACAAGACAACTACATTTTGTTTGGAGCAGTCCTCCAGTTGCACAGTACAAAATGTTGATATTTATATCAATATGAAGAAAATATTTAAAACACAACATCATCAACGGTATCAGCAACATATGTATGAATAAAATATATATCAAAGTAAAATGTTTTAAAAAAGTCCAAGTTCTTAAGTGCAGTCATGTGTATGAGATGAGATGGGGGAGTGTCAGTGTGTATGAGATGAGATGGGGGAGTGTCAGTGTGGCAGTAGAGTGGGAGTGGAGTTTAGTAATGTCACAGCTCTGTGCGGGCGCTCAGTGTCCTGTAGTGTCTTCCTGAGGGTCGACTGAGGCAGTGTCCAGGGTTTGTGCATGTTGAGTATGTAGGGAGGGAGGACGTTAGTAGGGCTTTTAAGAGTCTTGTAGTCTGTTGGGCATTAAGTGTGTTTGGTTTGTAGGTGTGTGTGTGTGATCCCTTGACCCTCCGAGTGCAGCGGGTCAGGTATTATGTCCTCCAGTCTGGGGAGCTGGGTGCCGGTGATCCTCTCAGCTCTTAATGATGCGCTGGAGAGCTTTCCTGTTGTCTGTGGTGCAGCCAGAGCACCATGCAGGATGCGCATGGCAGCAACATGGCAACAGGGCAGCAACATGCAATAGGTCGGCAACAGGTCGGCAACATGGCAATAGGTCAGCAACATGGCAACAGGTCAGCAACATGCAACAGGTCAGCAACATGGCAATAGGTCAGCAACATGCAATAGGTCAGCAACAGGTCGGCAACAGGTCAGCAACATGCAATAGGTCAGCAACATGCAATAGGTCAGCAACATGCAATAGGTCAGCAACATGCAATAGGTCAGCAACATGCAATAGGTCAGCAACATGGCAACAGGTCGGCAACAGGTCAGCAACATGGCAATAGGTCAGCAACATGCAATAGGTCAGCAACATGCAACAGGTCGGCAACAGGTCAGCAACATGCAATAGGTCAGCAACATGCAATAGGTCAGCAACATGCAAAGGTCGCAACATGGTCAGCAACATGCAATAGGTCACGCAACATGGCAATAGGTCAGCAATAGGTCAGCAACATGGCAACAGGTCAGCAACATGGCAAAGGTCAGCAACATGGCAATAGGTCGAGCAACAGCAATAGGTCAGCAACTGCAAAGGTCAGCAACATGGCAATAGGTCAGCAACATGGCAATAGGTCCAGCAACAGGTCAGCAACATGGCAATAGGTCAGCAACATGGCAATAGGTCAGCAACATGGCAATAGGTCAGCAACATGCAATCAGGTCAGCAACATGGCAAAGGTCAGCAACATGGCAACAGGTCAGCAACATGGCAATAGGTCAGCAACATGGCAATAGGTCAGCAACATGGCAATAGGTCAGCAACATGGCAATAGGTCAGCAACATGCAATAGGTCAGCAACATGGCAAAGGTCAGCAACATGGCAATAGGTCAGCAACATGGCAATAGGTCAGCAACATGGCAATAGGTCAGCAACATGGCAATAGGTCAGCAACATGGCAATTAGGTCAAGCAAACATGGCAATAGGTCAGCAAAAGGTCAGCAACATGGCAATAGGTCAGCAACATGGCAATAGGTCAGCAACATGGCAATAGGTCAGCAACAGGTCAGCAACATGGCAACAGGTCAGCAACATGGCAATAGGTCAGCAACATGGCAATAGGTCAGCAACAGGCATCAGGTCAGCAACAGGGCAATCAGCAGCAACATGGCAATAGGTCAGCAACATGCAATAGGTCAGGCAACATGGCAATAGGTCAGCACATGCAACAGGCAAACATGGTAGGTCAGCAACATGAACAGTATCATGATGTCAGCAACATGGCAATAGGTCAGCAACATGCAATAGGTCAGCAACATGGCAACAGGTCAGCAACATGGCAACAGGTCAGCAACATGGCAACAGGTCAGCAACATGGCAATAGGTCAGCAACATGCAACAGGTCGGCAACATGGCAATAGGTCAGCAACATGCAATAGGTCAGCAACATGCAACAGGTCAGCAACATGCAATAGGTCAGCAACATGGCAATAGGTCAGCAACAGGTCAGCAACATGCAATAGGTCGGCAACATGGCAATAGGTCAGCAACATGCAATAGGTCAGCAACATGCAACAGGTCAGCAACATGCAATAGGTCAGCAACATGGCAATAGGTCAGCAACAGGTCAGCAACATGCAATAGGTCAGCAACATGGCAATAGGTCAGCAACATGGCAACAGGTCAGCAACATGGCAATAGGTCAGCAACATGCAACAGGTCAGCAACATGGCAACAGGTCAGCAACATGCAACAGGTCAGCAACATGCAACAGGTCAGCAACATGCAACAGGTCAGCAACATGCAATAGGTCAGCAACATGCAATAGGTCAGCAACATGGCAATAGGTCAGCAACATGCAACAGGTCAGCAACATGGCAATAGGTCAGCAACATGGCAATAGGTCAGCAACATGCAACAGGTCAGCAACATGGCAATAGGTCAGCAACATGCAATAGGTCAGCAACAGGTCAGCAACATGGCAATAGGTCAGCAACATGGCAATAGGTCAGCAATAGGTCAGCAACAGGTCAGCAACATGGCAATAGGTCAGCAACATGGCAATAGGTCAGCAACATGCAATAGGTCAGCAACATGCAATAGGTCAGCAGCATGTCAACATGGCCGCAACAAGGCAGCAACATGGCCGCCATGTCCTTTATTTTTAGACTCAGATGCACACAGTTGTTTATTTAAAACTTGCCGTGTGCTGCTTTCATCATTGTCTTTTTTTCTTCTTTTTGTTTTCCTTCTGTGAACAAAACATGTTATTACTTAATCAGGTTATTTAAAAAAAGAGAAGGAATATGCATACAAAATGATATAGAAACTGAGACACATTATTATTGCTGTCTGCATGAGAACAATCTGGTTTTGCAGATATGTGTGGAAAGGATGTCCTGCTTTCCCCGCCCTCCCTGTCAAGATAAAAAAAGCAAAAACATGTTTGAGTCAATTGATAATACAAAGCACATATTATATGTAGGGCTGTCAAAATGAACGCGTTAACGCAGAGTGATTAATTTCTGGAATTAACGCGTTAATTTTTTTAACACAATTAACGCATGTGCAGAATGATCCGCCCCGTGCATCCAGCCCGGTCTGTACTACAGTCACTCTAACGTTGTGGCTGACCCGGGATCAGCAGCTGCAGCCAAACATAGCAGCACGCTAGTCTATGTTTTAAACTGCTAACCACGGACCTAACTGCTGCTAACAGCCACGTCTGTCGCGAGAGGCAGTTGCTCTCGGAAGCAACAGGAGAAACATTCTGCTCTGTTCACGGGAGGAAACAAACATCTGCAGTTTTCAGAGGTGTGTGTGATTAATACGTGACATCAACATAATGTCGGCTTTCTGTTACAAATGAACATGGCAGCAACATGTCAATAGCATGGCAACAGGTCAACAGCATGTCAACAACATGTCAGCAGCATGGCAACAACATGGCAACAGCATGTCAACAGGTCAACAGGTCAACAACATGGCAACAACATGACAACAGGTCAGCAACATGACAACAGGTCAGCAACATGACAACAGGTCAGCAACATGACAACAGGTCAGCAACAGGTCAACAGGTCAGCAGGTCAGCAGCATGGCAACATGTCAGCAGCATGGCAACAACATGGCAACAGCATGTCAACAGGTCAACAGGTCAACAACATGGCAACAACATGACAACAGGTCAGCAACATGACAACAGGTCAGCAACATGTCAACAGGTCAGCAACATGTCAACAGGTCAACATGGCAACAGCATGTCAACAGGTCAACATGTCAGCAGCATGTCAACAGGTCAACAGGTCAACATGTCAGCAGCATGGCAACAACATGGCAACAGCATGTCAACAGGTCAACAGGTCAACAACATGGCAACAACATGACAACAGGTCAGCAACATGACAATAGGTCAGCAACAGGTCAACAGGTCAGCAGCATGGCAACAGTCAGCAACATGGCAACAACATGGCAACAGGTCAGCAGCATGGCAACAGGTCAGCAGCATGGCAACAACATGGCAACAGGTCAGCAACATGGCAACATGACAACAGCATGGCAGCAACAGGTCAGCAGGTCAACAACATGTCAAGATGTCAACAGGTCAGCAACATGGCAGCAAGAGGTTTACATTCCATACAATATGATACAATATGACACCCTGCCCTTACACCCTTAGCTCGGCTGAGAAAAAACTCCCAGTAAAAAACCCTTTACCGAGATTAACATTTTTTTTTTTAAGAAATCTCAGGGAGAGTCGACAGTAAGGGATCCCTCTCACAGGACGGACATGCTGCAATAGATGTCACAAGTAGAGAAAAATCACGAAGGAATTTGATCATTGACCAGATGTTTACATGTTAATACTAAAGTAAAGTGTGAATAGTGTGGATGCAGGAAGACTTCAGATGCTGCCAGAGGGGGACCAGAAAACTGGAAGAGGACAGACAGGCAACCAATGAGCAAAGCGAAAATGAATTTAAAGATTGAACAAGCGTGCGAGTAGAAAGAGTTCTATCCTGATGGACGGTGAATCAGTGCTGATGTGAGGCAATAGCAGGCGGGGAGCATCCGTTCCTAGGACAGCTGATTTCACACAGAACTCGGAGTCAGTCGAGCAGGTAGACAGGGGGAGAGAACCCCCGGGGCAACGCTCAGCCAATCATGGAAGATAGACAGAGGAGCACAAATGTTAGAGAGATGGTATCAGTTATGCGTTTTGCGTCGGCAGGACAATTTTTCAGTGGAGGACAACCGGTACTCAGGCCCAGACAAACTGAGACCGAGGCAGCTCCTCAGGCTGTTAATAATAACGCTATAACAATGTTAAACAATATGAACACAATTAACATTAAAATTACATTGATTACGCTCTAACCGTTCCCCATCGACACACAATCGGCGCCAGCCCCCCAGACCCAGAGCCTGTCCCCCAGCACCCCGCCCCCAGAGAGCACGCCCCAGTGCGGCACTAGTCCCGAGGAGGACCGGGCCATAGATAGAGAATAGAGTATAGAATAGGGAAATAGCCAAATGCACCGCTGCCACGAGGAGCAACCACAGCCGAAACCCCCGGAGGGGCGGCCCGTACAGCCCCACTCAGGCCCGCCGGACCGGCCATGCCCAGCCCACGAGGCAAGGCCAGAGGCGCCGAGCACAAAGGGCGCGACGCATCCGCCACCGCCATCGGCACACCCAGAGCCAGGACCGGCCGGAGGAGCACCGACGCCGGGCCGCGAAACACAGACGCCAGTCAGGCAATAGCACGGCGCCACCGCAGACGCCTGAGCACGCACCCCGACACCATCACCCCCCCCCGGCCTCCCCCAGCCCAGAGCACACCAATGACAGCGGCAGGCAGCGGCGCCGCCCCAACGCCCCGCCCCCGGCCCAACCCACCAGCCGACATGACCCACCCAGCCAAGCCCCACAGGCCGCCGCGACCGCATGTCCGGAGGCAAAGCATGATCCCACCCCCCAGCAGCGGCGCCCACAGTCAGACGCCAATTTGCCCCAGTGGCCAGGGCAGCCCACCGGAACAGCCACAGACCGGCACTTACCCCAGAGCAAGCTCCCCCCCAGCAGAGGCCAGAGAAACCGACCGCAGGGTGACCCGCCACCGACCGTGCGCCAGCAGAGAGGTGGACAAGCGCTAACCAAAGGTTAATTCAAAGAGATAAGTCTTAAGTTTAGACTTGAACACCTCGATAGACTCAGAGTGTCTGATCTCTATCGGGCAGCATGGCAGCATGGCAGCAGGTTTAACATGTTGACTGGTGACCATGCTGTTGGGCCTGGCTGCAGAGACAGAGTGAGTGGAGCCTCCAGGCAGCAGGTAACCAGGAGAAGGAGAGGCTTCAGGAGCTCTGCAAAACAAGGCACAGATCTGGCACATATCACCCCCCTCCCTTAAAATGGTTGCTCTAAGCAACCTAACCATAACCAAAATAGACTATAAATGAAATGGTGCTACTAAATGTAACATTTACAACCTTGAGATGGAGTCTGCAGACTCATTGCCGTATATAAGGATGTGGATGGTAAAAGAGGCAGGGATGTCTGAACTAAACCTAACTGTCTTCTGAGGCGTACCGGGCTCGAGGCTTCTTTAAAGCAAAGCTCAGTTAACCTCAGCCTGTGGCCAAGGCCCTGATACGCTCGCCCCCACCAGAGACAAGTCTCCACCCAGGATAACCTCGAAAATAAAAAAGGCAAAATAACAAATAGTGCACTGATGGAAGGACAGATTGCTCTGCCCAGCTGGCACACTCCCTAACTAACCAGGGAGATCACTCACACTCAGCACTCAGATTCAATACCCACGATACTCACCATGAAAAGAGCTGCTCACAGCAACACTGCCAAACACCACCAAAGCATACAAAGTTTGTCTAGGGGAAAAAGAGAACAAATTAACTCAGCAAAACTCATCCGGATTGATCCCGGAGAGGCCCCAATATGTTACAACCCGGCTCGGGGAAGGAACATAAAGTAGTCAAAACAGGCAAAGGTGTAAAGCCCAGTTCAGACCAAAGATTCACCTTGCAACTGCTTGCGACAAGACGGCTGAACGTTCTAAAACTGGACCCTTGCGATTTGACATGTTGAATCTTCTGCGACGCCTTGCAACGCGCTGCAACGAGCAGTTCACACCGCTGCGATTCATCCGTTCATACGTTCTAAAACCGTCTCGTCGCAAGCAGTTGCAAGGCGAATCTTTGGTCTGAACTGGGCTTAAGAAAACTGGGTTTATTCTAACCAAGGTTTAACAAAAAGGCTTAATGGTGACCATGCTGTTGGCCCTGGCTGGAGAGAGAGTGAGTAGAGCCTCCAGGAGAAGGAGAGGCTTCAGGAGCTCTGCAAAACAAGGCACAGATCTGGCACATCACAGGCAGCTTATACTGTTTTTTTTTATCTTAAATCTCTTGTCTGTTTTTTCTGTGTGTGTAATAATGCACCTTCAGTTGGCAATCCCAATTGCGTTGTATATGTGAGTGTACAATGACAATAAAGACTATCTTATCTTATCAGGTCAGCAACATGGCAGCAATTTAAGAGGGAAAAAGAACAAACTGAGGTTGCGTTCCGAATCGCATACTTTTTTATTTTTCTATTCTACATACTACATCCGACGATAAAAATAATCTAGTTAGGATGCAGTAGGCATACTATTGGACATACTTTACTCTCTTATTTCATCATAACATTGCGCCTTGATCTTGCCTCTTGCTTTTATATCCGTCGCATCCCCGTTTGTTTTCATATGGAGGCTTCGTCGATGTGACGTCACTTCGCGTGCGCACTGGATTGTGGGTCAGAATCGCCCAAATAGGATGCATTTTTCAACACTAACAATCTTGGCCCCATGAAGTAGGTCATCCGGGTATTTCTAACCATCCTAAATCTGGCCACAAGAATCAGGACATCCTAAAAAATTTTTCTACATACTATATAGTAGAAAGTATGTGATTCGGAACGCAACCTTAGAAAACACACAAAACAACCCCACATGTAGCACAGCCCATAAAGGAATTATTAAAATAGGTAGATATATCATAAGGTTTTGTTATGAATGCTCAATCAGAATAAATTAAAGAAATGGATGTTTTAGATTTTCTTTCAATTATATCATTCATTGTGGTCCACAGTTTCTTGTAATTTTCTAAAGTTGATAAACTTTTGTTTGTAATATTCCTTTTTAATTTAGTCACATGATTACTTAATTTACAGTATTATTGTCTGGCTAACAGGCAACACAGTTTATTAGCCATTTTCTTGGCATTGTCTTTTAAGGTCATCATATATTTAAATTTAAATCTTTATTTAAAAAGGGACAATGTACAGTTAGAACATAAATGTTGCCATTTGATGCACTATACCAGATTATAGCTTTAAGCTAATTTGCATCTGTAGTCCCTTGGCAGGTCACAAAAATACAACACAGTAACAAGACAGATTATTAGTATACAGGGATAAAACACCACAACAACATGGCTACACACATCTGCGTGCAACTCCCCCCACTTTCCAAATCCCACCCACGCCCACCCATTTCAGCTCATTGTCAATCCATAGGCAAGGCAAGGCAAGTTTATTTATATAGCACAATTCAAACACAAGGCCACTCAAAGTGCTTTACAGGGGCAAGATTAAAATACATAAAACACATAAGACATTTAAAAGCGAATGAAAAGAAGTAAAACATTTAAATTAAATTAAAAGTACAGGTTAAAATGGAAACAGAAAAGTCTTCAGACTCGATTTAAAAGAACTGAGGGTTGCAGCAGACCTCAAGTTTTCTGGGAGTTTGTTCCAGATATTTGGTGCATAAAAACTAAAAGCTGCTTCTCCTCGTTTAGTCCTAACTTTTGGGACTGTAAGTAAACCTGTCCCAGACGACCTAAGGGCTCTGGACGGTTCATAACGTATCAGCAGATCAGTAATGTATTTTGGCGCTAAACCATTTAGTGCTTTATAAACCAACATCAGTATTTTGAAATCAATTCTTTGAGTGACAGGAAGCCAGTGTAAAGACCTCAGAACTGGGGTAATGTGATCCACTTTTTTGGTCCTAGTGAGGACTCGAGCAGCAGCGTTCTGAATTAGCTGAAGCTGTCTGATAGATTTTTTTTGGAAGGCCTGCAAGGACACTGTTACAGTAGTCAAGTCTACTAAAGATAAATGCATGGACAAGTTTTTCTAAATCTTGCTGAGACATAAGTCCATTTTCTTAAGGAGCATGTACATATTTACATACTTACACGTCATAAGGAGCAATGTAAAACAGATGTGTAAGATAATTGCGCAGTTAAAATCATGTTTTTAAAGAAAATACTCACCAGCCGCCAAAAAGGCAGAATGTGATGGGTGCTCACGCAGGATTATTATTTTTCGGAATGCGCAGAACCACTAGGGAGCAACAGCTGACAGGTCGCAGAAAATGACAAGTCACCGGCCGTGCGAGTGTCAAATGATTGGGACGCAATATAGTGCATGTCCGTGTGTTGAAAGTGTGAGGGCACGGACTCACTTTTTTCGGCTCTGTGAGAGTGGTTGGTGACTCTGCATCAACTAATGCCAGTCAGTGCTACACACACCTGATTGCAATGAGTTGATGCAGTGTCACCTAACTCTCACAGAGCTGAAAGATTCCGTGTCCTCACACAAAGCGAATGAACGAGAGATGGCAGTTAGTATGGATCACGATGACGTAATGTGTTTATGTTGATGTAAATAATGACTATTTCAGATAATGGTTATCTGATGATGGTGAAGTAACGCAAACTTTGTTTTAGTAGGCTACCGCTCATTCATTTAGGAGTAAACACTGCAGTCTAGTTCGCTCCCGTGAAATTGTGTATGTTGCTTGGCAACGCCCTCCCACCCGTCTTACTCTCCCTTTTAGCTTTTCTTCATTGGATTCTCTTTTTTTTCTTTGATGGTTCAGCCCCGTTATCAGTCATTATGACGACAAATAACTGTCTCAAACAAGGCTCCCGCTCCCCTTCCCTCACCTGGAGTGATAGGCTTCTCAAATCGCGTTCCTGCGCCACACTGAAATCTGCGACCAATACGAATATGTGACCATAGAGCATGCACGTGTGAACCGAAAATCGGACTGGGTGTACGACCAGACCAAACGCAGTAATAAAAACTATATAAAAACGTCTTTCTTTGCACTGATGGTCTCGCTTGATCATCATCATCATCATCTTCAACCGCTTATCTGAAATCGGGTCGCGGGTGCAGCAGCTTGAGCAGGGAATCCCAAACTGAGAAAGACCATTTTGGCCGCTTGTAACCGCAATCTCGTTCTTTCGGTCATTACCCAGCCTTCATGACCATAGGGGTGTGTGTGTGTGTGTGTGTGTGTGTGTGTGTGTGTGTGTGTGTGTGTGTGTGTGTGTGTGTGTGTGTGTGTGTGTGTGAGAGAGAGAGAGAGTGAGAGAGACAGTGTGGAGAGAGAGACAGACAGTGAGACACAGACAGTGAGAGACAGAGAAAGACAGAGAGAGGGAGAGAGACAGATGGGGAGAGAGAGATTGACAGACAGAGAGACAGACAGACAGACAGACAGTGAGAGACAGAGAGAGAGACAGACAGTGAGAGATAGAGAGAGAAGGAGACAAACAGACAGAGAGAGAGAGGGGTGTGAAGAAGTTAGTAAAAGGACAAGAACAAAACTCTCCATTGAGGATTCTCTCGTGTCGTGTCTTGCACTGCGGTCAAACTGTTAGATTCAGAGTGCCATGTGACAGAGTGTGTGTGTGTGTTGTGTGTGTGTGTGTGTGTGCGTGTGCGTGTGTGTGTGTGTGCGTGTGTGCGCGTGTGTGCGTGTGTGAGAAAGAGAGAAAATGTTTGGAAGGACACAGACAAGGAGAAAGAGTCACACAAGGAGATAATAAAAGTTGAGTAGGTAGAACTATTTAAGGTGCTCTGAGGAACTTTCAGTGTGTGTTAATTCTAGCGCCCCCCTTTGGACAATAGCGGTAGTGTTTTTACCATGCCAGCTGTTGTTCCTGGGTGAGCATATACCCATGACAAAAGGCATTAAGAAAAACTAGATAAAAATAGCATTCTTTGCACTGTTGGTCTGGTTTGCTGGTACATGTAATTCATGATCAGAGGAAAAATTAATATTCAGAAATATTTAAAAGTTCCTCGTAGCACCTTTAATATTATGCAGCACCTTTTAGTGGAGATTTTAGAAGAAAAATGTGATTATAATTATGGAATATTTGGCCAACTTCAGTGACGAAAAATGTGCATATGAAACATCACTAATAGATAAATAACTTCTATAATAACCCCATGTCAACAACAAGTGAAAGAAAAAAGACCTTAAAGGTGAAGTAAGCGGTTTATTTATGTTAATATAAGTGTTAAATCGCTCTTTATTCATACAGTGATCACTTACATAATGTGCGCGTTTCATAAAGCCGATCTCTCAGTCAGCTGCTGTGCATGTAATCGGCAAATAAACTTATTGGAGTATCCCGAAATTTTTATCCAATCAGAAGAGAGAACGCTACAAAGTCTGTTTTGATGGTTTTTAATCATGTTTTATCACACTTATGGATCTGACTAACTGCAGTAACTGACAGGAAGTTAGCTAAAAGAACCATTCCGCTTACAGCACCTTTAAAGCCCAATATTGCCCAAATGAAATGAATGAGGACTCACTCTGGTCTGGGTCATCTCCAGGCTCCACACCCTCCTTCTGTAAGACACTCCCAGCAGTTTGCACCATGGAAGCACTGGCCTCTGTGTCTGTGTCCTGTGGGATAAAATACATAACATTTTCATCTATATGTGCTTGAATTCATGACTTCTGTCCAGCAGCACTGAACAACATATATTCAAATAGTCAATATTATTAAGGATGTTTAAAACTGAACACTAAATAGATCAACCCTTTTCAATACACACCTTGTAAATATCCCACCATTTCTCCAGCACTGGCCTCTGTCTGTGTCCTGTGGGATAAAATACATACAAAGGAACCTACCCTACCACATGCTACGGGCACACAGTTACTCAACTTAATGTAGATGAGCATGTGTTTGATAAATTCAACAAAAAACTAAAAATATAAAAATAAGAAGAAACTGCTTCAAATATGACATGATATGAACCTAAATACGGATAGTAAGTAAATTCGTCATTTATAGGGGCAGATAAATCACATGCTATATTTTAAGCTAGGCATCTATCTTCAACTTGCTTCTTGTAATTACCTTGCCAGAACATGCTGCGACAGACCTGCTGTTTGATTCACCCACTTCTCATTGGATTAACATGCACGTGTATAGTTGATCTGAATTTTCTTCTAATCACGTATTATGGACAAGAATGAATCATGTCATCTACAGTTAACCTTATTTAGCCAGGCCCCTAACTGAAACTCTCGAAGCTCACATCACGCAGCCAGAGAAGCACGATAGTCTTCTACACCCATGAATGACAATCCATGAGAGTTAGATAACTATCGTTTGGGCTTCTCCTTACATTTACATGATGTTAACGTGGACCGTTTGTAACGCATTTGAAACAGGGCTGCGACTACGTGCTGGCACTCTCCCTCCGACACACACACACACACACACAACACACACACACAACACACACACACACGTCTCTCTTATTGCAGACCAATTTAGAAGATTGGTTTAATGTTAATCTCTTGGCATTCATTTTCATGTGCCGCAGGAAAAAAATAATTAATGAGAAATAATGTACTGTGGTGTAAATTATTAAAACCTAGCAAAGGCAAAGTTAAGCTAGCTAGTGCTAGTGACACTCAAACACTTTGTTTAACTGAAAAATGTCTCAGAACTATTATAGTAAATATATATAATAGTTACTATTAAACCTGCAGTGTGTAGAATTTTGGGTTTTATTTCCTAGCAGATTTTGTAGAAAGTAATTATAATATCCATAAGTACATTTAATTTAGTGCATAATAGCTGAAAAAAAAATTTTTTAATTATTTTTTTCCCTTAGAAAGGGTCTCATATATGTCCATATTTCTGCATATTTTGGACCAAGGCCTAGTGCCGCCATCTTGAAAGTGTCATAGTTGGAATGTCATTGCATTGTTTAAAATTTAGAATTGTTCTTGTCCTTGATATGGACATATATGAGACCCTTTCTAAGGGGGAAAAAAAAATATTCAAAATTGTTTTTCAGCTATTATGCACTAAATTAAATGTACTTATGGATATTATAATTACTTTCTACAAAATCTGCTAGGAAATAAAACCCAAAATTCTACACACTGCAGGTTTAACTAACTATTATTCATCACTTACAAAATTGTTGAATTGAACAAATTACTTACATGTAATATGAAGGTTGGCAAATGATTCAGTGGCATGTGCTGGTCGTTGTCGGCAAGAGTCCGTTAAATAACTGCATCCAGTCAAGAGCATGGAGCACGCGCAGTACCTGACACTTCGCATTGGATTAATATGCGCGTTTATGCGCGGCTTTTTTGTGTTTTTATCCCTGGCTCTTTATGTATTTTAATGTAACGGAGCGCTGTTCCTGTTTTTATATATAAAATTGTCAAATAAAAATCAATCAATCATGCCCTAGTTAATTTTTTTTTGAGTGTGTACAAGAAATATTGGATGCCATGACCTGAATAAAAAAATTTGCGTAATCGGCGTAAAGAGCAAATGGAGAGGTTTGTTTTCAGTCTATAATATGAAGTACAAATATACAGACACACACACTTCCATTCTATACTACGAAATTATACAGTGTGCAGTACTCAACAAACTACAACCTTGCTCATTTCTGTTTCTAGCCACGCAACATCTTTTTCGCAGATCAAAACTTATGGAGGTAATAATAATACCAGTAACAATTTGTCATTTCACAGGACAAACACAAACCAACTGTTAACGAAAAAGTGACGAAAAAACATGACAAACCCTACAGCAGCCCAGGAGATCCTTTACAACTCACTCATTGGCCAAAATGATGATACTGACACACTCAAACGTTACATATAAAAAACACTAACCCTGCGTTCAAATTCCCATACTTCCCTACTATCTAGTATGCCAGAAAAAGATTTAGGATGTCCCAATACATGCAAGTCAATTGAATCTCCAATGAAAAATAAAAACCAACACAGCAACACAACTCCTATGGAACAACAAACTTGCCACAGACCAGAGGTTGGTAAAAGTAAAACCATCTCTCATACAAGCACAGAAAACTATACTCAAGCATCAATGCCTAGAACAAATGCTGTGTTTCCATACACCGGTATCTGTATGTGTGTGTGTGTGTGTGGTGTGTGTGTGTGTGTGTGTGTGTGTATGTGTGTGTGTGTGTGTGTGTGAAAAGGGGGAAGAAGTAGTGGGAAGAGGGAGGGGGGGAGGGGGATCCCTACTCATATGTATCTGTTGAGACTACATGAATGGAATCTAACGTGTGTGTGTGTGTGTGTGTGTGTGTGTGTGTGTGTGTGTGTGTGTGTGTGTGTGTTGTGTGTGTGTGTGTGTGTGTGCTGCTCCAGCAAACAAAACACAACGGCAATGAAAAATAAAACCAACTCTGCAACTCCTATGGAAATGGAACGTGTGTATGGAACAACAAACTGGCCACCGAGCAGAGGCTGGTAAAGGTAACACCATCTCCTATACAAGCACAGACAACTATACTTAACCATCAAACTTCATAAAAGCAACTAGAACAAATTGTTGTTGTTGTGTATGTTTCCATACACCAGTATCTCTGTGTGTAAGGGGAAGAAGCAGTGGGAGTGGGGGGGTGGGGAGGGGGGGGGGGGAGATTCCCACGTGGCTTATGACCCACGAGGAGCTAGTGAGACAATCAGTAGTGGACTACAAAAATGGCCGGCAGTCATTGGAAGAAACTACAAACAGAAATGGTGGGCGTTGGTCTTTTTACACAAAAAAAATAAACTCCATGGCAATCTCTAACTTTATCTTTACAAAGGATCCCTACTCATATGAATCTGTTGAGACTAAGTGAATGCAATCTACCGTGTGTGTGTGTGTGTGTGTGTGTGTGTGTGTGTGTGTGTGTGTGTGTGTGTGTGTGTGTGTGTGTGTGTGTGTGTGTGTGTGTGTGTGTGTGTGTGTGTGTGTGTGTGTGTGAGAGAGAGAGAGGGGGAGGGAGAGAGGGGGGAAAGGGGGAGAGAGAGGGAGAAAGACGCGCATGAGCACGTGAAAACACAGCGAAGAATAAGCCAACACTGCTGCTCGCTGGAGCCAACACAACACAACACAGCGCAGCGGCAATGAAAACCCAACACTGCAAACCAAAAAGCGAAAAAATAAACCCAGCATTTAGCTAACACTTTAAAGGGACACTGTAACATTGTAAGTAATCTATTAGCTAAAATCAATATCCTCATTCATAAATATGTCCTCATTGGTGTAAAATCACCTCTGACAATAATCTGAATTATGCTCCTGAGCTGAGAATTACAAATATTAATATTACATGTTGTACATTGAGCAGGCAGGTCTTATGGAGGCATCCATGTTTTTGGAACGTCATCAGGTGCATTGTTCAGAATTTAGAATTGTTCTTGTCCTTGAAGGCCACTGTAGCTTCTGTTATTATTCTAAAGGGGCGGGGTTACCAGGGAGCGTTGCATTCTAGAACTTTCTTGATGATGTCATATTACACAGTGTCCTTTAAAAACGGTATAAAAGTCTGACCTGTGAGCACGTATCCCACGGCTCTGCAGCTTCCTAAGGGAACGTGGTCGATTCAAACCATCGGACGGTTTTCCAACAGCTCGTCTCCCGAACTCCGCGGTCCGAGGGAAACGTCTGATCCTTGGGTCCAGATTAGCTTTCCATCGCGGCGCAGACAGAGCTAACAGCTGGTAAAGCTACGGTGTGTAACTTTTCCACTGTAATATTTGGCAAAAATGTCATATTAGCCATTCAGCTGTATGTAGGTGGAGAGGTCTGAGAATATCTACTCATCACCTTGCTCTCCCTGCCTCTGTGTGCCGGTCCCCAAAACATGCCACCGCTCATGTACACTTTGACCAATCAGAGCGAGGCTCCTATTCTAAAAAACAATTAAAAAAAAAAATAAATAAAAAAAGCCAATTCTCTGTTCTTATTGGCTGTTGGGACTGTCCATTCGCTTTGGCACCGACGTTGTTGGTGTAGAGCGTTAGAAAGGGTCTGTTGTATCTCCGTATTTCTCCACACCATGGACCAAGGCACGGGCGCCGCCATTTTGGAAGCGTCATAGTTGGAATGTCTTCAGCTCTACAGAAGCACAGAATGGAACAGCTGGCCACACTGTGTCCATCAGAACTACCAGCTGGAATGTTCTGGAAGAAGTTCTGTTGCTTTTTCATATTACACACTGCACCTTTAAGACAAGACACAAAAACAACCAACTTAACCACTGTTGCCAAGCAGCTGAAAACACACACACAAATAACTCAACAGTTATCTTAAACCTGCAGTGCGTAGAATTCTGGGTTTTATTTCCTAGCAGATTTTGTAGAAAGTAATTATAATATCCATAAGTACATTTAATTTAGTGCATAATAGCTGAAATTTTTTTTTTGAATTAAAATGTTTTCCCTTAGAAAGGGTCTCATATATGTCCATATTTCTGCATATTTTGGACCAAGGCCTAGTGCCGCCATCTTGAAAGTGTCATAGTTAGAATGTCATCAGGTGCATTGTTTAAAATGTAGAATTGTTCTTGTCCGCTGAGACTCTCAGCTCTTTTAAATCTGGTCTCAAAACGTTCTTGTTTCCCTTTTAGCCTGTAATTTTATTTTTTTATTTTTTTGGTAAAATATTTTAATTCTTTTATTTAAATGTTGTATTTTTATAAATGTTTTAAATTTGTTCCTTTTTTGTATTTGTATTCTTTATTTGATTTTAACCCTGTGAAGCACCTTGAGTGGCCCTGTGCCTGAAATGTGCTCTATAAATAAAATTGCCTTGCCTTGCCCTTTAAGGCCACTGTAGCTTCTGTTATTATTCTAAAGGGTTGGGGTTACCCAGGGAGTGTTGCATTCTAGAACTTTATTGATGATGTCATATTACACACTGCACCTTTAAAGGGGCACTGTGTAATATGACATCATCTAGAAAGTTCTAGACACTTTACAAAAAAAAGTGCATTATGCACATATAATCAGTATGGAAAAGCATGTGAGATATAATATTAATAATACTTATATAAATATATAGCCTATATATAACATTATTATAATTTAATAATACTTCAGTCTCTTATAATATTATTAGCGACTGAAGGCTATTTACTTTTTATACAGTCACATGACAATTGCATAGAAAACCGACGTGATAATGTTAAGTCTAGCAGTAATCATACATGCTCACAGTTTCAATAAGCACTGCATAACATTTTGGCAACGTTTTCTTCAAAAAAGGGACCATGACAAATCTAGCTACTTTTTCTGGTGTTATTGGTGACTTTTTCGCTCAAGTATCGCTCTTTACTCTAATCAACGATCAGCGGGTGCCTCCCCTGCCTCTCCCCCTTCCCAGGGCACTGACAGGCGCTGCTGGCAAACAATTAGGCCTATCGCTCATTTTAATTTATCGCGCAATTAATTGATTTATTGCATATCGCTACAGGCCTATGAGGACATATTTATGAATGAGGATATTGATTTTAGCTAATGAATTACTTAAAATGTTACACAGTGTCTCTTTAAGAAACACTAAACACAGAGAACACTTAGAAAGAACCTCTTACCTTCTCAGAGGGTGAAACAATGAGCCAAGCAGAGCACTCGGGTCTCAGGGCAGATATAAACCACACACACCTGGTCTCAATCAGCCAATCAGACAATCACTGCCACACCCACACACACAGTCTCTCTCTCTCTCTCTCTCTCTCTCTCTCTCTCTCTCCTCTCTCTCTCTCTCTCTCTCTCTCTCTCTCTCTCTCTCTCTCTCTCTCTCCACACACTCAGATTGCAGTGAGGGAATCACACAGGCAACTTCAAAAGTAATTTCTCACACATTATAAGTACCTTACAAAATCCTCCACACTGCATTTCATACTTTTTTCAACATGTTTTATGATCATTGTTTTTTTATATGATAGATTGTGTTATTAGAAAATATGACAAACAAGCTGAGAAACACACACACACACACACACACACACACACACACACACACACACACACACACACACACACACACACACACACACACACACACACACACACACACACAGTCTCTCTCTCTCTCTCTCTCTCTCTGGGATTTATAAAGCCTAAAATATCCTGCCGTGCAATAGCCTCTGGACACCACAGGATGGCGCTCGCTACACAATTTCTGTCTATCTATCTATCTATCTATCTATCTATCTATCTATCTATCTATCTATCTATCTATCTATCTATCTATCTATCTATCTATCTATCTATCTATCTATCTATCTATCTATCTATCTATCTATCTATCTATCTATCTATCTATCTATCTATCTATCTATCTATCTATCTATCTATCTATCTATCTATCTATCTATCTATATATCTGTCTATCTATCTATCTATCTATCTATCTATCTATCTATCTATCTATCTATCTATCTATCTATCTATCTATCTATCTATCTATCTATCTATCTATCTATCTATCTATCTATCTATCTGTCTATCTATCTATCTATCTATCTATCTATCTATCTATCTATCTATCTATCTATCTATCTATCTATCTAGAGCTGTAATAACGACAGCAGTAAATAAAGTGTCTAAACTAAATGTCCTCTGGCTTGTTCAGTGGTTATCTCTTCATAAGGTTGAGTCAGACCCTGTTTGATCTGAAAAATACTTAATCTTTATCTTTCTCAGTCATGTTCTATCCAGATTCTGTTGTAGTTCCTCACATCTCCACTGGAGGGTACTGACGAGGCGATGGAAACTTTGAAGGTTCAGTTCATACTGAATTAAAGGGACACTGTGTAACATTTTAAGTAATGTATTAGCTAAAATCAATATCCTCATTCCTACATATGTCCT
>CM047521.1:952705-955205 GCA_026122265.1 Ammodytes dubius | reverse complement strand
CGGGGTGTTGGTGAGAATGACATCAATAAGTGTTGCTCTATTTGGGTGTTTGGGTCACATCGGGAGGGAATGGCCTCATGTCTGAATTGTGCTATAGAAATAAACTTGCCTTGCCTATCTGTCCGTCCGTCCGTCCGTCCGTCCGCCTCTCTCTCTCTCTCTCTCTCTCTCTCTCTCTCCTCTCTCCTCTCTCTCTCTCCCTCTCTCTCTCTCCCTCTCTCTCTCTCCCTCTCTCTCTCTCTCTCTCCCTCCTCTCTCTCCTCTCTCTCTCTCTCTCTCTTTTATGACATCATATGATTCATTGTAAAGCTTAACAGTATTGTATGATGTATTCCTGTCAGCTCCCTGTCTCTCTCTCTGCTTCAGTTTAAACTTTCTGAACTTTTGATTGACAGATGATGATGTCATATTCCTCCGTGTTCCTCGTCACCATGGTGATCCAGCTGACTGTCGCCATGCCGACCTGCACGCTGCAAGGAGACTTGGTCCGGACTGCACACAACCTGCTAAGAGACCTGGTGTTGTGTGTGTGTGTGTGTGTGTGTGTGTGTGTGTGTGTGTGTGTGTGTGTGTGTGTGTGTGTGTGTGTGTGTGTGTGTGTGTGTGTGTGTGTGTGTGTGTGTGTTGTGTGTGTGTGTGTGTCTGTGTGTGACTGTGTGTGTGTGTCTGCCTGTCTGTCTCTCTGTTAGTTTATTAACAGTTCCCTGTCTCTCTCTCTGTTAGTTTATTAACAGTTACCTGTCTCCCTCTCTGTCTGTCTCCCTCCCTGTCTCTCTCCCTGTTAGTTTATTAACAGTTCCCTGTCTCTCTCTCTGTTAGTTTATTAACAGTTCCCTGTCTCTCTCTCTGTTAGTTTATTAACAGTTACCTGTCTCCCTCCCTGTCTGTCTCCCTCCCTGTCTCTCTCCCTGTTAGTTTATTAACAGTTCCCTGTCTCTCTCCCTGTTAGTTTATTAACAGTTCCCTCTCTCTCTCTCTCTCTGTTAGTTTATTAACAGTTCCCTCTCTCTCTCCCTGTTAGTTTATTAAACAGTTCCCTGTCTCTGTATTACCTGTCTGTCCCTCTTACCTGTCTGTCTGTCTCTCTGTCTGTTAGTTTATTAACAGTTCAGTATTACCTGTCTGTCCCTCTTACCTGTCTGTCCTATAGCCGTACTCCTGCTGTCCTATAGGGACTCGTATTCCTGACTGCACACATACCCTGCTAGCAGACCCTGTCTGTCTGTTGTGTGTGTCCTGTTGTTGTTGTTGTCTGTCTGTTGTTCTCTTACCTGTGTGTTGTCCGTTTACCTGTGCTGTGCTGTTTTACCTGTCGTCCGTCGTGCGTGCGTGCTCTTCTCTGTAGGTGGGCTCAGTGTCTGTCTGCTGTTGTCTGTAGTGGTGTCAGTATTACTGTGTGTTGTCTCCTATGTGGGTGTTCCTGTGTGTCTCTGTTTGTTGTCTTCGTCTATACGTGTGTCAGTATTCTGTCTGTCTGTCTCTCTTCTGTCTGTCTGTCTGTCTGTCTGTATCCTGTCTGTCCTGTCTGTCTGTCTGTCTCTTCTGTTTGCTATTACAGTCCCCTGTCTCTCTCCTGTAGGGGGCGCGGTTTCCGCTCCACTGTCTGAGATACAACACTAACATCTCTTTCCCTGACTCCGCCCTCCTCGACGCCTCGGCCAATAGCACGCAGGTAATGAAACCCTCTCAGCCAATCACTGGGCGGCTTGTGCATGTTTACAGTCATGTTGTCTCTAAATGTTTTTTTGGTTTTAGATACTTTAATTTTGATTTTTTCCTAAAGAAACTTTTTTTTTTAATCATTTTGGAATACTTTAACTATGTCCATAAATTTGCAAAAATTAACACAACTAAAAAGGAAAAATAAAATAAAAAACTATTACGGCTTTTACTGGCGGGAAATATAGTGGAGCTGGCTTCTGATTGGATGCCTATTTCTAAACCCTGTCTTGTGATTGGATGCCATTTTCTAATCCCTGTCCTGTGATTGGTCCTCGCAGTGCCGCGCTGCGCTGTGGTTGGTGCACGAGACGCTGCAGGGGGCGGGGCTTATGTTCGAGGAAAACGAACTTCCTGTTTCGGTGAAATGGGACGAAAGGAAACTGGAACATTATCTGAACCTGCAAGACAGAGTCCTGGGAGAAGGCAGCTGTGTGAGTGTCTATGTCTGTCGTCTGTCTGTCTGTCTGTCTGTCTGTCTGTCTGTCTGTCTGTCTGTCTGTCTGTCTGTCTGTCTGTCTGTCTGTCTGTCTGCTGTCTGTCTGTCTGTCTGTCTGTCTGTCTGTCTGTCTGTCTGTCTGTCTGTCTGTCTGTCTGTCTGTCTGTCTGTCTCTGTCTGTCTGTCTGTCTGTCTGTCTGTCTGTCTGTCTGTCTGTCTGTCTGTCGTCTGTCTGTCTGTCTGTCTGTCTGTCTGTAGTCTCTCTCTCTGTCTGTCTGTGTCTCTATCTGTCTTTTCTCTGTCTGTCTCTCTGTCTGTCTCTATCTCTCACTTAGCTGTGTG
>CM047521.1:927705-947705 GCA_026122265.1 Ammodytes dubius | reverse complement strand
GCCTTCTTGCGATCCTTCACGCCGCTGATCTGAGGAAAGTAAACGTCGAGCCCTAGCAACAGCGCGGCGCACACACAGCTGAGCGTTCCCATGGAGACGGCGTAGCGACAGGCGTTCTGGTTCTGGTTGAAGATGCAAAACTCCTCTTCCTCCTCCGGACGGTTAGCATAGCCCTCGTTAGCCACGCAGCCCAACACCACTATGGAAAAGAGCTGGAAACAACACACAAGCTAGGTTAGTGTGTGTAATGTAACACACACACACTCACTCACTCACCCACACACACACACAGACACACTCACACACACACAGACACACACACACTCACTCACACAGACACACACAGACACACACACACACTCACTCACCCAGACCCCCCCACACACACAGACCCCCCCCCCCCCCTCACTCACCCAGCAGAGGACAGACCCCCCCCCCCCACCACACAGAGAGAGAGAGAGAGAGAGACTCACTCACCCAGCAGAGAGAGAGAGACACACAGAGAGAGAGAGAGAGACTCACTCACCCAGCAGAGGATGCGTATCACAGTCTGAGGTTGTCTGAAGAAGGTCAGAGGGTCGAAAGCTTCGCCGGCTTTACCAGCGCCGTACGCCTGAAACCCATCCATCAGAACGCTCCTGGTCCCCCGAACTACACCCCTTTAGACCCCTTTAGTCCCCTTTAGACCCCTTTACACCCCTTTAGACCTGTTTAAACACACACACACACCAATAAGGGACCCTTCTACCCTCACCCCAACCCTTCAACTCAACCTCCTAACTCCTATGGTGTCCGTTCAAGAGAAGTCAGATGCAGAAAATTGTCCAGTTTGGATTTTTTTTTTTTTTTTTTTTACGATTTCCGACCTCAAAGTATTCGAGGTAGAAATGGATTTCCTCCGAGTTGAACACTATGAACTGTGACGTTAACCAGCGTCCCACTCTTGTCTTCCTAGCAGCAACAACCACTCAGATTTCTACCACCTCAAGTTTGTCCCAATACCAGTCCAGTTAAGCCCAGTTCGGCCCTGTAGTTCGGTCCTCTTAAACCCTTCTGTGGTCCTCTGTAAAATGGTCCGTTTCTCTCAAATGTTGCCAGCTATCTGTATTTTCCTTCAAGGCTAATTTGACTCAAAGCCACACACAGAGAGACACACACACACACACACACAACACACACACACACACACACACACACACACAACACACACACACACACAGAACGACTCAGTGATAATCTGTCTTAATCCTGCTCATCCCCTTGAAGGGATTAAAACCCTGAGCTCTGTCTCGCAGGCTCAATGTCCCGCCCTCAAACATTTATTTATTTGTTTGTTTGTTTGTTTATTCATTCTAACTCTGCCTGTCTCCCTGCAGCTGTCTGTCTGTCTGTGTGTCTATCTATCTATCTATCTATCTATCTATCTATCTATCTATCTATCTATCTATCTATCTATCTATCTATCTATCTATCTATCTATCTATCTATCTATCTATCTATCTATCTATCTATCTATCTATCTATCTATCTATCTATCTATCTATCTATCTATCTATCTATCTATCTATCTATCTATCAGGGCTAAGACAAGTGTAGAAATTGTAGGTTTTGGAAGAGAGAGAAGCTTTTAAAGATGATGTAGAGTTAGAGGGTTCAGAATGTGAGGATCGCTCACTCTCTCATGATCATTACTCATCATAAGGGGTCGGGTCTCAGGGCCAGCAGCTTGAGCAGGGGACCCCAAACTTCTCCTTCCCGGGCCACAGTCACTGCCCCGTCATTATTCACATGAAGGCTGAATGTTTACATTGAACTCACAGTCAGAGAGATAGCGTGCCACAGACACAGACAGACGTTTTGTGCTTCTCTTCTGCCCTGGGTGCTGCCTGTCAGGCTGCAGACTCTGCCTGTCTTACTGCTGGGTGTGTCGGGCTGAGCCTGAGAGGAAGCCTGCAGACTGAACTCAGGGCAGAGCACCGCCCCGGCTGTTTCCTGCTTCAAATACTTAACCTCAAAGTTTTTTGAACAAATACTTGAGGCCAGAGGCGCCAAGCACAAAGGGCGGTACACCCAGAGCTAGGACCGGCCCGAGGTTAGACTGGTTGGACTGGTTCTTAATGCTCCGGCTGTTTACTGTTTACTGCTTCAAATATTTTCACTTCTGACTGAACGTCGTGACGCAGTTTATTTTCTCCTCTAAAGCTGCAGCTGAAGGTAAGAGATCCACTCTGCTCTCACTGTTAATAATAATAATAATGATCATATTTTATTATATTTTATTATTTCTAGTGTAAATCTAGTTCCAGTAGAAACAGAAAAGTTGTGGAATGTGTCCAAACTCATAACTCAGAGTTTCACAGGAAACTAGAGACGAAGGAGGTGACAGCCATTAACAAAGATCCTCCATGTTGTGTTAATGTTATTCTATTACAGTTTTTGCCGAATGCTTACACACACGTTGCAGACATTGGCCCAATGTGTCAAAACTGAACACACAGGCCGAATAGGACAAAGCACAGGGAGATAATCTTCTAACTTATACGGCAAAATGAAACTCTTGAAACAAAACCTAACAATCCCATTTCAAAACTGTTTTTAGCATCAAAACAATACACACATGCACCTTTTGAATTACTCTTTCCTAGCAGCAACAACACACAGATGGGCTTTATGCAAAACACAGCTGTATTCAGTACTTTGGATGGTTTTTGACTTTAAAAGTCTCATACAGATTTTTTTTGTGAAAGATTGATCCACTGGAGTTGATCTAGACACATGAATCAAAATGTAAACACTTCAGATTTTTTATTTTATTTTGCCATTTCAGGATTTTGCAAAAGTAAAAAAAAAAACACACAAAGACACACAAGAAATGCTACCACTAGAATGTTCTACAAAACATAGTGTTGTAGGGGAATGATTGGAAGACATTTAGGCTATGGATCCTGTCTCCTGTTGGCATCTGGCCACATCACCTCATCCACGTCACAGGCAATGTCCTCCCTTGCCAAGCAACGGGGGAAATATCCAACCTCTAGAAGAATTTTTTGGAAAGATTGATCCACTATATTTTCAATTAGACACTTTTTTTTTAGAAAAGCTTCTGAAAAAAAGTGTATATTGCAATTTCATGGTTTTGGCCAACAAAAGAAAAAAACACAACAAATAGGATTGCAGTTCAACAAGCAATTCAGTGTGTCACTATGAACTCTGAATTTCACTAAAATAAAATAAAATAAGTGTTGTAAGGAATGGGGCGAGTGGATTATGAATCCTTTGGATACCGCCTCCTGTTTGCGTCTGGCCACATCGCCTCATCGACATCACATTCAATGTCATCCTTTGAGAAGCAACAGCGAAAATATCACCTGATATCCAGTCTAAATGACCTAATTATTGAGCTATTGTGTAGTTGGGCTGGACTTTCTGCCCAGGCTCCTATATTGTTAGGCCATGATCTATAACATGGTCCACTATAGTGACCCTGTCTCCGTCTGTTGCCTTCTTTGTCCTTGTCCTCCTGCCGCTCTCTCTTGTCCTTTTCCCCTGACTCTCTCTCTCTCTCTCTTTCTCTCTCTCTCTCTCTCTCTCTCTCTCTCTCTCTCCTCCTCTTCCCCTGACTCTTACTGTCTCACAAAGAAGCTGAGCTAACCTGTATTTGTAGTGATAAGGCTCACACTGATTTGTATTCAATTAGTTTTATTTTGTATATTTCATGTGTGTGAGTCTGTGTGATTTTCCAAGTTTGGTTGTGTTTTGTATTTTACATAGCCGTGTTTTCCCAATGATTGGAGGAGATTTCATTTTTGAACAATGTGTCTTAGGTAAAAAACTGTGTGTAGTGTTTTGCAAGAAGTGTTTTGGAGAATTTCAAACACAGTGCAAAGCATATTTTGTGTTTGTGGGGTTGGTGCTTGTGTTTAGGGCATGGTCACAAAAGTTAGAGGTTGCGATGCTTTGGGCCTAGCAACCACTATTAGTGTGTAAGCATTATGCAAAAACTGTAATAGAACTAGTTACATATGAGTGTGTTGATGCAGTAATCTACTCTGACAGTGTGCTGTTAGTACGGTGACTGCAGTAAAGGAGCTGAGCACTTCAGCAGGAAACTTTGGACTTGTTGTTCTACTACATGTATCTGACGGCTCGTTACTTTACACATTCACATTTTACTCACAAAGTATTTGATCAACAAGTCAAATCTGAAGTTAAAGTATCAGCAGTGAATGAAGTCTTTACCTTCTGCTGTCTCATGAAGGACATTCTGTTCTTAATACTTGTAGTAAAACGTTGCATTTCCCCGTGTAACAGCAGCAGTAGTGAATACTGGTTGTGTACAGGCTGCTGTACTTCACTCTGCGTGGGCTGTTTCTGGCTTTAATCTGGCGCCATCTGCTGGAAGTTTGGAATTATACAAACCATGATTTATCTTTATTGTCTGTGACGTGGCTCACACAAGTGTGTGTGTGTGTGTGTGTGTGTATGTGTGTGTGTGTGTGTGTGTGTGTGTGTGTGTGTGTGTGTGTGTTGGAAAGAAAGGATGTGTTTTCTCTGCAGGTGAAAGTGTGTGTGGAGGTGTGGGCTCTGCTATGGATCAGAGTGAGGACAGAGAGGAGGGAGGGGAACATGGCGGCCAGACCAAAGCTCAGAGGTGACATGAGGATCTCTAACTGTCCATGACTCAAATCACTGCACTGTCATTATTCACTCTCAAAGCTCTGTGTGTGTGTGTGTGTGTGTGTGTGTGTTGTGTTCAACAGACCAGACTCTCCTGGACCTGGAGCCAGCTGTTTGTCCTTCAGGAGCGACTGGTCTAAAGATGCTATCATTCATTTCAAAGGACAAGAACCGTCGGCTGCAGAGAGGTAAACTGTTACTAACATTTAAATATCTGATTCATGTTTCAACAGTTTATTTTCAGTTTGGTTCATTTCTATTCCCACATGTGAAAGCTGCTCAGTGTAACTCCTGTGTTCTGGGTGCAGTGCAGATTATTGACTGTTTCCTGTGTTTCTATCAGGAGGAAGCTGGAAACACCAGAGCCCAGCTGTTGGTCCTTGAAGAGTGATGAGTCTAAGAGTAGTCCTTTATTATTCAAAGATGGACGTCCGTCTGTTGATCTAAGGTAAGGATTTAACCTTCCTCTCATGTTAGGGTCGCCACCGACCCGTTTTGGTTTTCAAATGCATAAAAGAAGCACTTACATTTTGTTTATTGCATCAAGATTTCTTGACTTTGTCAGGAACCTCTATTTCAACAAAATAAAAAAAAATAAAAAATAAATTAACTTAATTATAAAATGCTCTGGTGGAAATTATAACACTGGTGGTGTAAGTGTCGTTTTCGACCCGGTTATAGAATAAGATGTAAAAAACAATAACTAGAGCCAAAACTGAAATCATAAGTGCACTGTCAGCCAACACAATGACAGTCAGCTCCTCTCCCAATCATGTGAGCTCTGGGGAGGTTCTCATTTTGACTTGTTTTGCCCTTATACTTGCATAAAAGCAAAACAAACAGACGGGCATATCCAGACATATGAGGTCAATTCAGTATATAGTTGGTGACTTGCAGAGTGCACATCTCCTATTTGCAGCATTCACAAATGAGGAGATATACAGTGAGCCAAGTTCTGGATCATGTTTTTGGTGAAAATGGCCACCTGATACTAAAAATAAGAGGTGTCAGGTCTGCCGAAGCACTAAGGACAGAAAGATAAACGTATTGTGATTTACCTGCAATAAATATTAAGACTTCGGTTTAACATTATTCAGTCGTAGTCATTAGCTGTGCAAATGCCAAGCTCCCCAGTAGACAGTGTATCTCAAAAAGTTCATATAAGATCTGTAAACACTAAAGCCTCGTTTCCACTGAGGTACAGTTCAGTTCTGTTTGGTACAGAATGCAGTTATTTGTGTTTCCACTGTGAAGGGAGAATAACTGATGGAGGATCTCCACTCTGCAGCGTCTGAGGTTTAAACACGGGGTGGTGTCAAGTAGAAGCTGATCCCAGCTCAGCTGCTCTAACCTCTCCTGCTGTATCTCTGCCTGACCCCTCACCCATCAGTTTGCCCCTGGCCCTCGGTTTGCCCCTTCCCTCTGTTATGCAGACACCAGCTGCCCCTGGAGGGAAACTTTAACCCCAGACATGAGCTCATTCTTTATGGTTTCTCCACAGAGTCGACCAGGAGATCTCAGAGGTTCCCAGTGGTCGGTCTGACCAGCAGCATCAAACACACCTGGACTCCACATTCAGGGTCTGTACAACAACTACTTTCCATCTGTTCTGTTCACAACAACCTCCATGTTTAACTAACTTTATGGCGGCTGTGGCAAGTGTGTAGGGTGGTCGACCCTCAACTACAGGGTCGTGGTTCGATCCCCGTCCCCCCACGCAAGTCAAAGTGGGAACAGGTCTCCTCGCCCCCAGGCTCTGGAACAGCCTTCCCCTCCACATCCGTGCAGCACAGTCCCTAAATGTTTTTAAATCACTTTTAAAAACCCACCTCTTCTCTCTTGCCTTCTGCTAGCCAACTCCTGCAGGCATTGTCGTTTTAACCTCTGTGTTGTTGTTTTTATTTCTTATTTGTTTCTTTTTAATTGTGTCAAATCCTGTTTTTACTGCACTAAATTGTTCTTTATGTGAAGCACTTTGGTGGGGCTTAGCCGTCTGTAAATGTGCTATATAAATAAACTTGACTTGACTTGACTTGACTCCTTGCTTCATGATTTTAGTTTGATCGTGTCAATCATATAATTTTCTGTTCCAGCTGCTGGAGGAAAACATCGTCACTTTTGTGAAGAACGAGCTGAAGAAGATGCAGAAGCTTCTGAGTCAAGATTACCCAGAATGCTTAGAGGGTCAGAATGAGGATGAGGAGCAGAGCAGCAGCAGAGAGGCATTTCTGAAGATCACACTGGACTTCCTGAGGAGAATGAAGCAGAAGGAGCTGGCTGACCTTCTGTGGAGCAGTAAGAGGATTTCTCTAAAGGTTTAACATGATGGGGAAATGGGACATTTACTGAAGTCTCAAGAGATGGAGGGAGACATGTTTATATTTGTTTATTTATATATTTTCATCATGAATCCCACGTTGATATTATATTTCAGTCTTTCCCTCAGGAAATGTGTTAGTTAAGGTGGTTGGTTGGGGGGGTGGGGGTGATCTGTGATGCAATAGCCTTTAATATATTATTGGTAATCATGTTTGTTTTTTAAATACAGAGGTTATTGATAGTTTTGTAATATGTCATTCTTATTTAAAACATAAAAATAGGGCATAATACATATATACAAATATTTATACTGTATGTGCATTCATATTTTCATCATGAAGCCCTCAGTGGTATTATATGTGCCGTTAACGACTGTTGATTCATTCTGATGTTTGTTCATTCAGGAAGTCTTTCTGCTGAAGATTGTCAGTGTGAACTAAAGTCAAACCTGCAGAAGAAGTTCCAGGTTGTGTTTGAGGGGATCGCTAAAGCAGGAAACCCAACCCTTCTGAATCAGATCTACACAGAGCTCTACATCACAGAGGGAGGGACTGGAGAGGTCAATGATGAACATGAGGTCAGACAGATTGAAACAGCATCCAGGAAACCACACAGACCAGAAACCACCATCAGACAAGAAGACATCTTTAAAGTCTTACCTGGAAGAGATGAACCAAGCAGAACAGTGATGACAAAGGGAGTGGCTGGCATTGGGAAAACAGTCTTAACACTGAAGTTCACTCTGGACTGGGCTGAAGATAAAACCAACCAGGACATACAGTTCACATTTCCATTCACCTTCAGAGAGCTGAATGTGCTGAAAGAGAAAAAGTTCAGCTTGGTGGAACTTGTTCATCACTTCTTCACTGAAACCAAAGCAGCAGGAATCTGCAACTTTGAAGAGTTCCAGGTTGTGTTCATCTTTGACGGTCTGGATGAGTGTCGTCTTCCTCTGGACTTCCACAACAATGAGATCCTGACTGATGTGATAGAGTCCACCTCAGTGGATGTGCTGCTGACAAACCTCATCAGGGGGAAACTGCTTCCCTCTGCTCGCCTCTGGATAACCACACGACCTGCAGCAGCCAATCAGATCCCTCCTGACTGTGTTGGCATGGTGACAGAGGTCAGAGGGTTCACTGACCCACAGAAGGAGGAGTACTTCAGGAAGAGATTCAGAGATAAGGAGCAGGCCAACAGAATCATCTCCCACATCAAGAAATCCCGAAGCCTCCACATCATGTGCCACATCCCAGTCTTCTGCTGGATCACTGCTACAGTTCTGGAGGATGTGTTGAAGACCGGAGAGGGAGGAGAGCTGCCCAAGACCCTGACTGAGATGTTCATCCACCTCCTGGTGGTTCAGGCCAAACTGAAGAACACCAAGTATGATGAAGGAGCTGAGACAGATCCACACTGGAGTCCAGAGAGCAGGAAGATGATCGAGTCTCTGGGAAAACTGGCTTTTGAGCAGCTGCAGAAAGGAAACCTGATCTTCTATGAATCAGACCTGACAGAGTGTGGCATCGATATCACAGCAGCCCCAGTGGTCTCAGGAGTGTTCACACAGATCTTTAGAGAGGAGAGAGGACTGTACCAGGACAAGGTGTTCTGCTTCGTCCATCTGAGCGTTCAGGAGTTTATGGCTGCTCTTCATGTCCATCTGACGTTCATCAACTCTGGAGTCAATCTGATGTCAGAAGAACAAACAACCTCCCAGGAATCTACAGAGACACAGTTCTACCAGAGTGCTGTGGACAAGGCCTTACAGAGTCCAAATGGACACCTGGACTTGTTCCTCCGCTTCCTCCTGGGTCTTTCACTGCCGACCAATCAGAGTCTCCTCAGAGGTCTGCTGACACACACAGGAAGTAGCTCACAGACCAATCAGACAACAGTCCAGTACATCAAGAATAAGATTGAGGAGACTCCCTCTGCAGAGAAAAGCATCAATCTGTTCCACTGTCTGAATGAACTGAACGATCGTTCTCTAGTGGAGGAGATCCAACGGTCCCTGAGTTCAGGAAGTCTCTCCACAGATAAACTGTCTCCATCTCAGTGGTCAGCTCTGGTCTTCATCTTACTGTCATCAGGAGAAGATCTGGATGTGTTTGACCTGAAGAAATACTCTGCTTCAGAGGAGGCTCTTCTGAGGCTGCTGCCAGTGGTCAAAGCCTCCAACAAAGCTCTGTACGTAGGATTTATTCATATGTAAATAATCTTTTAACAAGAAGACTATTCAATAACTTTTTCTCTTATTGTTGTCTCTCCAGGCTGAGTGGCTGTAACCTCTCAGAGAGAAGCTGTGAAGCTCTGTCCTCAGTTCTCAGCTCCTCCTCTAGTCTGAGAGAGCTGGACCTGAGTAACAACGACCTGCAGGATTCAGGAGTGAAGCATCTGTCTGCTGCCCTGAAGAGTCCACACTGTAAACTGGAAACTCTCAGGTCAGATTATCAACAGATACCTTGTTGTTTTATTTTAAAAATCCATTGTGAATTACAAAATAACCTGCGTCCACAAATGCTATAAAATATTTAAATATTTAAAAACAGAATAAAGTGCTAAATTAGGTTATAACCCTGCTTCCTTTAAGCATGGATAGTAGTGACTGAGTGTGGAGAGAGAAAGGTAGGCAGACAGATAAAGGGAGGAAGAGATAGGCCTAGCTTTATTTTATAATTTAGTGTGTGTGTGTGTGTGTGTGTGTGTGTGTGTGTGTGTGTGTGTGTGTGTGTGTGTTTGTGTGTGTGTGTGTGTGTGTGTGTGTAGTCTGTCAGGTTGTCTGATCACAGAGAAAGGCTGTGCTTTTCTGGCCTCAGCTCTGAGCTCCAACCCCTCCCATCTGAGAGAGCTGGACCTGAGCTACAACCATCCAGGAGCCTCAGGAGTGGAGCTACTGTCTGCTGGACGGGACGGTCCCCTATGGAGACTGGACACTCTCAGGTATGAAGAGGCTGCTGTCAGTCTGATAGAGGAGAAGAGCTGGGGACAGTTTATCATATGACCCTGACACACCAATGGTGTTTGTCCGTCTCCATTTGACTCAGTTTGGCTCAGCTCCTCAGCCATGTAGGGTTTGCATTTCCATTACAGCAGACCTACTGAACCCTCTAACCCCTAACCCTCTTACCCTCTCATCCTCTAACCCCTAACCCTAACCCTCTTACCCTCTAACCCTAACCCCTAACAACCCACATTCACTTCTGGAGTTAATTACATCTGAAAGGAGAAAATTAAAACGGTGGTTTGACAATAATAAATTATCATTGAATTTAAGCAAAACAAAAATCATGTTTTTTTGGAAATTTAAATTTAAATAATGACGTAAATGTTAATAGATGGAGTTAATATTGAAAGAGTTAAAATCGACCACAAGCTCAGCTGGAACCATCACATAAAACATGTTAAATCTAAACAGTCACAAAGCATCTCAGTCCTGTGTAAAGCAAAGCATATATTGGATCACAAATCATTGCATATGCTCTACTGCTCAATGATCCTACCTTATTAAATTACTGTGTGGAGGTCTGGGGGACCACTTACAAAAGCTCACTGCTACCACTAGTCACACTTCAAAAACGAGCCATAAGAATAATCAATAAAGCAGATATTATGATCACACCAACCTCATGTTCTTACATTCACATACTGTAGAGTTCATTGACCTGGTTGACTATCAAGTGGCACAAAGTTTAAAGGTTACATATTATGCTAAATGCACTTTTTAAATGTGTTCTAACATATCCATGGGTCCACGGTGTGCCTAGAGACTGCCAAAATATAAAAAAATAACAATCTCTCCTTTTCTCACTCTCCCCCTTTCTAGCTTCGGGAAAAGCATTGATATTTTGCCCATAACAAGCTCTTTATATTCTCCACAGCAGTCTGAAAATGCCTCGTTTTTAGCCAGACAAAGCATAGGAAGGCAATAGAGTTTAAGTCTAACTTTGAAGCTCATTTTTTCACTGATTTTCGTGATATCTTTAGCCGTTAGCTTCCGTGCTAACATTCAGTACAGGCACTGTGGACAGGCTACTACTACAGGCTATGGACCGGTCGCTTCCAGAGAGGGCGGGGGCAGCTCAAAGATTGTATATTTACGAGGGGAGCTGCAGCTCGGTTTCAAAAACAGGCCACCGTGAGATTAGCTGAACATCAGGGTTTAGAGGCATACTATAATAAATGATCTGAACGTTTTTTTCAGCAAACAACTAAAGAAAAACGTATTGGGGACCTCTAAGACCATGTAATATTGACAGAAAAGTGTATAATATGTGAGCTTTAACGCCAGAAACAAACTGCTGTACCAAACTGTATAGATAGGATTGTATAAATATATAAAGTGTAAATATTAGGGCTGTCAAAATGAACGCGTTAACGCAGGGTGATTCATTTCTGGAATTAATTAGTTAATTGTTTTAACTAGGGCTGTCAAGCGATTAAAAAAATGTATCTAATTAATTACGGCAGGCTAAATGTCTGTCTCGAAACAGTTTTTACTATAGCGCTGCACTGCCGCAGGTGCGCATAGCGTATGCTGCCACCGGCACACACATTGCTAATTAGCCACCCGCTAAATCAATAATGCACAGATAATGCACAATAAAGCTACAGACTATTTCAGCCTCATCTGTGGAGAAAAATATAGCTGGACAACAGAGTTCTTCTGCTTCGTTCCTCTCACTGCATTTCAATGCATTCATTATATTACAGAGAAATATGTCCCATAAAAGAAAAAAAGCACCAAGCCCATCCCAGAGGACACTGATTTTTTTAAATTTGTATATATTAAAATTTTTATGGAAAATCCATGTGTCTTTCTTCAATAGCTTCTAATTCATCAGACCCAGTGTCTACAAATTATTTGTTCACACAAAATTCCTCAGATTTAGCCTCTTAATTTCCCTATCAAAGTGCACCAGATTCATTCACATACCCCCCGTACCCCGTACGTAGGATCTCGGCTGGCTACTATATTCACTAAGCTGGACATTGGAGGCACTAGCAGATGAACTGGTTGTGTGAATGACATTTAACAATAGTCAATAATTTGGCCACGACAACATTGGAGAGGGGGCCCCTAATCAAATTCGGCTTAAGGCCCCATGAAGGCTTGGGCCGGCTCTGCTCCCCGGTTATAATTTTAGTCGTCAAACCAGAGTTTTTCTGTGCGCGTCTCACACCGGCGATGTCTCACTGTGAATTTCGCCATTACCCACCACAGAGTTCCACGCCAGGTTTCACCAGGTGAATCGCTGCTTCGCTCACGCAAGGCTTTGTGTTTTGATGACGAGTGTTTTAACTTTATGCTGAATAAAGCATTGCACTGCACTGTTTTTCATCCAGTTTGAAAAATTGCTCCCACACTGGACTCTGCAGTAGATCGCAGGAAAAGAAACACAGGCTTAAACTCCGCTCGTGAGGACACGTTAGAACAGCTGTTGCGACCCGCGAATCGCGGCCGTTAATAACATGCATGAACTATGACTTATAACAGCGATCGGGACTGGCACTGCATGTACCCTACTTAGTCACACACGGGTGATTCACATGAACTCAAATAAACACGTTTCCATGTGGAATGATCGCTTACTGCGGCAACGCTCACACATCCGACCGAGGGAGAAGAGAAAGGAAACTTACTAAACAGGCTCTCTGGCCGACTGACGTCACGGCCCTAACTGACAGTTATCCACACTGAATAAAACACATCTTAACACACTGTAATAAATATCAAACACTAACTTATTAACTTTGGGGCCTTTCTACACACACACACACACACACACACACACACACACACACACACACGTGTGCGCAAACTGCAATCAGGTTGTATTCAGGAATGCAAAACCATGGATTTACCAAATAAATGCCGTTCTATAGCCTATGCTATATTTGCTCAAAGACATAGGAATAGAGACAGCCAAATTGAACTATGGTGCGGTAGCATATGTTTTAGTTGATTATAATTTATTTGCGATATTTACACCATCATTTGGATTTTCAAAGAATAAAAAACTACATTTAAATGTACATATTCACCTTCTGTCCTTTATCTTTCCATTCATGCAACAATATACAGAGACAATGGGAATTTGTTGGGCATATTTCGAATGGTAGAATTAATCGTGATTAATCCAGAGAATCCTGTGATTAATCTGATTAAAAATGTTAATCGTTTGACAGCCTTAATAAATATATAAATTATATATAAAAAAAAAATCCTAGTATATCAAGTTGTATAGGCCTATACAGTATGTATGGATTGTAAAAATCAAATATAGTATCATAAATATAGAATAGCAAATTCTATATTTAGAGAGAGATTATAAGGAACACAGGAAGTACATTTAATAAATATTAATTATTGGAAAAGGGGATTACATAAGTGTTAAACTTCTTCCTCCTTTTTCAGACATATCAATTGAATAAATGTAATTTTCTTTTTCTTTTTGTGAAATAATTTGAACATCGTTTTTGTTTATTGTATTTTCATGCTTTTCATTTTGTTTTGTATTTTTGCAATGTTTTATTTTTATTTTGAAATGTCTGAAAATAATTCAATCAATCAATCAATCAAAACCCCGATGCTGCTGCGCCCTCTGGTGCTAATGAACTGAACGGACCGTTCTACTCTATTCACCATATGACCCGATGTACATGCTGGTCTGACCCCCCCCCCCCCTCTCCTTTCAGGGTGGAGCCTGCTGGAGGCCAATGGCTGACACCAGGTCTGAGGAAGTGTAAGTGTGTTTATAATGTTCATAATCATCAAACTGTCAATCAATAATAATTGATTGGATTTATATAGCGCTTCATTTCGATGTTGTTGACTCAAAGCACTTTACAGGGTTCCAGGTTCCATTCATTCACACACAGTCATACCGGTGGTGGTAAACTACCATAGTAGCCACAGCTGCCCTGGGGCAGACTGACGGAAGCGTGGCTGCCATTCAGCGCCATCGGCCCCTCAGACCACCACCTCAAACATACAGCAATCATACACATTCACACAAGGCAGGGTGGGTGAAGTGTCTTGCCCAAGGACACAACAACCATGACACAGGTGGCCGGGCGGGAATCGACCTCCAACCCTTTGATCGTTGGCCAACCCGCTTAACCACCTGAGCCACAGTCGCCCCAAATGAACAGATGATGGATTAATAACTGCTGCTGTGTTGTGTCTTTTTGTCTCCATCAGATTCCTGTGAACTCACACTGGACACAAACACAGCGAACAGAAAGATCATACTGTCTGACAACAACAGGACGGTGACATGGGCGAAGGAGGATCAGACATATCCTGATCATCCAGACAGATTTGATGGCTACGCTCAGCTGCTGTGTAGTAATGGTCTGACTGGTCGCCGTTACTGGGAGGTTGAGAGGGGCGGAAAGGTTCTAATATCAGTGAATTACAGAGGAATCTGCAGGAAAGGAGACAATAGAGACTGTGTGTTTGGAAGGAATAATCAGTCCTGGAGTATGTTCTGCTCTGATGGTGTTTACTCTGTTTGTCACAATAACATAGAAACATCCATCCCCCCCTCCTCTGCCTTTCCCAGAATAGCAGTGTATGTGGACTGTCCTGCTGGCTCTCTGTCCTTCTACAGAGTCTCCTCTGACTCACTGATCCACATCCACACTTTCAACACCACATTCACTGAACCTCTTTACCCTGGGTTTGCATTCTGGCCTGGTTCCTCAGTGTCTCTGTGTGATGTGTAGGAGGGAGAGTCTGAACAGGATCACAGCTAATGTATGTATTGTATTGTATTGTATTGTATCGTATTGTTTTGTATTGATTGAAGGCTTATGTCTTATCTTTCTGCTTACCAACAACATGGAGATCTTTGTTAACGGCTGTGTCACCTCCTTCATCTCTAGTTTCCTGTGACAACTCTGAGTTAGACAGACAGACAGAAGACAGGCAGAAGAAGACAGACAGAAGGCAAAACAGACAGACAGACAACGCAGACAGACAGAGACAGACAGAAGACAGACAGGAAGGACCTGTTTGAAGTGTACAAAAGGAAATGACTCAGTGATCTGTTATTGTTGATTCCAGTATTTTTGGGGATTTTAAACATTCACTTTAGAGCAATGAGTAAATAAAAGATCATTTCCCACTAAATTAAATGTTTCCCCAGTTTGTGAAGAGTTCAGCTAATGGGACAGAACACAGACAGACAGACACATAACAGTTCTTATGAAGTGTGGTTGTATTCTGTCCTTCTGTATAGTTAAAGGAATGCTTCACCCATACGGAACCGGCGTTCTATCATTATAAAATCACTATTATAATATAATGAATGAGGTTTTTCTTCCCTCAGTCTTCCCTTGGCCCAGCTGTCCTGTTAATCCTAACCCTACACTTTTACAGAAGTGATGTCACATCAGTAAAATATAGGGTTAGACAGTGAGACCATAAAACACTCTTTCTGCCTTTTCTCAGCTTACGATGACGATTATAAAATGTTGCACATTTATACTATTAGATTGCACTGAGTTCAATAATTTGTTATATGTTTGCACAAAATTTTTGATTGACAGTTGATTTAACCAATCACACCATATATCAGATACAATAGATTACATTTATTTATTTGCAATATTTTCCCATTATACAGGTGATACTCGTATTATTAGAATATCATGGAAAATGAATTGGAATGAGGCAAGAATTCATGCAAAATGAGCCCAAACCAAGTACTGAGTACATATGGATGATTATACTTTATTGAGGGCCGACATTTCTGTATTCTAAAATCCCTTTTTATTGATTTCATGTAATATTCAAATTTTCTGAGATTTTGAATTTTCATAATGTAGCATAATCATCAAAATGATAACAAATGAAGGCTTGAAAATCTCACTTTGCATGTAATGAGTCTATATTATATATTATTTTCACCTTTGAAGTTGAATTACTGAAATAAATTAACTTTTGCACGATATTCTAATTTTTCGAGTTTCACCTGTATATCTTTTATCTCTTTCTGTGTCACCATTCAAATGACAACACACGAGCCATGTATTTGTCACTGATAAGTCACAACTAGTTTAAAGGGTTTTGATTCAAACTGATTAAATTAAAGGAGTCCGTGTAAACCTGGGTTACATACACACTACACATTCTGGTTCCCAAACTGCTAAACACAACTGAATGTTTTAGAGCCCGTTTGGCGATTTATCTGACATGTATTGGAACAAACTCACCTGCGTTCCAGTCCCCATACTATTTAATATTAGTATGGTAGAGAAAAGATTAAGGATGTCCTGATTCTTGTGGTCAGATTTAGTATGGTTAGAAGTACCCGGATGTCTACTACGTCTGGCTGAGATTGTTAGTGTTGAAATCAGCATCCTATTTGGGCCGATTCTGACCCACAATCCGTGCGCACGTGAAGAGACGTTTACATCGACGAAGCCTCCATATGAAAACAAACGGGGATGAGACGGATATAAAAGCAAGAAGCAAGATCAAGGAACCATGTTAAGATGAAATAAATAAGTTAAAAGTAGTCCCAAGTGTAGCATACTTCATCCTAACTATGGTAAGATGTAGTATGTAGAATATAAAAAAGAAAGTGTATGGATACAATAAATACATGGAACGCTGGGTTCCTCAGAGAACCTTTGAACACTTTATAATTCTTCATTTGATATTTATCCATCCACACAGACAGACACAAACACAGACAGACACACACACAACACACACACACACACACAGACAGATGCACAGACAGCAGGGGGCGGGGTTTACATCTTTTATTGATTTATTCGGTAACGATCGATGATAAAAATAACATAAAAAACAGCTGTGATGTGAGAGGAGCGAGGGGGAAGCAGCAGTATCTCTCTCAGCCAACCGGAGCGCAGGGATGAGGCCGGGAGGCGGGACTAAGCCTCTGCTGGGCCAATCACAGCACGTCGTCACTCTCGGCCGTGTGCAGCTGTGTGTCGTCAGCGTCTGTCATGATGCTGCTGTCCTGACTGTCCACCTCCACCGCTACAGAGAGAGAGAGACTGTTAGAGTGTCTGTCTGTCTGTCTGTCTGTATGTCTGTCTGTCTGTCCACCTCCACCGCTACAGAGAGAGAGAGAGACTGTTAGAGTGTCTGTCTGTCTGTGTGTCTGTGTGTCTGTCAGTCTGTCTGTCTGTCTGTCTGTCTATCTGTGTGTCTGTCTGTCTGTCTGTCTGTCTGTCTGTCCACCTCCACCGCTACAGAGAGAGAGAGACTGTTAGAGTGTCTGTCTGTCTGTCAGTCTGTCTGTCTGTCTGTCTGTCTGTCTGTCTGTCTGTCTGTCTGTCTGTCTGTCTGTCTGTCTGTCTGCCTGCCTGCCTGTCTGTCTGTCTGTCCACCTCCACCGCTACAGAGAGAGAGAGACTGTTAGAGTGTCTGTCTGTCTGTCTGTCTGTCTGTCTGTCTGCTCTGTCCACCTCCACCGCTACACAGAGAGAGAGACTGTTAGAGTGTCTGTCTGTCTGTCTGTCTGTGTGTCTGCCTGCCTGTCTGTCTGTCTGTGTGTCTGTCTGTCTGTCTGTCTGTGTGTCTGCCTGCCTGTCTGTCTGTCTGTCCGTCTGTCTGTCTGTCTGTCTGTCCACCTCCACAGAGAGAGAGAGACTGTTAGAGTGTCTGTCTGTCTGTCTGTCTGTCTGTCCACCTCCACCGCTACACAGAGAGAGACTGTTAGAGTGTCTGTCTGTCTGTCTGTGTGTCTGCCTGCCTGTCTGTCTGTCTGTGTGTCTGTCTGTGTGTCTGTCTGTCTGTCTGTCCGTCCGCCTGCCTGTCTGTCTGTCTGTCTGTCTGTCTGTCTGTCTGTCCACCTCCACCGCTACACAGAGAGAGAGACTGTTAGAGTGTCTGTCTGTCTGTCTGTCTCCCTCCCTCCCTCCCTCCCTGTCTCACCCTCGTCCTCTGGCAGGAGGTAAAGAGTTTTTACTGGGAGTTTTTTCTCAGCCGAGCTAAGGGTGTAAGGGCAGGGTGTCATATTGTATCATATATTATTGTATGGAATGTAAAGCCCACAGAGACAAATGTATTTGTGATTTTGGGCTATACAAATAAAACTGATTTGATTTGATTTAGGTATCTCTTGTCGATGGCTTCTTTGATCTGGTTGTCTCCCTCCCTGTCTGCCTGAGTGTCTCACCCTCGTCCTCTGGCAGGTATCTCTTGTCGATGGTGTGTCTCCCTCCCTCCCTCCCTGTCTCCCTCCCTCCCTCCCTGTCTCTCTCCCTCCCTCCCTCCCTCCCTCCCTGCCTGTCTCCCCCTCCCTCCCTCCCTCCCTCCTGTCTCCCTGTCTCCCTCCCTCCCTCCCTGTCTCCCTCCCTCCCTGTCTCCCTCCCTCCTCCCTCCCTCCCTCCCTCCCTCCCTCCCTCCCTGTCTCTCTCCCTCCCTGTCTCTCTCCCTCCCTGTCTCTCTCCCTCCCTGTCTCTCTCCCTCCCTGTCTCCCTCCCTCCTGTCTGTCTGTCTCCCTCTCTCCCTGTCTCACCCTCGTCTTCGGGCAGGTATCTCTTGTCGATGGTGTGTCTCCCTCCCTCCCTCTCTCCCTCCCTCTCTCCCTCCCTCCCTCCCTCCTGTCTCCCTGTCCGTCTCACCCTCGTCCTCGGGCAGGTATCTCTTGTCGATGGCTTCTTTGATCTGGTTGTTTGCTCCTTTGGGGTCGAGGTCCATCGCCCAGCTGAAGTTCATCAGGGCCAGATGAGTCTGCCCCAACTTCTTATACACCTGACAGGGAGACAGACAGACAGGGAGGGAGAGGGACAGGGAGAGAGACAGGGAGGGAGGGAGGGAGCCAGGGAGACAGACAGACAGACAGGGAGGGAGGGAGGGAGGGAGGGAGGGAGGGAGGGAGGGAGAGAGACAGACAGGCAGACAGACAGACAGACAGGGAGACAGACAGGGAGACAGGCAGACAGGGAGACAGGCAGACAGACAAGGAGGGAGGGAGACAGGGAGGGAGACAGACAGGCACACAGGGAGGGAGACAGACAGGGAGAGAGACAGGGAGAGAGACAGACAGACAGACAGGGAGGGAGGGAGAGAGACAGACAGACAGGGAGGGAGGGAGAGAGACAGACAGACAGGGAGGGAGGGAGCGAGACAGACAGGGAGGGAGGAAGACAGACAGACACACACACAGGGGTTAAAGATGGAGTCAGTGATTCTGGAGAACGCTTTTTGTCTAAATCAGTGAATATCTCCTCATGATCCGCTACCTGTCTGTACTGTGTGTGCACTTAAAACAATCCAGTTTTAATACACAGCCTAGACTCTGTAAACTGGTATGTAAACCAAAGGGCCCGTCGTAGGTAGTGACATGCCAGTTTACAGAGCCTAGGTTGTTTATTAACACAGTACAGACAGGTAGCGGGTCATGAGGAGATATTCACTGATTCTGACAACAAGCGTACAAACTCTTCTGTACTTTAGTATGTAGTGTAGTAAAAAGACTAAAACTCTTCTGTACTTTAGTATGTAGTGTAGTAAAAAGACTAAAACTCTTCTGTACTTTAGTATGTAGTGTAGTAAAAAGACTAAAACTCTTCTGTACTTTAGTATGTAGTGTAGTAAAAAGACTAAAACTCTTCTGTACTTTAGTATGTAGTGTAGTAAGAAGACTAAAACTTCTTCTGTACTTTAGTATGTAGTGTAGTAAAAAGACTAAAACTCTTCTGTACTTTAGTATGTAGTGTAGTAAAAAGACTAAAACTCTTCTGTACTTTAGTATGCAGTGTAGTAAAAAGACTAAAACTCTTCTGTACTTTAGTATGTAGTGTAGTAAAAAGACTAAAACTCTTCTGTACTTTAGTATGTAGTGTAGTAAGAAGACTAAAACTCTTCTGTACTTTAGTATGAGATTTACCTTTCCTATGAGGAAATAAACCAGAGACTCTTTGGGAACGATTTGTTTCAGCTCCTCAAGCTCCTGCAACGCTGCCTGCAGACAGACAGGGAGAGAGACAGACAGGGAGAGAGAGAGAGGGAGGGA
>CM047521.1:910205-922705 GCA_026122265.1 Ammodytes dubius | reverse complement strand
GCCGTATTGTTGTTGTTTTTGTGTGGACATGCACGCTGTTGTGTCGGGTCGGTTCTGATCGCAGCCATGGTTGATAAGGGAAATACAATATCGGGAGGGAGACTCGTCACATTACGCGCGTATAACCATTTTTGACACAAAATGATCAAGCAACATTTTAGCCGCGTTACGCACGTAAATCTTACGCGTGTAAAATGCCTAGTGTGTTCGCACCTTAAGGTTAGCTCACCAGGCGTTGTAGTGTCTGTCTGTCTGTCTGTCTGTCTGTCTGTCTGTTACCCACCAGGCGTTGTAGTGTCTGTCTGTCTGTCTGTTACCCACCAGGCGTTGTAGTGTCTGTCTGTCTGTCTGTTACCCACCAGGCGTTGTAGTGTCTGTCTGTCTGTTACTCACCAGTCTGTAGCGTCTGTTATAAGGTTAGCTCACCAGGCGTTGTAGTGTCTGTTGTTGACCCGGATGGCGTTCCTGAAGCAGGCGAGCGCTCGGTCCAGCTCCTCCGTCAAGACGAACTCGTGACCCAGCAGCGTGTAGGCGTATGCAAAGCCCGGGTCCACCTGGAACGTAGCATAGCATCAGAATACATCCGGAATACACAGGGTTAGCTTAGCATCAGGCCTGGAATACACAGGGTTAGCTTAGCATCAGGCCTGGAATACACAGGGTTAGCTTAGCATCAGTCAACATGTAATACACAGGGTTAGCTTAGCATCAGTCAACCTGTAATACATAGGGTTAGCTTAGCATCAGTCACTAGCAGCGTGTAGGCGTACCAAGCCCCAACCTCAGCGATTTTTACCAGCATCCAATGAGGAAGTGACCCACAACTGTAGTAACCAGGAAGTGCCACTGGGGGTGGCGTCAAGACGAGCAGTTTTTCTTTGACTCACTTGTTAGACAGACCGTTTTCAAAGTCTTATTAAACCTATTTACAGCCTGGGCCACAAAACCATTTTAGTCTGTATGTTTAGGTCATATCTCCATGGCAACACTGAGGGGGTGAATTTTTTGGACTACGCTAGTTTTTATTCTTTTGGAGGTTAAAATGTATTGGCGCGATCTCTTGAGTGACAGCTCTCCGCCCGTTGTCCCTCACTTTGCCTCGGAGGTATACGTCAGCTATCTCCCTCCCCCCGACGTGAGGCGGAGTAAAAATCTCACAAGATGGCGACGCGCACAAACCAGGATTATTGGATGCCGTGTGAATAACTGAGGTCAGCCCAGATGCTACATCCATATTATTTACTATCTATGAGGCGTATGCAAAGAGCCGGGTCCACCTGGAACACATGTAGCAGTTAATGTGGTAGATATAGTCATCATTTTCTGGGCGTGTGCATGTGTGTGAGACAGCAGCTCACCTGTATGGCTGTGTGTGTGTGTGTCTCTGTGCGTGTGTGTGTGTGTCTCAGTGTGTGCGTGTGTGTGTGTGTGTGTGTGTGTGTGAGAGCAGCTCACCTGTATGGCTCTCTGGAAGAACTTGATGGCGATGTCGTGTTCCCTCTGAAGACTGAAACAGTTTCCCGCCACACACCAGGCCTACACACACACACACACACACACACGCACGCACGCAGAGACACACACACACACACACACACACACACACACACACACGCACGCACAGAGACACACACACACACACGCACAGAGAGACACACACACACACACACACACACACACAGAGAGAGAGACACGCACAGAGACAGAGACACACACACACACACACACACACACACACACACACACAGAGAGACACACACACACACACACACACACACGGTTAACCGTTTAGACATGTTTGTAAACGTTCAAACTACATGTTTATTTCTACACGTGGATTCGGTCTTAAATTGTTGGACAGTGTCTCCCTCCCTCCCTCCCTCTCTCCCTCCCTCCCTGCCTGTCTCTCTCCCTCCCTCTCTCCCTGCCTGTCTGTCTGTCTGCCTGTCTTACCTCGGGGCCTGTCTCTCTCCCTGCCTGCCTGCCTGCCTGCCTGCCTGCCTGCCTGCCTGCCTGCCTGCCTGCCTGCCTGTCTCCCTCCCTCCCTCCCTCCCTGCCTGTCTGTCTTACCTCGGGGCAGGTCTTTTCCAGGTCAGTAAGGTCCTTAGAGAGGGCAGACAGAGCCACATCTTTCTGCAGGTGTCTCCCTCCCTCCCCCCCCCCTCCCTCCCTCCCTCCCTCCCTCCCTCCCTCCCTCCCTGTCTGTCTGTCTGTCTGCCTGCCTGTCTGCCTGCCTGTCTCCCTCCCTCCCTCCCTCCCTGCCTGTCTGTCTTACCTCGGGGCAGGTCTTGTCCAGGTCGGTAAGGTCCTTGGACAGGGCAGACAGAGCCACATCTTTCTGCAGGTGCCACAGCGTCGTGCTGTAGATCTCCATTCCCTCCACGCGGTAAGACTCGATCCTACGCACCTCACTGAACAGTCGCTCGGCCTGGAGAGACAGACAGGGAAGGGAGGGAGAAGGCGGAGGGGGAGGGAGGGAGGGAGGGGGGAGGGAGACGAGGCAGGGAGGGAGGGAGGGAGGACAGGAGGGAGGGAGGGCAGGGAGGGAGACGGCAGGGAGCAGGGAGGAGGGAGGAGGAGGGAGCAGGGAGGGAGACAGGCAGGGAGGGAGAAGGGAGGGAGGGAGACAGGGAGGGAGGGAGACAGGGAGACAGCAGGAGGCAGGGGGGAGGGAGAAGGCAGGGAGGGAGGGAGGAGGGAGACAGGGAGGGAGGGGAGACAAGCAGGAGGGAGGGGGGAGGGGAGACAGGCAGGGAGGGAGACAGGCAGGGAGGGAGGGGGGGAGGGAGGGAGAGCAGGCAGGGAGGGAGGGACGAGGAGGGAGGGAGGCAGGGAGGGAGGGGGAGGGAGGGAGGGGAGGGAGAACAGGAGGGAGGGAGGGAGACAGGGGGGGGAGGGGGAGGGGGAGACAGGGAGCAGGGAGGGGAGGGAGACAGGCAGGGAGGGAGGGAGACGGAGGGAGACAGGGAGGGAGAAGGGAGGGAGGGAGGGAGACAGGCAGGGAGGGAGACAGGCAGGGAGGGGGGAGGGAGACAGACAGGCAGGGAGTGGGGGAGGGAGGGAGACAGGCAGGGAGGGAGACAAGCAGGGAGGGAGACAAGCAGGGAGGGAGGGAGGGAGACAGGCAGGGAGGGAGGGAGGGAGGGAGGGAGACAGGCAGGGAGGGAGACAGGCAGGCAGGGAGACAGGCAGGGAGGGAGGCAGGGAGACAGGCAGGGAGGGAGGGAGACAGGGAGGGAGGGAGACAGGGAGACAGGCAGGGAGGGAGGGAGGGAGACAGGGAGGGAGGGAGGGAGACAGGGAGGGAGGGAGACAAGCAGGGAGGGAGGAAGGGAGGGAGGGAGACAGGGAGGGAGGGAGACAGACAGACAGGGAGGGAGGGAGACAAGCAGGGAGGGAGGAAGGGAGGGAGGGAGACAGGGAGGGAGGGAGACAGACAGACAGGGAGGGAGGGAGACAGGGAGGGGGGAGGGAGGGAGGGAGGGAGGGAGGAAGGGAGGGAGGGAGGGAGGGAGACAGGCAGGCAGACAGACAGGCAGGGAGGGAGGGAGGGAGGGAGACAGGGAGGGAGACGGGGAGGGAGGCAGACAAGACAGGGAGGGAGGGAGACAGGCAGACAGGGAGGGAGACAGGCAGACAGGGAGGGAGAGAGGGAGACAGGACAGTCGGACAGACAGGGAGGGAGGGAGACAGACAGGCAGAGACGGAGAGACACACACATTTTTACTCTACAATACATTTTTTCAAAACTTTTCCAAGACATTTCACTCAATTTCCATAATGTGTGTGTGTGTGTGTGTGTGTGTGTGTGTGTGTGTGTGTGTGTGTGTGTGTGTGTGTGTGTGTGTGTGTGTGTGTGTGTGTGTTACCTGTGTGTGTATGTGTTACCTGTGTGTACTCGGCCAGCTCAAAGTAGGCCCTGCCGATGTGTGTGAGCACCCAGCCCGTGTTGTAGTGCTGTGGCGGCAGAGAACCCAAGATGGCGACCGCTTCTTTACAGTTGTATGAACACAGGGCCTGGTAACCACGGCCCAGCTCCCTTAGCAACGCCATCACACTGTCTGTGCACAAGACACAAAATGGAGTCACGTTAAGGTACTTTATTAAGGGGCGCCCTTAGCTCAGTCGGTTTGGGCGTCCCCCCCATGGGCCTCGGCCAGCAGTGGACCCGGGTTCGATTCCAGCCCGCGGTCGTTCTCTGCATATCACTCCCCTCTCTGCCCCATTTCAACTCTGTCTCTACACTATCAATAAAGCATAAAAATGCCCAAAAAAAAAAACTTAAAAAAAATATATATATATATATATATATATATTTACCTCCCGAGGTATCGTGCTGTCTGCGACCGCCAGCCCTTTAGTATTACTGCATTAGGTCTATGTATAGTGATATATAGCAGTATTACCTCCTGGAGCCCTCTGGTAGCCTGGTATCTTCCCGTCCCCTAGCCCCAGGCCTTTAGCAGTATTACATAATGGTATACATAGTGTATTAGTAGCAGTATTACCTCCAGGAGCCCTTATATATTGGGGTATCTTCCCGTCCCCCAGCCCCAGGCCTTTAGCAGTATTATATGGGGTAGTAGATATGCTAGTTACCTCCAGGAGCCCTTATATATTGGGGTATCTTCCCGTCCCCTAGCCCCAGGCCTTTAGTAGTATTATATAGGGTAGTAGATATGATAGTTACCTCCAGGAGCCCTTATATATTGGGGTATCTTGCCGTCCCCCAGACCCAGCCCTTTAGCAGTATTATATGGGGTAGTAGATAGTTACCTCCAGGAGCCCTTATATATTGGGGTATCTTGCCGTCCCCCCGCCCCAGGCCTTTAGCAGTATTATATGGGGTAGTAGATATGATAGTTACCTCCTGGAGCCCTTATATATTGGGGTATCTTCCCGTCCCCTAGCCCCAGCCCTTTAGTAGTATTATATAATGGTAGATATGATAGTTACCTCCAGGAGCCCTTATATATTGGGGTATCTTCCCGTCCCCCAGCCCCAGGCCTTTAGCAGTATTATATAGGGTATAGGGCTGCAGCTAACGATTATTTTGATAATCGATTAATCTGTCGATTATTTTCTCGATTAATCGATTATTAATCGATTAGTGTTTTGGTCCGTAAAATGTCAGAAAATGGTGAAAAATTTTGATAAATTTTCCAAAGCCCATGTTGAGGTCCTCAAATGTATTGTTATGTCCAAAACACACAGATATTTCAGTTTACCGTCATAATAGGATTAAAGAAACCAGAAAATATTCACATTTGAGAAGCTGAAATCAGAGAATTTGGAAATTTTTTATTAAAAAATTACTCAAAACGATTCATCGATTATCAAAATAGTTGTCGATTATTTTAATAATCGATTAATCATCGATTCTTCGATTAATCGTTGCAGCTCTAATAGGGTAGTAGATATGATAGTTACCTCCAGGAGCACTTATATATTGGGGTATCTTGCCGCCCCCTAGCCCCAGGCCTTTAGCAGTATTATATAGGGTAGTAGATATGATAGTTACCTCCAGGAGCCCTTATATATTGGGGTATCTTGCCGTCCCCTAGCCCCAGGCCTTTAGCAGTATTATATGGGGCAGTAGATATGATAGTTACCTCCAGGAGCCCTATATATTGGGGTATCTTCCCGTCCCCTAGCCCCAGCCCTTTAGCAGTATTATATGGGGTAGTAGATATGCTAGTTACCTCCAGGAGCCCTTATATATTGGGGTATCTTCCCGTCCCCAGCCCCAGCCCTTTAGCAGTATTATATGGGGTAGTAGATATGATAGTTACCTCCAGGAGCCCTTATATATTGGGGTATCTTCCCGTCCCCCAGCCCCAGCCCCGGCTCCAGTCGCAGGATGTCCATGCTGTCGTTCAGGTTGCTGCTCAGAGACGTTTTGGCTGATTTACATTTCGTCTTTCTGTTCGGGATCTTAGTCGGAAACTTCATTTTTAGCTTCTTACTGTTCTCCTGTAGAGAGAGAAGAGAGGGATGGAGAGAGGGATGGAGGGAGGGAGGGATGGAGAGAGGGAGGGAGAGGGAGAGAGGGAGGGAGAGAGAGGGAGGGAGAGAGAGGGAGGGAGGGAGGGAGAGAGGGAGGGAGAGAGGGATGGAGAGAGACAGAGACAGATATAGGTTAAAATGCAGTACTTTAAGAAATGCTAGGCAAAACAGTGATATTAGACTGTAATATTTTAAAGGTAGAGTCAGCGATTCTGGAGAACGCTTGTTGACAAAATAATGTTTTGTCTAGATTGAAGAATATCTCCTCCTCTCATCCAGTGTTAATACACAGCCTAGGCTCTGTAAAGAAAGGGGGCCCACCAGAGCTAACAACATAGCAGTTTACAGAGCCTAGGCTGTGGATTAACACTAGCACACACACACTACGGACAGGTAGTGGATCATGAGGAGATATTCACTGATTTTGATAAAAAGTGATTTTGAACAACAAGCGTTCTCCAGAATCACTGACTACACCTTTACCCCCTGTCTGTCTGTCTGTCTGTCTGTCTGTCTGTCTGCCTGTCTGCCTGTCTGTCTGTCTGTCTGCCTGTCTGTCTGTCTGCCTGTCTGTCTGTCTGCCTGTCTGTCAGTCTGTCTGTCTGTCTGCCTGCCTGCCTGTCTGTCTGTCTGTCTGTCTGTCTGTCTGCCTGTCTGTCTGTCTGTCTGTCTGTCTGCCTTTACTAACTCTGCAGTGATGAGGGAATGTATCGGCAGAGGACATGCAGCCCAGGGTTTTCCCCCAGGCTATTTAAGACCTGCCGTGTGTGTGTGTGTGTGTGTGTGTGTGTGAGTGTGTGTGTGTGTGTGTGTGTGAGTGTGTGTGTGTGTGTGTGTGTGTGTGTGTGTGTGTGTGTGTGTGTGAGTGTGTGTGTGTGTCTCAGTTTGTGTGTGTGTGTGTGTGTGTGTGTGTGTGGTGGTGCGCGTGCGTGTGTGTGTGTGTGTGTGAGTGTGTGTGTGTGAGTGTGTGTGTGTGACCCAGTTTGTGTGTGTCTGTCTAGTTGTGTCTCAGTGAGTGAGTTGTGTGTGTGTGTGTGTGTGTGTGTGTGAGTGTGTGTGTGTGTGTGTGAGAGAGAGAGTGTGTGAGTGTGTGTGTGTCTGTCTAGTTGTGTCTCAGTGTGTGTGTGTGTTGCCCTCCACCATACCAAACATCTCCCAGTTATTGTTTCCGGACGCGAGCGGATGAACAATGCAGAAGGGCAAGGGGCTTACTGTGTCATCACCAGAAGTCTGTGTGTGTGTGTGTGTGTGTGTGTGTGTGTGTGTGTGTGTGTGTGTGTGGGTGGTGTGTGTGTGTGTGTGTCTCAGTGTGTGTGTGTCTCTCAGTGTGTGTGTGTGTCTCAGTGTGTGTGTGTCTCTGTGTGGGTGTGTGTGCGTGTCTCTCAGTGTGTGTGTGTGTGTGTGTGTGTGTGTCTCTCAGTGTGTGTGTGTCTCTGTGTGGGTGTGTGTGCGTGTCTCTCAGTGTGTGTGTGTCTCTCAGTGTGTGTGTGTGTCTCAGTGTGTGTGTGTCTCTGTGTGGGTGTGTGTGCGTGTCTCTCAGTGTGTTGTGTGTGTGTGTGTGTGTGTGTGTGTATGTGTGTATGCCTCTCAGTGTGTCTTTCAGTGTGTGTGTGTGTATGCCTCTCAGTGTGTCTTTCAGTGTGTGTGTGTGTGTGTGTGTGTGTGTGTGTGTGTATGCCTCTCAGTGTGTGTGTGTGTGTCTCTCAGTGTGTGTGTGTGTGTGTGTGTGTGAGACTATATGGCATTGTGATGATATTCCCCTGCTGACCTGTTGTCTATAGTTAACACAGCATCTGCTCAATGTGGATATTTAAGATTCAGAAACTGAAACGTCAGTACAGAGATGAATGAGTGAAAGCCCACACACACACACACACACACTGAGACACACACACACACACACACACACACACACACTGAGACACACACACACACACACACACACACACTGAGACACACACACACACACACACACACACACACACTGAGACACACACACACACACACACTGAGAGAGACACACACACACTGAGACACACACACACACACTGAGACACACACACTGAGAGAGACACACACACTGAGACACACACACACACACACACACACTGAGACACACACACACACACACACTGAGAGACACACACACTGAGACACACACACACACACTGAGACACACACACTGAGAGAGACACACACACTGAGACACACACACACACACACACACTGAGACACACACACACTGAGAGACACACACACTGAGACACACACACACACACACACACACACACACCACACTTAACCTCTGCAGGAATGACTGAAGGGGAAACACTTTTATTTTTAATTACATTTTTTGTAACTGTAACTTGCAGTAGAGCTGTCACTAGACACAACAGTGTGTGTGCGTGCGTGTCTCAGTGCGTTTGTGTGTATGTGTGTGTGTGTGTCTCAGTGTGTGTGTGTGGTCAGTGTGTGTGTGTGTCTCAGTGTGTGTGTGTGTGTGTGTGTGTGTGTATGTACCTTGGCAGTAGAGCTGGCACTAGTGAAGAGTCTTGAGCTTCTTCGGGGCTGAACGTTTGGAGGTCCAGACATACTGGGACTGAGCACCTGGGGGGAGCCACTGAGAGACAGACAGGTTATCAGAGTGAGTGTGTGTGTGTGTGTGTGTGTGTGTGTGTGTGTGTGTGTGTGTGAGTGAGTGAGTGAGGCCCAATCTAGATCCACCCCCTACACCCTAACCCTATCCACTATCCCTCCGTTTGCGCGTTCGCGGGGAGGGCCCGCCATATGCCTCCCAAACCACAGAGCCTCGAGTGTAAGTGGGTTATAAAGCCCTCGATCACCGAGTCTGTATCGATAGTGGCTTAGCCCTACGTTTGACACAGGTGTCGCCCAATCAATTAAGTCCGGAATGGAAGAGCCAACTTACAAATGAGAGTTCCCTGGAGTTTGTTTCCCGAATTATAAATGAAACGTTCTCTTACCTCAAACAGACATTTGATTGATAATTTTTATGCATAGCCCTAAATGACGGAACCGGAGGGTAGCCTACAATATCGGAACGAACATGTTGTTTTACACTTGTTGAATTGACTATGCCACTTGTCTACCTATAGTGTATTTTCAGGACCGCGGATAAAAGATCAATGAAGCAGATGAAGAAAATGCCCACAAGTTAATAAGGGACAGTGATTATTATTTCCTTAAATTGTTAGTAAGATTTGTGTTACTGTTAAAGCCAATGAGGGGTAGTAATAGCAGCGGTGACGTCAGTCAGCTGGTGTTACGTTACACGTTTTGAGTTTTCTATTCAGGCATTTTAGAGCCCCTGTAGGCCATAACTAGAATGCAGTCTTTTGTAGGTAATTCATATGTGTTCATTCTCATTGGCTGATAAGAGTCACATTCGGTTAGTCACGTGATAGGTCATTATTACGGCAGCCATTTTGATCTGTCATTTGAGCCAGAGATCCACACGGTGTAACATCTCTTATTTTATCTCACGTCATCCATCCGTGTAAGCCTTGGAGAAGCTTTGTTTGTGAGTAACTTGATTCATACATGTCTTATGTAATTATTTATGGTCATATTTCATTGTATTTCTCAACTTTATAAGTACATTTTATAACCAATTTGCATATTGGTTCATTTTCAGTTTCACACTTCTAAACCTGCTACAAACAACTTGTTCAACAACCTTCAATAAATGGACATACAAGTGCATGTCGACAACATCCTTAACGGTCCTTCATTATTGATCCTGTCTTCAAGTTTCGTGGGAAAAGTGTTTAGCTGTCTGGTGATGTGTGCATCGCTACGCGCTCAGGTGCCAGAACAGTGAAAAAACAGCATCACAGCGGGCTCTACACAACGGATACCAACCGTGATCAAGAGAGATATTCTTCGTTAGCCGTTCCAGTGCATCAGTGTGATCTCGCTACACATTAAGATGGAAGCTGCTTCACGAATAGAAGAAAATAAGGAAACTACGTTAGCAGATGCTACAAAGTCCGTATCTGGTGGCTCCAGCTCAAGCTCAATGTCGTCTTCTGCTAGCCTAGCTGCAGCTAAAGCACGGGCTAAAGTATTAGCCGCACGTGCCCGCACCACGTTTGTTCAAAAAGAAAATGACCTACTAATAGAAAAAGCTCGTATGGACGCTGCTCTTGCTACCCTAAAGCTAGACAAAGAGATCGCATCAGCAGAAGCAGAAGCCGAAGCTCTTGAGTCAACTGCAGCAGAATTGGAGAGAGGCTCCAGAAAGATAATATCTCTTCCAACTCAATCTCCACGTGAAAGAACGTTTAACTACGTTGAGTGTCATTCAAAAGCAGCCTCAGAGCCTACACCCACTGACCCAATACGTCAGCCTCAACAACGTAACCCTGCTAACGTTAATAGCTCAAGGCAATACAATCAAGACTCCTTCGATGGAGACCTCAACAGGTCTAGGCAACCTTATTTAACCAACCAGGCACCAAGGCCTGCTCCTGATTATAAGCCTCACACCCCCTACCCAATGGGGACACATCAGCCACCCTCGTCCACTCATCCAAAACAGTCTCCTCATACTTACGATGGTGACCATACAGGGTTAGGTGATGTAGCTCAATTCCTTGTTCGACGTGAACTATTGAGCTCCAGTCTTACCAAATTTGATGATCAACCTGAGAGCTACTGGGCATGGAGGTCGAGCTTCCTAAACTCCATTAGAGGAACTGATCTCACCTGCAGCGAAGAGCTCGATCTGCTCACTAAATGGTTAGGCCCGCAGTCTTCAGCGCACATCAAGAGGATTAGAGCTGTCCACGTCAACGACTCAACTCAAGGCCTGAAAATGGCATGGTCTCGTCTTCAGGAGTGTTACGGCTCACCAGAGATGATCGAAAAGGCTCTCTTCGACAGAGTGGAGAAGTTTCCCAAAATCAACAACAGGGATTATCCTATACTCAGAGAGCTTGGAGACCTGCTACAGGAACTAGCATCGGCTAAGCGCGAGGGCTACTTACCTGGACTTGCTTGCTTGGACACAGCTAGAGGTCTGAACCCCATAGTGGAAAAATTACCATGGAACCTCCAAGAAAAATGGATTTCTAAGGGGAGTAACTACAAGTTAGAGCACAACGTGCTCTTCCCACCTTTCACCTACTTTGCCGACTTCGTCTCCAGAGAGGCCTACATCCGCAACGACCCAAGTTTCTCTTTTGCCAGTTCAGCTGCTACAACAACCAAGCCAGACGCTGGAGATAAGAAGATAAGAAACTCCGTATCCACTCATAGAACGGATGTCTCTCCGGTTTCTGACTCCGACACAACAGAGACTTCCAGTGCTAGGCCTGATGTCAGTAAACAATGCCCCATCCACCAAAAGCCTCACCCCCTCAAACATTGTAGAGGCTTTCGATCCAAACATATTGAAGAACGCAAGGCATTTCTCAAAGAAGCTGGTATATGTTTTCGATGTTGTTCTTCAAGCAAACACGTTGCCAAAGATTGCAAAACCGAAGTGCACTGTAAGGAGTGCAACAGCGACAGGCATATATCGGCTCTTCACGCTGGGCCAGCTCCTTGGGCTAACCAGTCCCCTCAGGCAGAGAACGGCGGGGAGTCGGAACCTCCTCCTACTGTGAACTCCAAGCGCACCGAGATCTGTGGAGGAAATAACGGACCAAGCTCCTGCTCTAAAATCTGCCTCATCACAGTGCATCCTAAAGGAGAACCAAACAGGTCAGTGAGACTCTACGCCATTCTTGATGACCAGAGCAACCGGTCACTCGCCAGGTCAGAGTTCTTCGACCTCTTTAACCTTGAAAGCTCAGAGGCTCCCTACACATTACGTACGTGTGCCGGCCTCACTGAGATGTCAGGTAGGAGAGGCAGAGGCTTTGTTGCACAACCTTTGGATGGAAGTCTCAGTATAGATCTTCCGACACTCATTGAATGCAACTACATCCCTGAAGACAGGTCCGAGATACCTACTCCAGAAGCAGCAAAATATCACACTCACCTCAAGTCCATTGGTGAGCACATTCCTCCGCTTGACCCTGAGGCTCAGGTCCTTCTTCTCCTTGGGCGTGATGTCCTACAGGTTCACAAGGTACGAGACCAGCGCAACGGACCTAATAACGCACCATATGCCCAACGCTTGGATCTTGGTTGGGTCATCATCGGTGAAGTCTGCCTAGGCACTGCTCACAAATCCAAAGATGCAAGTGTGTTTCACACTCACGTTCTGAAGAACAGCAGCCATTCACACTTCTCACCCTGTCCGAACGATCTCACAGTTAAAGAGAAGCTCACTGTGGAGACCCAAAGCTCGAACAGTCTCTGTGAACCGCTAAGCTCACCACTGTCTTGCTTATCAGAGAGATGCACTTACGATGACTCCTTGGGAAGCAAGATGTTCCAACGCACCGAAGATGACGGCAAGGTTGCTCCCTCTATTGTAGACCAGCCTTTAACCGAGTTAATCGATAAAGAGAGCTGCATCGACG
>CM047521.1:900205-902705 GCA_026122265.1 Ammodytes dubius | reverse complement strand
AAATGGTAATCAGGCCTTTTTTAATAAATTGTTAACATGCCCATTTCGCCTTCTTTCAGCAAAGCATCCGTTACATGCTACGTGTGTGTGCGTGCGTGTGTGTGTGTGTGTGTGCGTGCGTGTGTGGAACATATAACATGGGCATGTCAGTGGAGCGGGTCTGTTTAAGCCCATCGGAAATTTGCAGCAATGCAGTCAAATAATGTGGAAGCTTCCGGGTCCAATACACAGTACATACGCCGGTGGACAGACAATCATTCAGGAAACAGACAGACTGATAGACAGGTAGAGAGAGAGAGATAGACAGATAGACAGACAGACATGCAGACATGCAGACAGACAGACAGAGATGCAGATAGACAGAAAAACAGACAGACAGATATGCAGACCAGTGTGGAAGAAAGGTTTGCTGTGTTATAATGTTTCACACACATTTCCTACGTCAGTATGGGCCTTTAGAAAAACAATGTTGCCCACCTCTGCTTTAAGGGAATCCCAGATTAGAGACAGACAGACAGGTAGAGAGAGAGACAGGTAGACAGACAGACAGGTAGAGAGAGACAGACAGATGACACAAACCCTGCGTTCCAATCCCCATACTTTCTACTATATAGTTTAGTAGAAAAAAGATTTAGGATGTCCCGATTCTTGTGGCCAGATTTAGGGTGGTTAGAAGTACCCGGATGTCCTACTTCATGCGGCCAAGATTGTTAGTGTTGGAAACTGCATCCTATTTGGGCGATTCTGACCCACAATCCGGTGTGCACATGAAGTGACGTCACATCGACGAAGCCTCCATATGAAAACAAACGGGGATGAGACGGATATAAAAAGCAAGAGGCAAGATCAAGGAGCCATGTTATGATGAAATAAAAGAGTTAAAGTATGTCCCAATAGTATGCCTACTGCATCCTAACTAGATTTTATGGTCAGATGTAGTATGGAGGAGAGGAGAGAGAAAGAGGAGATTTGGAACGCAGGGAAAGACAGAGACACACAGGCAGATGACAGACAGGCAGAGAGACAGGTAGATGACAGACAGGCAGACAGACAGGTAGAGACACAGACATACAGACAGACAGGTAGAGACACAGACAGACAGGTTACCTTCAGCGTAGAGTCTCTCAGCGAGGAACACGGCATCTAGGTAGGCATAGTGGTTCAGAGCCGACCACACTGCAGCCTGCACACACACACACACACACACACACACACACACACACACACACACACACGCACACAAGCACACACACAGACAGAGACAGACACACACACGCAATGTTTTTGCTTTGCATTTGGTTGACTTGACATCATCACAATGAAATAAAATCAAATATACACATTGTAAAAAGCTGTTATTATAGCAGGTCAGAAGATACACACACACACACACAGTTACATACACAGACACACACACACACACACAGTTACCTACACAGACACACACACACACACACACACACAGGCAGACACAAACACACACACAGGCAGACAGAGAGACAGGCAGGCAGACAGTTGATGAGCAATAAACCATCTTGGATCTAGAGACGAAGGGAAACAACATGCTAAGAGTAGCCCCGCTATTAGCATGCTAGCTCCGTTTGAAATCAGCTAATGTATACTTTCCTTCCTAACGTCACACACACACAGGGACGTTGGAACTACTTTCTGAGGGGGGGTGCTGTAAATTGGCCGAGGTGCAGCGCTATCAGACAAAGCAGTAGGCTACTGGTAAAATGAGCAATCTATAACCATGATAAAATAGCCTACTTATATCTAAAATAGCTATTAAAACGAACTATAAAAGCAAATAACATTTATGAATTTTCCAAAGTATCCTATAGCCTTTTTTTTATATCCTGAATTTGAACGATGTAGGTTTTGATTAAACATTGGGTTATGACAACAATTGTGACAGTGGGGGTCTGGGGGTACTCCCCCAGAATTTTTTGAGCATTAAATGCTTAATTTCCTGCATTCTGGTGAATTTTTATTCACCAATTTGTTCCTTTTCTGCATAGCCTACATTTGTATTCTTGAGCCCCGGCGCTGTGATCGGTGAATGATAACCGGGGCAGTGCACGTCACGTTGTCGAGGGGAAAGCTTCCGCGATATCCGTTAGTTTCAGTTTACAGCCGACAAAGTTACAATCACAACGACCGCATAGACAGCGCATGGACAGCGTTTTAATGAAGCCTCTCATTCTTATTATCATAAGGGCATTGAAGCAAATTATGAAATCTTAACATTACGGTGGCCCTGCTGGTGCGTAAAAGGACAGCGCAGTTGGCAATCTCTCCTCAGCAGTGCAAGCCACAGCAAAAGTCCATCGCACAGCCGATTCCTGCCTCTGATACGTTGACTCGCAACATAATGACTGTTCCACCCGAAAAAATAAAATAAACACAAGTTGGACACAGGCCCTGAAGCTGAATGACCGCTCTGGTAACGGGCAGTCCATTACTGGACGCCGAATACTAGACCCCGAATATAAGACGA
>CM047521.1:872705-890205 GCA_026122265.1 Ammodytes dubius | reverse complement strand
GTGGGGCAGTGTATTGACTCCCTAGTAAGGAGAGGAAAATCCCCAAAACCAGCTCCAGCTGATTAGCTGACTGAGATCACCTGCCTGCAGCTTTTTCAGCAGGATCACTCACTCTGCACTCAGTGGGGATTCAGACAACAGAGGAGAAAGAACTATCCAGCTTGGGTCAACCCATGAAAGGCTACTGGTATGGATGAACCAACATTATGAATTGTGTATATTATTTATCATTATTTATGTTACAATATGGCTAAACCATTTAAGAGATTTGTTTGGTAAGTAATTATGGTTGTGCATTTCTGTTTGTGTTTAAAGGTTTTCAACCTAATAATTCCTGCCACAAGAAATAAAAGTGAGAAAAGGAAAAGAGTTGTCCCATTGCTTTCTTCATGGTTGGCCAGGCCATTTTCAAGTTTGGGCAGAAGCTGGACAAAGTAAACCCCATAATAACTTGACACATACTAAATATGTGCCCTTGCACCCTTAACTTGTAGGCCCAATCTAGAACCACCCCCTACACCCTAACCCTATCCACTATCCCTCCGTTTGCGCGTTCGCGGGGAGGGCCCGCCATATTGAGTGTCGTCCCAAACCACAGAGCCTCGAGTGTGAGTGGGTATAAAGCCCTCGATCACCGAGTCTGTATCGATAGTGGCTTAGCCCTACGTTTGACACAGGTGTCCGCCAATCAATTAAGTCCGGAATGGAAGAGCCAACTTACAAATGAGAGTTCCATGGAGTTTGTTTCCCGAATTATAAATGAAACGTTCTCTTACCTCAAACAGACATTTGATTGTTTATTTTTATGCATAGCCCTAAATGACGGAACCAGAGGGTAGCCTACAATTTTGGAATTAACATGTTGTTTTACACTTGTTGATTTGATTATGCCACTTGTCTACCGTTGGTGTATTTTCAAGGCGTGGATAAAAGATAAAACGAAGCAGATGAAGAAAATGCCCACAAGTTAATAAGGGACAGTGATTATTATTTCCTTAAATTGTTAGTAAGATTTGTGTTACTGTTAAAGCCAATGAGGGGTAGTAATAGCGGCGGTGACGTCAGTCAGCTGGAGCGCATGACTTTTCTTATTTATGACCACCCTTGCAGTGCATTATAATTTATGCACGCTAATTAACTGCCGTGACTCGTGGGTCGAAATGGCAGATTAACGTATCAAGTGGAATACATGCTTTAGCATGCTTTAGCAGACTATTGTTCTTTTCCCTGGTTTTGTATGCTGCTGCATGTAAACTAAAAGGATAATTAAACAGCGGATCAAACACCCACCCGTTTTCTCCACTACAGACTGAGCTGGTAAAATTAAGAATATGCAGTTACAAAATGTTTAACAAAAAATAAATTATGCAGCCAAAAAATCATGGGAGTGAGTTTGTTTTTATTCAATACTACATTTACTCTCACATGCGTAGCTTATGAATGTAAAGATCGTTTCAGGTCAAATATAAAAGTGGTGGAATTTTATTTTAGGGTGAGAAATAAAGATTTAACAGTTAACTAGTGTCTCCAGGTTTCTTCCTGTTTCCGTCTGACAGAGGCGAGGGCTTGCCAAAGCCGCGCCGTTGTTATAACCCTCCCCTTAATGATCGAGTGGCACTCCACAGCCGCGAGGGTGACTCCACAGCGAGTCACACTCGCTCACGGAGTGGGAGTGCATAGGGAGTGGTTTGGGAAAGGGCCGTATTGTGCCCTTGCATACTTAACGTGTGCCCTTGCATACTAAATATGTGCCCTTGCATACTTAACTTGTACCCTTGCATACTAAATATGTGCCCTTAACTTGTACCCTTGCATACTAAATATGTGCCCTTGCATACTTAACTTGTGCCCTTGCATACTAAATATGTGCCCTTAACTTGTACCCTTGCATACTAAATACGTGCCCTTGCATACTTAACTTGTGCCCTTGCATACTAAATATGTGTCCTTGCACCCTTAACTTGTATTGTGTCCTTGCACCCTTAACTTGTATTGTGCCCTTGCATACTTAACTTGTACCCTTGCACCCTTAACTTGTACCCTTGCATAATAAATATGTGCCCTTGCACACTTAACGTGTGCCCTTGCACCCTTAACTTGTACCCTTGCATACTAAATATGTGCCCTTGCACCCTTAACTTGTGCCCTTGCATACTTAACTCCTGCCCTTGCATACTAAACTTGTACCCTTACTACTTAATGTGTACCCTTGCATGCTACATGTGTGCCCTTGCATACTTAACTTGTGCCCTTGCATAACAGCCTACTAATGTCCTCCCATACTAGACTTGCATACTACACTTGCACAATAGACTTGCATACTTCACCTGCATACTAGCATACTTGCAAGTATCATGACTGTGTGTGTGTGTGTGTGTGTGTGTGTGTGTGTGTGTGGCAGAATGAATTGACCTTCAGTGGAGACGATGGAGTAGGGATCAAAGAGAGCAAACGCCAGGTGAGGTTACACACTAATACACAGCCTAGGCTCTGTAAACTGGCCACATGTTAATACACAGCCTAGGCTCTGTAAACTGGCCACATGTTAATACACAGCCTAGGCTCTGTAAACTGGCCACATGTTAATACACAGCCTAGGCTCTGTAAACTGGCCACATGTTAATACACAGCCTAGGCTCTGTAAACTGGCCACATGTTAACACACAGCCTAGACTCTGTAAACTGGCCACATGTTAATACACAGCCTAGACTCTGTAAACTGGCCACATGTTAATACACAGCCTAGGCTCTGTAAACTGGCCACATGTTAATACACAGCCTAGGCTCTGTAAACTGGCCACATGTTAATACACAGCCTAGGCTCTGTAAACTGGACACATGTTAATACACAGCCTAGGCTCTGTAAACTGGACACATGTTAATACACAGCCTAGGCTCTGTAAACTGGCCACATGTTAATACACAGCCTAGGCTCTGTAAACTGGCCACATGTTAACACACAGCCTAGACTTTGTAAATCGTGACATTACTGTTTGTTTAACATTGACTCCATTTGCTCCCTGAAGGCTCTGCCTATTTCCCTCGCAGAGTGGCTCAAATTTGAAATTTTCAAATTCGATTTTCTATACCAAAACAAGCCGCCAGGGGGCCAGAATTTTGCACAGACTAGGCCTCATCCATACCCGGCCACCACCCCATATAGTTAAAATTTATTTGCCCATCTCGCTGTTCCCATGGCAACCGTTTGAAGTGTCGTCCCATGTTAAAAAAAGTTGCCACTAGGGGCGCCAAATTTCTCAGGGCTACCACAGGCACTATTCGGAATTTCTTTGCCCAGCTGTTTCTTTGAATGGCAGCCCTTCAAAGTTTTCAAATCAAGATTTCAGTACCCAAACAAGCCACAAGGGGCGCCATATTTCTGGAGCGGGTCCGCCTGGGTCCCAGCTATCCGAGGGTGGTCTCGGAATTTCTTTGCCCATCTGTTTGCCTGAGCTAGGGTTAGGGTTAGGGTTAGGGGCGAAAGGGTCCAAAAAAACAACTTTTGAAAAGTGGTAAGTAGCCCTTAACCTAACCCTAACCCTAACCGTAACCCTAACCCTAACCCTAACCCTAACCCTAACCCTCTCCTACTAAACTTGCATACTAAACTTACATACTAGACTTTCATACTAAACGTGTGCCCTTGTATACTAAACTCGTGCCCTTGCATATTTAATGTGTACCCCTGCATACTATTTTTTTCACCCAAAACGAATACGTTGTGTTTGTGCTCGTGTTTTGTTTTCTAATATGGAAATGTATTTGTAACGGCTGGGCTGGGAGGACGCAAGCGCGGAGACAGAACAGGTTTAAGGTTTTTATTTTAGAAGCAACTGGGGTTTTGGGCCGGGCTCCGGAGTGGGCAGGCAGGCAGAGGGGTCCAGGGAGGAGAGCTGGCTGACGAGGGCTGGAGCTGGTGGCTGGAGTCAGGCTGGGAGACTGTGGCAAAAAGAACAGAATTTAGCAACAAGCTAAATGCAGGTGGAAGTACAAAAGGTCTAGTGTGTGTGTGTGTGTGTGTGGTTGTGTGTGTGTGTGTGTGTGTGTGTGTGTGTGTGTGTGTGTGGCCGCTGTGTTTCGCTTGATGTTCTTTTATTTGCTCATTGGGTTTGTCCTGTCTCCTCTTCCAGTTTTCTCTGGTGGAGGCGAGACGGCGAGGACCTGGTGCATTACGTTTTACTGTTTGAATGTGTTCTATTGCAGTGTGAAGCCCACTGAGGCAAATGTAAGTTTGTGATTCTGGGCTATACAAATAAAATGTATTTGATTTGATTTGATTTGATTTGTGTGTGTGTGTGTGTGTGTGTGTGTGTGTGTGTGTGTGCAGTCAAGTCGTTTCCATATTAACCTTGTTGATGTGAAAGTGTCACTGAATATTAACACACACATGTTTCTCTGTGTCACTGATCTGAGCTGCTGAATGTATTCATTACTCCATGACACACACACACACACACACACACACACACACACACACACACACACACACACAACAACAACCGGCTCAACTCAATGCCAAAGCCCCTATCTCACTGCTTCTACTAAAATGTCTCTAAACTAGGGATGACCATGGTTAACCTGTTAACCGTTAACCGTTAACTGTTAAGAAGATCTTTACAGTTTTTCTCAGTCGCTTTGGTGCTTTTCTCACATCACTATTAACATTTGCACAGCAGTCAGTTAGTGCAAACTGCAAAACCTAGTGGATAACTTGCAAAAGTACGTCACTTGCTCAAAATGGATAGTCTATTCCTCAAAAGCAAGTATTCATGTCAATGAAACTGCCAGTGTCATCAAAATGAGAAGTCTTGACACCATCGTTTATGAACAAGATAGTCAAATGGCTTTGTCATGTTTTCATTATGACAGTTTATTCTCTCAGTGTTTTCCAATGCAAAAAAACGGTCAGAACTCGGTGACACTACCTGAAAATGCTCAAGACAGCACTATACACTACTTGTACAGCCATTTGAAAACTACAGTAAAGTTACACATTGCTGTAGTTAGGGGAGTAAGTGAGTACAAGACACTGAATACGTATGTTTCACATTTTTACTGTATATGCTCTTTGAAATTCTACAGCATTGTGCAAAAGAAAAATACACTTCAGTCACTTATTTAGAACAAACATAAAAAAACACCCTTTTGGTAGAGCTGTGCACAAATGTGAACAATATAACAGGACATATTGTAACTGAACATATATAGGTAAATCATTCTGGCACATCCAGACGTTCCTGTCTGTCTGGCCACATATTTTCATCTACATCACAACGGATATTATCCCTTGCAATGCAGCGAGGAAAATATCTATGATAAAGAAAAGGTATAACATTAGCTTGACAGAATTTGATAACTAGTTCAACAATTGTGTATGTAATGACTCAAGCAATGAAATGAAGACTATTAGTTTTATTGGGAACGACTATTCAGCATCCATAAGTATAGTTCATTTTGACTGACATGACATAAGCAAATGACAATGTTATAAAACAGCAGAGAATTGTATGAAAGCAACTGATACATGTCCAAAAGCATTTGCAATTTGTTCAGAGGAAGGAGAAATTGCTACTATGATGTGCTCAAATGACCAAATGTTGCGGAGGTTGAACTAATAGTTAGGAGAATTTTCATTCTGATCTGAGAAAAGCACCAAAGCAACTGAGAAAAACTGTAATAATACTAAAGGTTAACCGGTTAAAAACGTTCATTCTTGTGGTTAGCCGGTTAAAGAAAACATTCTGAATCCCTACTCTGAACATTTACCCGGGGCAAAGTGACTTTATGGACAGGGGATGCTGTAAAGGGTTGTTCTGGGTGGATAGATAGATAGATAGATAGATAGATAGATAGATAGATAAATGAGAGACAGTTTGGACCAATAACACAGTGAGTCAAAGATTGCATCACACACACTTGTAATGATGTACACATTTGCAAATCTTTAAAAACCAAAAATCTAGATATTGTATAAAGCCAGAGTTTAAATCTTTATAGCATTTTGACAACATGTGTGTGTGTGTGTGTCTGTGTGTGTGTGTGTGTGTGTGTGTGTGCGTGTTACTGGTTATTATATATTTATTGTTGTTTTTCCAGATCTGTGTCTCTGTTCTATAAACAGTGTTTGACCTTCTGCTTGATCTCTGTTCAATATTCATCTGTTTTCCGTGAAACACACACACACAAACACACACACACACACACAACAACACACACACACACACACACACACACAACACACACACACACACACACACACACACACACACACACACACACACACACACACACACACACACACACACACACACACACACACACACACACACACACACAACACACACACACAAACACACACACACACACACACACACACACACACACACACACACACACACACACACACACACACACACACACACACACACACACACACACCAATCAGAGGCTGACATGTGATGTCACCATGATGTCATACCGTACTTTCTACTATTTAGTTTGGCAGAGAAAAGATTTAGGATGTCCCGATTCTTGTGGTTAGATTTAGTAATGTTAGAAATACCTGGATGTCTACTACGTCTGGCCGAGATTGTTTCTCTTGGTTGTTTCTGGTGTGAAAGGCCGTGGGGTCTTTCATAAGGTAAAGGGTTAGAGCGCTTTATTCATGCAGTGATCACCTATCAGGGTGTCAAACTCACTTTCACAAAGGGCCACTCTACGATATGATAATCACACTGAGGGCCAGACTGACACACCTTCTTTTTAATCGAAACATAAAAACACATCTAAGTATATAAACTGCGTACAATGGCTAGTTTTCGCTTCAACATTTTCGGGGGACAAATCATAGGTGGGGGTATGGGGGTGCTCCCCCCAAAATGTTTGAATGTCAAACACTGAATTTCCTGCATTCTGGTGGATTTTTATCCACCGATCTGTGCCTTTTCGGCATCAATTTATTGTGGAAATGTCTTAATGTTTGTAAAGGAAAAGACAACATTCAGGTTCCTGGTGAAACAGTTATAAAGGACTATAATGCAGTAAGGCTCTCAGGCATTCTGGATTGAGACACAATATTTATTCTCCTGGATTTTTCAAAACTTTCTGCACATTCAAAACATATCACGTTTTGTTTTTTTAGGAATCATGACGCAGCACCAGTGTTAACTATTTATGACACTTTACATTGGTAATGAAATGCCAAGCCACCATTGGAAACGAAAGGGGTGGGCTATCACCAGCTAGCTAACGTTAGCTAGTTGGCTATATTGTAACTTAAAGCAAAAGTTAGAAACCAGATCATTTTGGCATTAATCCTTAGACACTTGACACAATCAATCATCAATATTAGCCTGCTATTTAGCCACACATATTGGCCTATTTACTGCCCTCAGAAAACTGACAGCTCTTCTTAGATGCAAGTTCATCAATTCATGGCTGTGGAACTTTCAGCAGACATTCCTAGCTGTAAGCCACGTAAGTTTCCTAACAGTTGGGAGCATATGCGACGTGCGGATATGGCACAGGCTCCATGAAGAAGAAAAAAAAAAAAAAAAAATATATATATATATATATATATATATTATATAATATATATATATATATATTTTTCTTCCCAGAATTGATTCTAATCGGCCGAATTGATTCACGGGCCGGATCAAAACGTGTCGCGGACCACATCTGGCCCGCGGGCCTTGAGTTTGACACATGTGGGTTAGAGGTTAGAGGTCTTTAATATCTGGTCCTAACCCTCTGTTACGACCCGGCTCGGGGAAGCAACATAAAGTACTCAGAAACAAGGTGTAAGAAAACTGTGTTTATTATAACAAAGGTTTAACTAACATGGTGACTGGTGGCCATGCTGCTGGCCCTGGCTGGAGAGAGAGAGAGAGAGAGAGGCTCCAGGATTAATAGGCAGCAGGTGGCAGGTAACGAGGTGAGGGAGGGGCTTCAGGAGCACTGGAAAACAAGGAACAGATCTACACATAACACCCTCAAACCTACATTGTTCTTTAGACTTACCACCAGGGGGCGACAGAGGACCACAGGATTAATAAGTTATTAGTTACTGTGTGTGTGTGTTGTGTGTGTGTGTGTGTGTGTGTCTGCCAGTGTGTGTGTGTGTGTGTGTGTGTGTGTGTGTGTGTGGTGTGTGTGTGTGTGTGTGTGTGTGTGTGCGCGTGCGTGCGTGCGTGCGTGTGTGTGTGTGTGTGTAAATGGTGGATGGACTTATGGAGCGCTCTTCCCTGATATTTCACACTTACAAAGCTCTTTGCATAGTTTGTCTCATTCACTCATTCACTCATTCACACACACACACACACACAATGTGGCAGGGGGATCAAGTCACCAACCCTAAGATCAGTGGATGAACACCCGCTTGTGTGTGTTCCAGTATGTGTGTGTGTGTGCGTGTGTTACAGTGTGTGTGTGCGTGTGTTACAGTGTGTGTGTGTGTGTGTAATCCTGCAGCTGTTGCTCTTCTTGTCTTTCTTTCTGAACTTTGTCCGTTTGAATCCAACAGCTGCTGCATCGCTGCGTTCCTCTGTGTGTGTGAGATGTTTGGTGTGTGTGTGTGTGTCTCTCTCTGTGTGTGTGTGTGTGTGTCTCTCTCTCTCTCTCTCTCTCTGTGTATGTGTGTGTGTCTGTGTGTGTGTGTGTGTGTCTGTGTGTGTGTGTGTGTCTCTCTCTCTCTCTCTCTCTCTGTATGTGTGTGTGTCTGTGTGTGTGTGTGTGTCTCTCTCTCTCTGTATGTGTGTGTCTGTGTGTGTGAGATGTTTGGTGCGTGTGTCTGTGCCTGTGTCTCATTTAAGGGGTTGCGGTCTACGAAGGCTGCATTTGAAGACCGATTGCGTCATAGCGGCGCGCAAAGGCTTGTTCCATTTGGAAGGCTCCTTCATATGCGACCGAGAAAGGCAGCCTTCGTTTCACGGTTTTGAAGGGTCCAACAGATGGATCCTTCGTGGCCCAACATATCCCACGATTCATTGCGTTTTTTTCAGAGATGGCATAAAATAAAATAAAAAATAACAAAACAGCAACGTGTTGCTCCATCTTCTTAACTTTTATCTTCCTTTCTTTTTTTCTTGTACTTTTTTTTCTTTTCGTCTCCATTGACAGGGCTGTCTCCGTTGGCAGCAATCAGGGTTGCTAGGCAGCACAGGAGCGGCGAGTCGTCACGTAAGGTAACGGCTTGTTACGCAAACCGGAAATGCTCGTAAAAAGTTAAAAAGTTAAAGAAACATTTTCAATTTGAAGCTTTAATCACTTTATACAAACATGTGTGTGTGTGTGTGAGTGTGAGTGTGTGTGTGTGTGTGTGTGTGTGTGTGTGTGTGTGTGTGTGTGTGTGTGTGTGTGTGTGTGTGTGTGTGTGTGTGTGTGTGTTGGTGTGTGTGGTGTGTGTGAGTGTGTGTGTGTGTGTGTGTGTGTGAGTGTGTGTGTGTGTGTGTGTGTGTGTGTGTGTGTGTGTGTGTGTGTGTGTGAGTGTGTGTGTGTGTGTGTGTGTGAGTGTGTGATAGGATTTCTTCACACAGAACCTTAAACATTTCCAATCCAGCGATCACAGAAACTTTGATTTTAATAATTCTGATACAAAAACACATGAAATATTAAATCAATCAGCAGATCAATAAAGAAATTAGTTTATGGGTTAACCACAGACACAGTCCGTCTGTCTGTCTGTCTGTCTGTCTGTCTGTCTGTCCGTCTGTCTGTCTCTCTGTCTGTCTCCTCCAGTCCACTGTGTGCTAAGAGGCGTTGTGGCAAATTATGGTTGCGTTCCGAATCGCATACTCTTTCTTTTTTCTACATACTACATCTGACGATAAAAATAATCTAGTTAGGATGCAGTAGGCATACTATTGGGACATACTTTTCTCTCTTATTTCATCATAACATTGCGCCTTGATCTTGCCTCTTGCTTTTATATCCGTCGCATCCCTGTTTGTTTTCATATGGAGGCTTCGTCGATGTTACGTCACTTCACGTGCGCACTAGATTGTGGGTCAGAATCGCCGAAATAGGATGCACTTTTCAACACTAACAATCTTGGCCGCATGAAGTAGGACATCCGGGTACTTCTAACCATCCTAAATCTGGCCACAAGAATCGGGACATCCTAAATCTTTTTTCTACATACTATATAGTAGAAAGTATGCGATTCGGAACGCAACCTATGTCATAAAAGCAAATTTACGTCAAAGTCTTATCTATCTTCATTAAGTCTATTTCAATGTGTAGCTTGTAATGCAGGTGAACATTACTAACATTAACTAACATTAACAAACCCGGCGACTGCAAACTACATATATATGTATAATATATATGTATAACTACTATATATGTATAATATATATGTATAATATATATGTATAATATATATGTATAATATATATGTATAACTACATATATATGTATAATATATATGTATAACTACATATATACATATATTTAAAAAAACAATTAAAAAAAATCATGAATTTCTTTCAAATCGCAGATCATGAATTGATTCTTTCACCCCGAACCCTTCAAACACTTTAACACGATGTCATTCATGTTATCTATATATATAGATAACATGAATGACATTGTGTTGTGTGTGTGTGTGTGTGTGTGTGTGTGTGTGTGTGTGTGTTGTGTGTGTGTGTGTGTGTGTGTGTGTGTGTGTGTGTTGTGTGTGTGTGTTACAGAGCAGGTACATGTCAGACAGCCAGTCAAAGCAACACGTTAATAAAACAAATTATTAAACAAATTAAATATATAAAACATTCTCAGTCCATCCAGGAAACGATTGAGTCTCTCAGGTTCTCATGCCGTGGGTTTGGGGTCTCCGTGTGTGTGTGTGTGTGTGTGTGTGTGTGTGTGTGTGTGTGTGTGTGTGTGTGTGTGTGTGTGTGTGTGTGTTGTTGTGTGTGTGTGTGTTGTGTGTGTGTGCGTGTGTGACACTGCAGTCTGTGTGTGTGTGTTTTCTCATACGATTGTCTCCCTAAGGTTCTCATGTCTCAGGTTTGGGGCGGAGCCGCGTGGAGCAGGAAGTCGCTCTGTAGCTCCACCTAGGGGGCGTGGTCTCCCGGGTCGGGGCGTGGTCTCCTGGGTCGGGGCGTCGGGTCCGTAGAGCTCTGTGATTCGCTGGGAGAGCAGTCCGTGTGTCTCGGGGGCGGGCCCTGCGGTTGAGTGACAGGTCTTCTCGCGGTAGCGGTGCGACGCTAGCTTCACCGTGCGCTGCAGCAGGTGGCGCCGGAAGGCTCTCTGGATCACACACGCTGCAACCTCTTCCTGCTTACGCCTCAGGGTCGTGCTGATTGGCTCGTACGAAACCTAGGCAACACAGCAGCCAATCAGAGAAGGGCAACACAAACGTTCTACTCTGAAAACACTCTTCATTTAACCCTTTGAGTCCTGTAATACTAACGTTCGCGGCGCATACATTTGTATTTTTGCTCACTGTGAAGTAATTTCTTTGAGTATCTTCACATTTTTCATATCATTAGAATCTGTATAACCCAAGCTAAAAGGTTATCTAAGTCAATAATTCAGAATTATTATTGAAAATGTTGAAATTGTGTCATAAATGAGAAAAATATAAATAGCGTAATGTATTTTCATCATATTTTATCAAATAAACAAAAAAAAAATATTGGTACAAAAGATTTCTGAATGTAGAAACCTGTACAAAATATTTCTGAAGACTTCATTAGTGATTTGAACAATGTACATGTTTTAGTTTTAGAGATATGACATTTTTTATGAGAGGAGTGCAAAGGCGTTTTGTTAGTTCCAGAGAAATATTTTCTTCTGCTCTACTCTCTCCGCTACTCTCTTTGGAGTTGCTGTGTGACAGTAATGAAACTCCAGGGACGTTTGCTCACTCTTGCTAGCTTCCTTAGCATGTTTAGCTTAGACAGAAGCTCAAATATGTCAAAAAGTGCTCTCCATAACTCAATAAACCTCTCCACACGATGTCCGCGATGTCGTTCACTCACTCAACTGAACACTGTTGGTCCGAATGTGTCGATTTTCCCTCGCTGGGGCTCGACCTATGTTTACCGTAACGTTTAGTGTTTTTACCGTAAAGCCTAGTGTGTCATAGCATATACCATCGGAAAGCTCTCGTTATTCCCTTTCAGAAACCGGTCGAATATTTTGAATTGCCCCACACATTCAGGAGTTACGGTACTTTCAAGCTCATGTGACAAATACGTCACATGCTGGTGAATCTCGTCTGTGATTGGACGGTCGTACTGCGGAAGTCCAGTGGGCTACCGTAATGATTAGTATATGGTCGCAAAGCTCTACTTCTCCGCTTTCTGATAGTTTTTGAATTATCTAGATATCAGAAACGGTTTAAAAGTTACGTGAATGAGAAGTAAGCATGCGCAAACGTGTCGCCGAAGACACATTCGGACTCAAAGGGTTAAGTCTAAACTGTAAAAAGGGAAACTATCTTATGTTTAATATGGTTTAAAGCTGGGGTATGTGATTTCTGATTGGTCAAAGTTAACATGAGCTGTACACTTTGACCAATCAGAATGAGGCTCCGATTCTCTGTTCTTATTGGCTGTTGGGACTGTCCATTCCCTTTGGCACGACTTTGTTGGTGTAGAGCGTAATAATAATAATAATAATAATAATAAGACATTAGATTTATATTATAGCGCCTTTCTCTTAAAGCGCTTTAGTCTATGCGCTGCAGTTCTACTTTTCTCTTTTTTTAAGATTATTTTTTGTAATTTCCCTTTCCAAGCTTCATTAGACAGTGTGTAGAGACAGAGATGAAATATGTCAGAGAGGGGAATGACATGAAGAGAACGACTTGGGAACAGAATAGAATAGAATAGAATAGAATAGAGTAGAATATAATAGAAATAGAACTTAATAGAGTGGAACCTTGGACGGGTTGTTGGCCATGAACTTTTCCTCCATGTTTGCCTTCAGCGCGTCCATCTGGTCGGACTCTCCAAGCACCTGAAATATAATATAATATAATATAATATAATATAATATAATATAATGTAATGTAATGTAATGTAATGTAATGTAATGTAATGTAATGTAATGTAATGTAATGTAATGTAATATAATATGATATAATATAATATAATATAATATAATATAATATAATATAATATAAATATAATATAATATAATTTAATATAATGTAATGTAATATAATATAATATAATAAAAATATAATATAATATAATATAATATAATATAATATAATTTAATATAATGTAATATAATATAATATAATATAATATAATATAATATAATATAATATAATATAATATAATTTAATATAATGTAATATAATATAATATAATATAATATAATATAATATAATATAATATAATTTAATATAATGTAATGTAATGTAATATAATGTAATACAGTATGATATGATACATGAACATATACATTACATTAAAGGTGCAGTGTGTACCTGTGTGTGTCTCTCTCTGCCTGTCTCCCTCCCTCCCTCCCTCCCTCCCTCCCTCCCTCCCTCCCTCCCTGTGTGTCTGTCTGTCTGTCTGTCTCCCTCCCTCCCTGTCTCCCTCCCTCCCTCCCTGCCTGTCTGTCTCCCTCCCTCCCTGTCTGTCTGTCTCCCTCCCTCCCTGTCTGTCTCCCTCCCTCCCTCCCTGTCTCCTGTCATTCTTCTACTTACCCTCCTCCCATGTCTCCTCACCTACCTCATTTAATCATCACTCTACCTCACATGCTTTTTTGATCTATATACTTGCATTGATGGCTATTAGCTAGTATATCATGACAGTGGATCTTGTTCGGCAATAGGAAGAGTCCATGTGTCTCCTCCCTCCCTGTCTCTCTCCCTCCCTCCCTGTCTCTCCTCCCTCCCTCCCTCCCTGTCTCCCTCCCTGTCTCCCTCCCTGTCTGTCTCCCTCCCTGCTCTCCCTCCCTCCCTCCCTGTCTGTCTCCCTCCCTGTCTCCCTCCCTCCCTCCCTCCCTCCCTGTCTCCCTCCCCTCCCTCCCTCCCTCTCTCCTCCCTCCTGTCTCCCTCCTCTCCCTCTCTCCCTCCCTCCCTCCCTCCCTCCTCCCTCCCTCCCTCCCTCCCTCCCTCCTCCTGTCTTACCTGGGCAGTGAGAGCCAGCAGTATATCCAGACAGTGGATCTTGTCTCCGGGCACCAGAGGAAGGTCCATGTGAATCAGTCTGACTGTGTTCGGTTTGGGAATCTTCAACGGATCCTTCAGGGCGTCACAGAAATCTGACAGTTTACTGTGGAACACAATAAGACCAATATTATTAACCCTAATAACTGGACTGTGTGTGTGTGTGTGTGATGTGTGTGTGTGTGTGTGTGTGTGTGTGGTGTGGTGTGTGCGTGCAGAGTATTCATAATTAACTGTACTGTTGACTGATCAGGGCAGACAGACAACCATCACACCACAACACACACACACACAACACACACTGACACACAACCAACACACACACACACAACACACACACACACACACAACCACCCACACACACACACACACACACACACACAACACACACACACACACACACACACACACACACACACACACACACCTGTACTGTATGAACTGCGATGCGTCGGGGTCAAACTTCTCCCATGTCTCGTAGAACATTTCAAAGTCGTCTTCGCAGAGCGGGTCGGCGCTTCCTCCGTGGCCACGTTGAAGTTCTCCAGGATGATGGCTATGTACATGTTGACCACCACCAGGAAGCACATTATGATGTACGTACAGAAGAAGTTATGCCTAAGCCAGGGAACCTAGACAGACAGGCAGGGAGGCAGGGGGAACGGGGACAGGCAGAGAGGAGACAGGCAGGGAGGGAGGAGAGAGAGAGACAGGGGAGAGAGAGAGAGACAGACAGGTAGGTAAATAGATGTACATGTTGACCACCACCAGGAAACACATTATGATGTAGGTACAGAAGAATGTTATGCCTAAGCCAGGGAACCTAGAGACAGACAGACAGGCAGGGTGAGAGAGAGACAGACAGGCAGGGAGAGAGACAGGGAGAGGGACAGACAGACAGGTCGGTAGGTGAAATCTGTCTGTCTCTGTGTTAGTGAGCACTTCTCCTTTGATAATCCATCCCACCTCACAGGTGTGGCAGATCAACATGCTGATCAGACAGCAGGAACAATGCACAGGTGTGTGTTAGGCCACAATGAAAGGCCTCTCTGAAATGTGCAGTTTGCTTTATTGGGGGGTCTGGAGGGGGGGCAAGGAAACCAGTTTATTTATTTTTAATTCTTACTTTATACCGGTAAATCCCACTGAGACCAGAGACTCTTTTCCAGTAGAGACATGTTCCCATTCGTTCTGGTGTTCAGGTGGCCACACTAACAGGCATGCGTTAGGGTATAATCATTCTGTCTAATCATCTTGATCTGCTTCACCTGCCTCAGGCATCAACACCTGATCACCTCTGTGTTCACCTGCGGCACAATGGTGGTCACACCAGATACTGCAACGTGTGTGTGTCTGTGTGTGTGTGTTGTGGTGTGTGTGTGTTGTGTGTGTGTGTGTGCTGTGTGCTCCTCTGTGTGTGTGTGTGTGTGTGTGTGTCTCTCTCTCGTGTGGTGTGTCGGGTGTGTGTCGTGTGTGTGTGTGTGTGTGGTCGTGGTGGGTGTGGTGTGATGTGTGTGGTGTGAGTGCTGTGCGTGTGTGTGGTGTGATGCTGTTGTGGCGTACACAGTTGCCTCACAGGGTTCCGGTCTCTGCGTGGGTCGCAGTCGAGGAGGAGATGTCATGATGGGGATCAGCAGACCGTCCCAGCCGAGGTGGTGATCATAAACAGACAGATCATATGTTACATGGGGAGAGAGAGAGAGAGGGGATGGATAGATAGATAGATAGATAGTAGTAGTAGATAGATAGATAGTATAATAGATAGATAGATAGATAGATGATGGATGGATGGATGGATGGATGGATGGATGGATGGAGGCATGGATAGACAGACAGACAGACAGCAGACAGACAGACAGACAGGACAGACAGACAGACAGACAGAACGATAGATAGATAGATAGATAGATAGAAAGATAGATAGATAGATAGATAGATAGATCAGATAGAAGATAGAAGACAGACAGACAGATAGATAGACAGACAGACAGACAGATAGATATATTACCGAAGGTCTCAAAGTTAAACATGTCGTCGATCATCCCTTCTTTCTTCACGTAGGCGAAGTTGCTCATTCCGAAGATGGAGAAGATGAACATGATGAGGAAGAGGAGGAGCCCGATGTTGAACAGAGCAGGAAGTGACATCATGAGAGCGAATAGCAGCGTCCGGATTCCTTTGGCTCCGCGAATCAGACGCAAGACACGACCGATACGAGCCAATCGGATCACTCGGAACAGAGTGGGCGAAACGAAGTACTTCTCTATGAGGTCGGCTAGCAGCAGGCCTGGAGAGAGGGATGGAGAGAGAAGAGGGAGAGAGGGAGGGGGGGAGGGGGAGAGGGGGAAGAGAGAGAGAGGGAGGAGAGAGAGGAGAGAGAGAGAGAGGAGAGAGAGAGAGAGAGAGAGAGAGAGAGGGAGGAGGAGAGAGGGGAGAGATAGGGAGAGAGGGAGGGAGAGAGAGGGGAGGACGGGAGAATGTGAGACATCGGGTAATGTGAGACACCCCCTGTATCTAGGACACAGGACACATTTTTGGTCATGTAAGATATATGTTTTCAAGCCCCTCTCATTTCCCCATGGCCATGAAAGAGAGGACCTCATGGTATGTTGTAAGCATTTTTTTTTCACAAAAAAACTTTTTTGCATGTAAAAGTAAATTTTCTTGCTGTCAACTTAATCAACTGTTGTGCCAAAGCAAATGTATTCACGTAGAAAAACTTCTTTCACACATGTTGATGAACTACCAACATATGAAACCATGTGATGCTGATAACTGAAGATTAGCCTGATTTGCTGAGAGAGGTAGTTTTTTCCTCAAATTGTGGCAGTGGGGTAAAGTGAGACAAATGCTGTGGGTTAAAGTGAGACAGTGTCTGTGCCCTCTTTTAATGGATCAATTATATTTGAGGTAGCAAGGAGACTAGTTTGAATAAGACAAAAGACAATGTGGGCTGGAGGTTGGGGTTGATGGTTGAAGGGGTGTCAGCAAATATGTCTTTATTCAATGAATGATCCCAATAAAACAAATGCAGAAAAAAAGACTCAAAAGATGGAAAATGACAGTTGGGTCTAGTCCTGTGTTCAGAGTACCAGGCTGTTCTAGCTGGTTCTGATTATTCTTTGCTCTGACCCCCAGACACTAGCTGGCTCTAAGGGTCCTGTGTTCTGACCCCCAGACTGTGTTCTAATCTAACTGGTTCTATCTTTCATTTGAATGTTAATTATTGAATATTAATTATATGGTGTATTTGATCAGAGTGACTTTCAAGTGTTGAGAAAAATGTTTTGCTTAATTGACCAAACCTCATGATTATGTTACTCGTCCGACATTAGTTTTGGAATATTTGGTTTTCAAGCTAGCTGTCAG
>CM047521.1:842705-860205 GCA_026122265.1 Ammodytes dubius | reverse complement strand
TTGTGTCCTTGGGCAAGACACCCACCTTGCCTCGTGTGAATGTCGATAGTTAGCCTGCTATCGATATATGAATGTGTGTGTGAATGGTAACGTGGGAAAGGAAAACAGGTCTCCCTTGTAAAAAAAGTCTTCGGTCTCAATGGGATTTACCTGTAGAAATAAAGGTTAAAAAAATAAAAATAAAAATAAAGCCTCATCTTCATTTGGACGCATGCGCAGCAGGGTTTTTGAAAACCGCAACCTGAAGGTCAGCACCAAGGTTGCTGTGTATAACGCTGTCTGTCTCTCCACTCTGCTCTATGGGGCAGAGTCATGGACCCCATACCGCCAGCACATCACCAACCTAGAGGCCTTCCACATCCGCTGCCTGCAGAAGGTCCAGGGTCTGAACTGGGAAGATCGAACGCCCTATACAGACATCCTCCGCAACACTGGCTCTGTCTGTATGGAAGCAGCTGTGGCCAAAAGACACCTGCGCTGGATAGGGCACACCATACGAATGCCTGAACACCGCCTGCCCCGCCAAGTCCTCTACAGCCAACTACTGGGCGCAAAGCGCTCCGCTGGAGGGCAGAAGCTTTACTGACTACACCAGGGACTTCCTAAAGCGGGCGAACATCCCCCTCACTCAGCTTGAAAACCTGGCCACCAACAGATCTGCCTGGCAGGGAACCTGTGCCACGCCAAATACACCAAAAAAACCAAGACAGAAGATCCGAGCGGCGCACCCAGCGACACCAGCGGCGGCTGGTGTCCCCCTGGCATCTGGCTTCCCGTGTTCCATCTGCGGCTCAAGGATTGGTCTATACGCCCACGAGAAGTGGCACCAGCGGCAACGTCGTTGACCCCCCCCCTCACCATTCCCCAACCCCGTCCTTGGAGCAAGCGTCATCATCGAAAACGATGGACAGCTAAGATGGTGTGTGTGTATGTGTGTGTGTGCGTACCCTCAGTGCAGCAGTCCACAGGTTCGTTCTCATCATGGTCTAAATCTTCTTGGTCCTTCAGATCCTCAGGAACCCTCTGGACCGTGCTGCAAACCGAAGACTGGTCTGTCTGCACACACACACACACACACAACACACACACACACACACACACACACACACACACACACACACACACACACACACAAAACACACACACACACACACACACACACACACACACACACAATAAATCATTTTTTAAATTTTTTTAAAATTTAAATTAAATAAAGTAGAACAGAATAGTTTTACTAGGGAATGTTTCTCCTCCTCTTCCTCCTCTTCCTCCTCTTCCTCCTCTTCATCATCATCGCTCTCGCTGTCGTCGGGGAACTGTCGTCGGGGTCGCTCTCTCCCTCGGCGATGGGAACCTTCAGCGAGGTGATGTGGTGATAGTTACTGTGTATGACCTCATAGTGGCCTGTCTGTCTCTCTGCCTGTCTGTCTGTCTCCAGTAGGACCCTGTCATAGTGACCTTTGACCTCTGAGGGGTCACAGAGTTCAGGGGTCACGGAGGTCACGGAGGTCAGATCCAGAATCTCCTTCTGAGTTTCTTCATCAACGTCCACTGAGAGAAACACACAGAAAGACACAGTGAGTCAAGCCAGGTTTGTCTGTCCGTCTATCTGTGTGTCTGTCTGTTACCCTCCCTCCCTCCCTCCCTCCCTGTCTGTCTCCCTCCCTCCCTGTCTCCCTCCCTCCCTCCCTCCCTCCCTCCCTCCCTCCCTCCCTCCCTCCCTCCCTCCCTCCCTCCCTCCCTCCCTCCCTCCCTGTCTGTCTGTCTGTCTGTCTGTCTGTCTGTCTGTCTGTCTGTCTGTCTACCTGGGTCTCAGTGTGCCTGTCTGTCTGTCTACCTGTGGTCTCAGTGTGCCTGTGGACCACCATCTCCAGCCCTCTGCTCAGTAACCATCTCACTCCTCTCTCCCTGTCTCCCTCCCTTCCTTCTTTCCCCCCTCCCTCCCCTCCCTCCCTCCCTCCCCTCCCTGTCTTCCTCCTTCCTGTCTGTCTACCTCTCTGTCCTGTCTCCCTCTGCTCTACCTCTCAGGTCCTCCCTGTCTGCTACCTGTGGTCTCAGTGTGCCTGTCTGTCTGTCTACCTGGTCTCATGTGCCTGTCTTCTACCGTGGTCTCAGGTCCTGTCTGTCTGTCTACCTGTGGTCTCAGTGTGCCTGTGCCACCATCTCCAGCCCTCTGCTCAGTACCATCTCACTCCTCTCTCCCTGTCTCCCTCCCTCCCTCCCTCCCTCCCTCTCCTCCCTCCCTCCCTCCCTCTCTCCCTCCCTCCCTCCCTCCCTCCTCCCCTCCCTGTCTGTCTCTCTACCGTGGTCTCAGTGCCTGTGGACCACCATCTCCAGCCCTCTGCTCAGTAACCATCTCACTCCTCTCTCCCTGTCTCCCTCCCTCTCTCCCTCCCTCCCTCCCTCCCTCCCTCCCTCCCTCCCTCCCTCTCCCTCCCTCCCTCCCTCCCTCCCTCCCCTCCCTGTCTGTCTCTCTACCTGTGGTCTCAGTGTGCCGTGGACCACCATCTCCAGCCCTCTGCTCAGTAACCATCTCACTCCTCTCTCCCTGTCTCCCTCCCTCTCTCTCCCTCCCTCCCTCCCTCCCTCCCTCCCTCCCCCCTCTCTCCCTCCCTCCCTCCCTCCCTCCCTCCCTCCCTCCCTCCCTCCCTCCCTCCCCTCCCTGTCTGTCTGTCTGTTACCCTCCCTCCCTCCCTCCCTCCCTCCCTCCCTCCCTCCCTGTCTGTCTGTCTACCTGTGGTCTCAGTCTGTCTGTCTACCTGTGGTCTCAGTCTGTCTGTCTACCTGTGGTCTCAGTGTGCCTGTCTGTCTACCTGTGGTCTCAGTGTGCCTGTCTGTCTGTCTACCTGTGGTCTCAGGTGCCTGTCTGTCTGTCTACCTGTGGTCTCAGTGTGCCTGTCTGTCTGTCTACCTGTGGTCTCAGTGTGCCTGTCTGTCTGTCTACCTGTGGTCTCAGTGTGCCTGTCTGTCTGTCTACCTGTGGTCTCAGTGTGCCTGTCTGTCTGTCTACCTGTGGTCTCAGTGTGCCTGTGGACCACCATCTCCAGCCCTCTGCTCAGTAACCATCTCACTCCTCTGTTGATCCTGTTCACAGCGATCTGCAGGTTGTTTTCTGTTTCCTCCTCCGGAGCGGAGAGGTTGTCTCCACTGAAGGAGGAGAGCAGCAGGGCGAGGAACAGGTTCAAGACCTAGAGAGGGAGACACACACACAACACACACACACACACACACACAGCACACACACACACACACACACACACACACACACACACACACACACACACAACACACACACACACACACACACGACACACACACACACACACACACGACACACACACACACACACACACCACAGCAACACACACACACAACACACAACAACACCACACACACACACACACACACACACACACACACACACCACACACACACAACGCACACACACACACACACACACACACACAACACACGCACACACACACACACACACACACCACACACACACACCTGAAAAAAATCTGAAATGTCCATTGAATTTAATTTGCCTTAGAAGCCCCTTCTTAGATAATCGTTCATGTGGGATTTAAGAAAAGTATTGAGGTATGTATGGAGCCTTCTCTACACACACACACACACACCACACACACACACACACACACACACACACACACACACACACACACACACACACAACACACACACACACACACACACACACACACACACACACACACACACACACACACACACACACACACACACACACACACACACACACAGCCACTCACCACCAGGTTTCCTATGACCATGACCATCATGAAGATGACCAGGCACATGGCCTCCCCGCTGACCTCCATGCAGTGCCACATGGTCTCGATCCACTCGCCGCACAGAACCCTGAAGATGATCAGAAACGCGTGGAAGAAGTCCGTCATGTGCCAGCGCGGCAGCTCGCAGTCTGAGCTGATCTTACACACACAGTCTCTGTAGTTCTTCCCAAAGAGCTGCATCCCCACCTGGGAGAGGGGGGAGGAGAGGAGTGAGTGAGTGTGTGAGTGAGTGTGGTGTGAGTGAGTGAGTGAGTGAGTGAGTGAGTGTGTGTGTGTGTGTGTGTTTCTGTGTGTTTCTGAGTGAGTGAGTGATTGTGTGTGTGTGTGTGTTTCTGTGTGTTTCTGAGTGAGTGAGTGAGTGAGTGAGTGAGTGTGTGTGTCCTCACCACGGCGAAGATAAACACGATAATAGCCAGCACGAGGGTGAGGTTCCCCAGAGCGCCCACAGAGTCTCCGATGATCCGAATCAACATGTTCAGAGTCGGCCAAGACTTGGCAAGTTTGAAGACACGCATCTGAGAGAGAGAGACAGGTAGGGTAAGATAGACAGACAGACAGACAGACAGACAGACAGACAGACAGGGCCTTAGCAGTACTGACCAGTCTGAATGAGCGCAGTACAGACAGACCCTGGACGTTGGCCAGTCCCAGCTCCACCAGAGACATCGTCACTATGATGCTGTCGAAGATGTTCCAACCAACCTGCAACCACGAGACAACTGTGAGAGACACACAGACAGGGAGGGAGGGAGGGAGGGAGGGAGGGAGTGAGAGAGGGAGGGAGGGAGGGAGACAGGGAGGGAAGGAGGGAGCAGGGAGGGAGGGAGGGAGGGAGAGAGGGAGGGAGGGAGGCAGGGAGGGAGGGAGGCAGGAGGGAGGGAGGGAGGGAGACACAGAGACACACAGAACAGGGAGGGAGGGAGAGAGGGAGGGAGAGAGGGAGGGAGGGAGGGAGGGAGACAGACAGGGAGGGAGGGAGGGAGGGAGGGAGGGAGGGAGGGAGGGAGGAGGAGGGAGACAGGGAGGGGAGGGAGGGAGGCAGGGAGGGAGGGAGGGAGGGAGACACAGAGACACACAGACAGGGAGGGAGGAGGGAGAGAGGGAGGGAGGAGGAGGGAGGGGAGGGAGGGAGGGAGGGAGGGAGGGGCAGGGGGGAGGAGGGAGGGAGAGGGAGACACATTTACCTGGAAGTAGTAGTATGGATCCATAGCCAGGAGTTTGAGGACCATCTCTGCTGTGAAGATCCCTGTGAAGACCTGACGACATATTATGTTATAAAGCTACAGTGTGTAATATCAGAATGTTTAGCGGCGTCTGGTGTGTGATTCCAGATTGCAACGCTCCCTTGCTAACCCCTCTTATAGCTCTCTCCATGTCTTGTCTCCCTGCCTGTCTCCCTCCCTCTCTCCCTGCCTGTCTCTCTCCCTGCCTCCCTGTCTGTCTGCCTGCCTGTCTTACCCACCAGGTTGCCCACACTCAGCAGCTCTTCAAACTGCTCCGTCATGGGGTAATGCTCCCTGTCTCCCCCTCCCTCCCTTCTCCCTGTGTCCTCCCCTGTCCCTCCCTCCCTCCCTCCCTCCCTCTCCTCCCTCCCTGTCTCCCTCCCTCCCTCCCTCCCTCCCTCCCTCCCTGCCTGTCTCCCTCCCTGCCTGTCTCCCCCTCCCTCCCTCCCTCCCTCTCCCTGTCTGCCTGTCTTACCCACCAGGTTGCCTGTACTGAGCAGCTCTTCAAACTGCTCCGTCATGGGTAATGCTCCCTGTCTCCCTCCCTCTCTCCCTGCCTGTCTCCCTCCCTGTCTCCCTCCCTCCCTCCCTGTCTCCCTGTCTCCCTCCCTGTCTCCCTGTCTCCCTCCCTCCCTGTCTCCCTCCCTCCCTCCCTCCCTCCCTCCCTCCCTCCCTGCCTGCCTGCCTGTCTTACCCACCAGTTGCCTGTACTGAGCAGCTCTTCAAACTGCTCCGTCATGGGGTAATGCTCCCTGTCTCCCTCCCTCCCTCCCTGTCTCCCTCCCTCGCTCCCTGCCTGTCTCCCTCCCTCCCTCCCTCCCTCCCTCTCTCCCTCCCTGTCTCCCTCCCTCCCTCCCTGTCTCTCTCCCTGCCTGTCTCCCTCCCTCCCTCCCTGTCTCCCTGTCTCCCTCCCTCCCTCCCTGTCTCCCTGCCTGTGTCCCTCCCTCCCTCCCTCCCTCCCTCTCTCCCTCCCTGTCTCCCTCCCTCCCTCCCTCCCTCCCTCCCTGCCTGTCTCCCTCCCTGCCTGTCTCCCTCCCTCCCTCCCTCCCTCCCTCCCTGTCTGCCTGTCTTACCCACCAGGTTGCCTGTACTGAGCAGCTCTTCAAACTGCTCCGTCATGGGGTAATGCTCCCCTGTCTCCCTCCCTCTCTCCCTGCCTGTCTCCCTCCCTGTCTCCTCCCCCTCCCTCCCTGTCTCCCTGTCTCCCTCCCTGTCTCCCTCCCTCCCTCCCTCCCTCCCTCCCTGCCTGCCTGCCTGTCTTACCCACCAGGTTGCCTGTACTGAGCAGCTCTTCAAACTGCTCCGTCATGGGGTAATGCTCCCTGTCTCCCTCCCTCCCTCCCTGTCTCCCTCCCTCGCTCCCTGCCTGTCTCCCTCCCTCCCTCCCTCCCTCCCTCTCTCCCTCCCTGTCTCCCTCCCTCCCTCCCTGTCTCTCTCCCTGCCTGTCTCCCTCCCTCCCTCCCTGTCTCCCTGTCTCCCTCCCTCCCTCCCTGTCTCCCCTGCCTGTGTCCCTCCCTCCCTCCCTCCCTCCCTCTCTCCCTCCCTGTCTCCCTCCCTCCCTCCCTCCCTCCCTCCCTCCCTCCCTCCCTCCCTCCCTGCCTGTCTCCCTCCCTGCCTGTCTCCCTCCCTCCCTCCCTCCCTCCCTCCCTGTCTCCCTCCCTCCTCCCTGCCTGTCTTACCCACCAGTTGCCTGTACTGAGCAGCTCTTCAAACTGCTCCGTCATGGGTAATGCTCCCTGTCTCCCTGTCTCCCTCCCTCCCTCCCTCCCTCCCTCCCTCCCTCCCTCCCTCCCTCCCTGCCTGTCTCCCTGTCTCCCTCCCTGTCTCCCTCCCTCCCTCCCTCCCTCCATCCCTCCCTCCCTCCCTCCCCTCCCTCCCTCCCTCCCTGTCTGCCTCCCTCACCTCCCTCCCTCCCTCCCTCCCTCCCTCCCTCCCTCCCTCCCTCCCTCCCTCCCTGTCTTACCCACCAGGTTGCCTGTCTTACCCACCAGGTTGCCTGTACTGAGCAGCTCTTCAAACTGCTCCGTCATGGGGTAATGCTCCCTGTCTCCCTCCCTCTCTCCCTGCCTGTCTCCCTCCCTGTCTCCCTCCCTCCCTCCCTGTCTCCCTGTCTCCCTCCCTGTCTCCCTCCCTCCCTGTCTCCCTCCCTCCCTCCCTCCCTCCCTCCCTGCCTGCCTGCCTGTCTTACCCACCAGGTTGCCTGTACTGAGCACTCTTCAAACTGCTCCGTCATGGGGTAATGCTCCCTGTCTCCCTCCCTCCCTCCCTGTCTCCCTCCCTCGCTCCCTGCCTGTCTCCCTCCCTCCCTCCCTCCCTCCCTCTCTCCCTCCCTGTCTCCCTCCCTCCCTCCCTGTCTCTCTCCCTGCCTGTCTCCCTCCCTCCCTCCCTGTCTCCCTGTCTCCCTCCCTCCCTCCCTGTCTCCCTGCCTGTGTCCCTCCCTCCCTCCCTCCCTCCCTCTCTCCCTCCCTGTCTCCCTCCCTCCCTGTCTCCCTCCCTCCCCCTCCCTCCCTCCCTCCCTCCCTCCCTGCCTGTCTCCCTCCCTCCCTCCCTCCCTCCTCCCTCCCTGTCTCCCTCCCTCCCTCCCTGCCTGTCTTACCCACCAGGTTGCCTGTACTGAGCAGCTCTTCAAACTGCTCCGTCATGGGGTAATGCTCCCTGTCTCCCTCCCTCCCTCCCTGTCTCCCTCCCTCCCTGTCTGCCTGTCTTACCCACCAGGTTGCCTGTACTGAGCAGCTCTTCAAACTGCTCCGTCATGGGGTAATGCTCCATGGCCATGAAGACGGTGTTCATCACGATGCAGACGGTGATGCCGAGGTCCACACACGGATCCATCACGATCACAAACAGCACCTGCTTCACCTGCAGGAAACTACACGTTATGTGTGTGTGTGTGTGTGTGTGTGTGTGTGTGTGTGTGTGTGTGTGTGTGTGTGTGTGTGTGTGTGTGTGTGAGTGTGTGTGTGTGTGTGTGTGTGTGTGTGTGTACCTTCAGCCAGCAGCCACAGCAGTCCCACTTCAGGAACATGTCGGCGAAGGAATACCAACACGGAGGACACGGTCTCTGCTCCTCCTCAAAGTCTGAAACACAAAAGATAGATATTGTTCATTATGTCTAACCCTAACCTGTCTAACCCTAACCTGTCTAACCCCTAACCCCCTAACCCTCTAACCCCCTAACCCCCTAACCCTCTAACCCTCTAACCATCTAACCCCCTAACCCTCTAATCCTCTAACCCCTAACCCTCTAACCCCCAACCCTCTAACCCTCTAACCCTCTAACTCTAACCCCACCCTAACCCTCTAACCCCCGAACCCCCTAACCCCCTAACCCTCTAACCCCCAACCCTCTAACCCTCTAACCCTAACCCCACCCTAACCCTCTAACCCCCGAACCCCCTGACCCCTAACCCTCTAACCCTCTAACCCCCTAACCCTCTAACCCCCTAACCCTCTAACCCCCTAACCCTCTAACCCCCTGACCCTCTAACCCTCTAACCCTCTCACCCTCTAACCCTCTAACCCTCTCACCCTCTAACCCTCTAACCCTCTAACCCTCTAACCCCCTAACCCTCTAACCCTCTAACCCTCTCACCCTCTCACCCTCTAACCCTAACCCTCTAACCCCCGAACCCCCTAACCCTCTAACCCCCTAAACCCTCTAACCCCCTAACCCCCTAACCCTCTAACCCCCTAACCCTCTAACCCTCTCACCCTCTCACCCTCTAACCCTAACCTGTCTAACCCTCTGACCTGTCTAACCCTCTAACCCTAACCTGTCTAACCCTAACCCTCTAACCCTCTAACCCTAACCTGTCTAACCCTAACCTGTCTAAACCTAACCCTGTCATCATTAAGAGTTTACAGGAGCAATAAAACACTTCCATGTCGTATGAAAAGTTGCAACGTGTAACGACTAACCAACCCTAACCCTAACACTCATCGACTTTTACATTTATTCATAGAATAAAAACTCAAGATTCACACACAAGTTATCAGAGGCTTTTAATGTTACAAATATTGAAACTTTAAATTCTACATCCAGCTGACTGCATATCGCACATATCAATTTAAGTTAATTTAATCTTTAATTGAATATGTGTGTGTGTGTGTGTGTGTGTGTGTGTGTGTGTGTGTGTGTGTGTGTGTGTGTGTGTGTGTGTGTGTGTGTGTGTGTTGCAGTGTGTGTGTGTTGTGTGTGTGTGTGTGTGTGTGTGTACCTTCCATGGCATCGTGTTCTTGCTGCTCCTGCTCCTCCGGTGTGAGGTCCGTCCTCTCAGCGAGCGCCGCCCTGCAGGCCGCCTGCTGTTAGAGCAGAGAGGGTTAGTGTGTGTGTGTGTGTGTGTGTCTCTCCCTGTCTCCCTCCCTGCCTGTCTGTCTGTCTGCCTGTCTGTCTCTTACCTCTTCTCCTCTCTTGTGTATAGTCTGTCTCCCTGCCTGTCTGTCTCCCTGCCTGTCTGTCTCTTACCTCTTCTCCTCTCTTGTGTATAGCCTGTCTCCCTGCCTGTCTGTCTGTCTGTCTGTCTGTCTCTTACCTCCTCTCCTCTCTTGTGTATAGCCTCCAGTATCAGAGCGTATTCCTCCTCTTTCAGCTTGTTCTCGGCCCTGGTAGCTTCACACTGCTCTGCGTACGCCATGGCGACCACAGCCAGGATCAGGTTGATCAGGTAGAACGATCCCAGGAAGATCACCACCACAAAGAATATCATGTAGGTCTTACCGGCCGCACGCAGGGTCTGGGAGAGAGACATGGAGAGAGAGAGACAGGGAGAGAGACAGACAGGTTATCAGAGAGACAGGGAGAGAGACATACAGGGAGAGAGAGAAAGAGAGGTTAGCAGAGAGACGGGGAGAGAGACAGGTTAGCAGAGAGACAGGGAGAGAGAGAGAGACAGGGAGAGAGACAGGGAGAGAGACAGACAGGTTATCAGAGAGACAGGGAGAGAGAGAGAGAGGTTAGCAGAGAGACGGGGAGAGAGACAGGTTTACAGAGAGACAGGGAGAGACAGGGAGAGAGACAGGTTAGCAGAGAGACCGGGAGAAGAGACAGGTTGGCAGAGAGACAGGGAGAGAGAGACAGGGAGAGAGACAGGTTAGCAGAGAGACACGGAGAGACAGAGACAGGGAGAGAGACAGGGAGAGAGAGAGCCAGGGAGATAGACAGGTTAGCAGAGAGAGACAGGTTAGTAAGAGAGACAGGGAGAGAGACACACTGTAAGCAATTGCTGTTAATTTACGGCCACATTTTAACACTAATTTACTGTATTCATGTATTACGGTTCTTTACTGTACTTAGCAATGCATTGTGGGAAGGTCAATTTGAAAAGACAGCTCAGAAGCCCTTAACAGTATGATACAGTTTTAAATTACAGTACATTACAGTATTTTTGGGAAAGTGGGCGGGCAACGGCCTTTTTCAGGAACATTAGTTTGAAATGAGCCATTCCAGATAGGACAAACTTCGAAGGACATGTGCTACGCATCAACACAATGTCCAGCATTAGGTCTTCTCTGCATTGATCGAGTGGAGCATCTACACATTTTAAGGTAATATGTTCCTGATCAATTATTTACTCTTAAAAGGTGGCTTAAATACTGTTTGAGATTAAACTAATGCTCAGCAGCCTGTCTATCAAGTGAGTATGTTATTTTAGAATATTGTTTACCAGTGAGGATGAGTTAACTAGCTCAAACATTTATACTTAAGCGCATGTTAGAGTCCATGTATGTTCAAACCTAAGAGTGTTGAGCATTAAGGCTCATTTATGCTCTACGTTACATACGCATACGGATACGGATGGAGCCTTCTGTCCGTACTCTGCGTACATTACGTCCGTATTTCTGCACGTATCCTGCAAGCTTGCGGATGCGTACCAAACGGACAGGACGGAGCATTACTACCGAAGATCGCGGGGGGCGCATAGCCAACAGTTCACTTTCACTTACTGTACATTTGTTTACAAACACAAACGAAATACATAATACTTTAGAAAATGTCTTAACTTTTGAGGAGAGGTTTTTGTGAGTTGGTACGAAATTACATACTATTTATCTATCTATGAAGTTACACGGCCGGGGCACAGAGACATACAACTACAACAGAGTGCATGAGAGGGGATCGCACGGGGAGGAATGTCATCTAGACCAGGGGTTTTCAAAGTGTGAGAGAGTGAGCCCCCCCTCAGAGAACAAATTTCAGCGGAGCCCCCCCCCCCCATTTTTTTTCTAAATCCCTGTGTTTTGAAAGATCTTTTAATTATTTTACAAATGTAAACATATTTTTTAAACATTCTAAAAAAATTTGTGCATTTTTAAGCACATTTTTTAATACATTTTAACATCTAAATCCAGTGTTTTAATCCTGCTTCCTTTAAGCATGGATAGTAGTGACTGAGTGTGCAGCGGAGTGAGAAAGATAGACAGACAGACTTGCCCAAATTATTGACTAGTTAAATGTCATTCACACATCCAGTGTTTTTTCGCTAGTGCCTCCAATGTCCTGATGGAGGAAAATAGTAGCCAGTGGAGAACCAGACCCTCCTAGAGGAGTCCGGGGGTATGCCCCCCGGGAGATTTTTTTTCACCTTTTTAAAGTGAAATACATGAATCTGGTGCATTTTGAGAGGAATTAAGAGGCTAAATATGAGGAATTTTGTGTGAACAAATAATTTGGAGACACTGGGTCTGATGAATTAGAAGCTATTGAAGAAGGTCACGTGGATTTTCCATAAAAATATCAATTTAAAATTAAAAAAATTGTGCAGGGTCCTCTGGGTTGGGCTTGGCGGTCTTTTTTTTTAACAAGACCTATTTCTCTGTAATATAATGATTGCATTTAAATGCAGTGAGAGGAACAAAGCAGAAGAACTCTTGTCCAGCTATGCCGTGATCTTAATATAAAAACACAAACTCAAAAAAAAAAAAACATTTTTTTTTTTTTTTTTTTTTTAGATTTTTTTTTTTTTTCAAATATTCATCCGCGCCCCCCTGCCATAACCCCTGTGGGGTTATGGCAGGGGGGGCGCGCCCCACAGTTTGAAAACCACTGATCTAGACAGCAGGCTGACGGCAGCAATAGAGAAGTGATGTCCTCACAGACCCCCGCTGTCTATAATACAGCCTTTAGTTTAGCCTCTTCCATCGCTACGGTAGAAGGCTATATCGCTAAAGCTGTTTCTTCCATGGACCTATTATAAAATATTTATTCCAGTTGATTCACTGTTTGACTCTCCTTCTTCCTATTTGAGTAACTTTTTACTCTGAGCGGCGCTGTTGCCCACTAACGGTTGATTTGTTAAATGTCCATTCCAACATAAAGGACGCATGGAAGTATGAGGGCAGTGACGGATATAACGTTGTAAACGTACGTCTCTATTTACGCACGGAATTGGAGCATGAATGAGCCTTCAGTGAGTCTTTTCTTTAGAGTTGTAGCCTACTGGTTGTTTTTAGCTAGTGGATAGCCTTTAGCTCCTTGTTGAGAGCTGACGCAGTGGAGCTGATTATCATATCATGCCACCTATACATTTGAATTGAAGCCTAATACATCAACTGTTTCAAGTGCATTGTCAATTTTGAACCCATAAAATAGTTACATTTTTAGTCAGTGTCTAATATTTGACTATTCTGATTTCAGCTGCTTCAATGGTATAGCCTTAATCTGGAGAGAGGCACAAAGGCCATCCGGGGAACGGTTCCCTCCTAGAAGACATGGTGTGGGGGTCCAGAAGAAGTCAGCTACAGTCAATACACATGTATCAGGTCAGGTGCGTTCTCTCTCATCTCTCTCTCTCTCTCTCTCTCTCTCTCTCTCTCTCTCTCTCTCTCTCTCTCTCTCTCTCTCTCTCTCTCATCTCTCTCTCTCACTACTCCACTTTTGATGGAGTGATGAAGCAACATTAAGTCACAACAGACTTCATCAGCTTTTTCAGCATGGACTCAGAGTTGTTTCTGTAAATTCCCAATTCTAAATATATTTTGACAATTTTTTTGTTGCTGTTTTACAGTCTCAACACTGGATCAAATCAAGATGGAGGAGCAATGACAGCAAGGTGATGGTCATCTCTACCCGACCCAGAAGACTCCTCTCAGATACCAGCAGTCTACAAACACCCAGACTCTTTCTGGAGCTAAGAATGCTCCTATCTCACAAGACTCTTTAAGAGGTAAAAGACAAGCCTACCTCAAAGGACTATTTTAAGAGGTAAACCACAAGGCTTCCATGAGTTTCCCAAATTATCATATAGATGTTTAACAGAGAATGCATTGCATTAAATAAATCAAAATTGTATAGCTGTATTTGTTAATACTGCCCTTAATAAAAGTCTGTTTGATTCACAATATTTTAAGTTGTTTACTGCTTATTTTGCATCACTTCAATATTAATGTATGCTATGCATATGTCTTTAGGCCACAGAACAAAACATGTGCAATGTTAGAAGTTTGATATTTTAATTTGCTACATTGAGTTATTGTATTACATTATATCTGTCTGAAGTAAACATTTATCAGTTATCTACTTGCAACCATCTAATCAGAATGTTAATTTATTTTCAAACAATCACAGAGAAATACTGCATTTCACTTTACTTTCAAAAACTGTAAAATACTTAATTAATTACAGTAACTTGCTGGCGTCTCTGCTGCCAGTATCTTACTGTAAATTCAAAAAATACAGAAATATACTGTTTTTTCGATTACAGTACAGGACTGTAAATTAATTTAACAGTAAGGGCTCTGTATAATTACAGTAACTTGCTGGCGTCTCTGCTGCCAGCATTTTATTGTTATTTTACAGATAAATTATTTACAGTGCAGGTTAGCAGAGAGATACAGGTAAGTAGAGATACAGGGAGAGAGACAGGTTAGCAGAGAGATACAGGTAAGTAGAGAGACAGGGAGAGAGACAGGTTAGCAGAGAGATACAGGTAAGTAGAGAGACAGGGAGAGAGACAGGTTAGCAGAGAGATACAGGTAAGTAGAGAGACAGGGAGAGAGAGAGGTTAGCAGAGAGACAGGGAGAGAGACAGGTTAGCAGAGAGATACAGGTTAGTAGAGTGAGACAGGGAGAGAGACAGGTTAGCAGAGAGATACAGGTTAGTAGAGAGACAGGGAGAGAGACAGGTTAGCAGAGAGATACAGGTAAGTAGAGAGACAGGGAGAGAGAGAGGTTAGCAGAGAGACAGGGAGAGAGACAGGTTAGCAGAGAGATACAGGTTAGTAGAGAGACAGGGAGAGAGACAGGTTAGCAGAGTGAGACAGGGAGAGAGACAGGTTAGCAGAGAGACAGGGAGAGAGACAGGTTAGCAGAGAGATACAGGTAAGGAGAGAGACAGGGAGAGAGACAGGTTAGCAGAGAGATACAGGTTAGTAGAGAGACAGGGAGAGAGACAGGTTAGCAGAGTGAGACAGGGAGAGAGACAGGTTAGCAGAGAGACAGGGAGAGAGACATACAGGGAGAGAGACAGGGAGAGAGACAGGGAGAGAGACAGGGAGAGAGAGAGACAGGGAGAGAGAGAGACAGGGAGAGAGACAGGTTAGCAGAGAGATACAGGTAAGTAGAGAGACAGGGAGAGAGACAGGTTAGCAGAGAGATACAGGTAAGTAGAGAGACAGGGAGAGAGACAGGTTAGCAGAGAGACAGGGAGAGAGAGAGGTTAGCAGAGAGAGAGACAGGGAGAGAGACAGGTTAGCAGACAGACAGACAGACAGACAGGTAAGTAGGGAGAGAGAGAAAGTTTATCGGCTACTCGTAGGGTCTAGAGACAGGCAGGTAGAGAGACAGACAGGGAGAGAGACAGACAGGTAAGCAGACAGACAGGTACACACTCACCAGTTGGAAGAGGTTTTCCCAGAAGTCCTGGGTCATGAGTCTGAAGAGGGAGAGGAAGGCCCAGCCGAACGAGTCGTAGGAGGTGTAGCCGTAGTTTGGATTCCCCCCGACCTTCAGACACACGTATCCCTCCGGACACACCCTGCAGGCACCACAGCATTACTGTCTAACACACACACCCTGCAGGCACCACAGCATTACTGTCTAACACACACATCCTGCAGGCACCACAGCATTACTGTCTAACACACACAATCCTGCAGGCACCACAGCATTACTGTCTAACACACACATCCTGCAGGCACCACAGCATTACTGTCTAACACACACACCCTGCAGACACCACAGCATTACTGTCTAACACACACACCCTGCAGGCACCACAGCATTACTGTCTAACACACACACCCTGCAGACACCACAGCATTACTGTCTAACACACACACCCTGCAGGCACCACAGCATTACTGTCTAACACACACACCCTGCAGGCACCACAGCATTACTGTCTAACACACGCACACACACACACACACACGCACGCACACACACACACACACACACACCCCTCTCTGGACCCTGAACACACCATCAACATCATGATATCCTTTTTATTTTTTTTCCAAGATTCTCATTTGGCCTTTTTCATGTGTTATCAGACAGTGTGTAGAGACAGAGATGAAATGTGTCAGAGAGGGGAATGACATGCAGAGAACGACCCGGGCTGGATTCTAACCCGGGTCTGCTGTGAAGAGGACTGAGACTCTATGGGGGGGGGAGACCTACCCGCTGTCTGAGCTGTTTCCACACAGTAGAGCATCCAGATGGCCCGGCACGAAGTACCAGTTATCTATCACACACACACACACACACACACACACACACACACACACACACACACACACACACACACACACACACACACACACACACACACACACACACAGATTTATCCTCTGATAACATATTTTCTTAATAGTTCATGTTAATAATATGAAGCTTGTCTGTCTGTTCTGTGTCAAACAGTCACTTTTTAAAAAGCTAAAGAATAAAATTAAATAACATTCTTTGCACTGATGGTCTCGTTTGCTGTTACATGTAATTTATGATCATCTGAGGGAAAACGAGACTGTTTCAGAAATATTTGAAAGTTCCTCGGAGCTACTTTAATGAAAAGTAAAAAAGCGTATGAGCTCAGACTCACCTGGGTTGTTGACGTGGTCGTAGTATTCTCTGTCTCCGGTGCCGTTTGCGATGGTGGCGTTGTCGTGGTAACCCGTCTCTAGGTCCATGAGGTCGTCGGTGCTGTTGCTAAGCAGCGGCAGGACACACTTCTGGCGCAGGTTTCCCATGAACAGCTGCAGACCAATCAGAGCGAAGACACTCAGGCAGAACACGGTCAGGATCATCACGTCCGCCAGGGCCTTCACCGATTGGATGAGAGCACCAACGATGGTCTTCAGGCCTGGGAGGGGGGGGGGGGGGGGGTTAGGGTTAGCTTCCACCATAAGGATTTAGATACTATATATATATATGTTCACATTACACATTTAACATCAAAACCTGAACCCAAAGCCAAAAGCATGAAAGGACAAAACAAAAACACCTGGGGGTTCTAACCCTTAATCACCTGGGGGTTCTAACCCTCAGCATATAGTTCCACCTTAAACTGGTTTACCCTTTAAGATGGAGTCAGTGATTCTGGAGAACGCTTGTTGTCAAAATAATTTCTGACATTTGTTTTTGTGTTAACTGGTATGTAAACAAAGTGCCACCAAATGCTCGTTCTGGATTTTTGGAGACTGAAGGGTTAACACACAGCCTAGCCTCTGTAAACAGGGTTAACACACAGCCTCTGTAAACAGGGTTAACACACAGCCTCTGTAAACAGGGTTTAATACACAGCCCATGCTCTGTAAACAGGGTTAACACACAGCCCAGGCTCTGTAAACAGGGTTAATACACAGCCCAGGCTCTGTAAACAGGGTTAACACACAGCCCAGGCTCTGTAAACAGGGTTAATACACAGCCTAGGCTCTGTAAACAGGGTTAATACACAGCCTAGGCTCTGTAAACAGGGTTAATTCACAGCCTAGGCTCTGTAAACAGGGTTAACACACAGCCTAGGCTCTGTAAACAGGGTTAATACACAGCCTAGGCTCTGTAAACAGGGTTAATACACAGCCTAGGCTCTGTAAACAGGGTTAATACACAGCCTAGGCTCTGTAAACTAGGGTTAATACACAGCCTAGGCTCTGTAAACAGGGTTAATACACAGCCTAGGCTCTGTAACAGGTTAATACACAGCCTAGGCTCTGTAAACAGGGTTAACACACAGCCCTAGGCTCTGTAAACAGGGTTAATCACACAGCCTAGGCTCTGTAAACAGGGTTAACACACAGCCTAGGCTCTGTAAACGGGTTAACACACAGCCAGGCTCTGTAACGGTTAACACACAGCCTAGGCTCTGTAAACTGACCTGGGATGACTGTGATGGTCTTCAGCGCTCTCAGGACTCTGAACGTTCTCAACACGGAAAGGTTTCCGAGGTCGATGAACTCTGTCAGATATCTGCAACACACACCACCGTGTCACCATAGTCTGTCTGTCTG
>CM047521.1:802705-827705 GCA_026122265.1 Ammodytes dubius | reverse complement strand
TTCTTATCTAAAGTTTAGATATCCTTCAGAATGTTTTTACCTTCCACGTGAAGATTATATTTCACGTGTCTCTGTCTGAACGGGGATTTAACATGACGAATCTGTCTCTCTCTTTCTCTCTTTCTCTCTCTCTCTCTCTGTGTGTGTGAGTTAACTTTGAAATAAATGTTCTGTTAAAGAATACAATTATTAAATGTGTTTGTGTTATTAATTAAATTGTTCAATTAAAAGTGCAACAAGGGCTAAAACCCAAGTGTTGGAGCCATTATACTTTATTTAGTTGGACATGAGAAATGCCTCCATCTGGTGGTGACTAGTGGTAGTGACGCAAAGCCTTGTATTCGGGTCAGTGATTGTAGGCAGTAGGGGTGTAAAGGTACACTAAGGGTTAGGGTTAGGGTTAGGGTTGGGGTTAGGGTTAGGTTAAGGGCTACTTACCACTTTTCAAAAGTTGTTTTTTTGGACCTAGCTCAGGCAAACAGATGGGCAAAGAAATTCCGAGACCACCCTCGGATATCTGGGGCCCAGGCAGACCCGCTCCAGAAATATGGCGCCCCTTGTGGCTTGTCTGGGTACTGAAATCTTGATTTGAAAACTTTGAAGGGCTGCCATTCGAAGAAACAGCTGGGCAAAGAAATTCCGAATGGTGCCTGTGGTAGCCCTGCGCCCCCTCTACATGCCCGAGAAATTTGGCGCCCCTAGTGGCAACTTTGTTTAACATGGGACGACACTTCAAACGGTTGCCATGGGAACAGAGAGATGGGCAAATAAATTCTAACTATATGGGGTGGTGGGTATGGATGAGGGCTACGTCTGTGCAAAATTCTGGCCCCCTGGCAGCTTGTTTTGGAATAGAAAATCGAATTTGAAAATTTCAAAGTTGTGTGACACTCGGCGAGGGAAATGGGCAAAGGGTTGGCCTTTGGTGTGGGAGGTACCCCAGGCCCCCTAGACATGTGTGCGAAGTTTTGGAGTTCTAGCTTACTTCCTTCATATAGCTGCCATTGACCCCCATGTAAAATCTTGGGAACATTTCTCTAAGTGCTGAGTCCTAAGAAAATAATTTTTCCAAAAAGTATTTAGGAGCACGTTTCAGGACATTTGGAGTATATAAGATTTTCTTTTGTTGTTTTTTTTTTTTTTTACACCACTAGTTGGCGCTATCATGACCAAAAAGTATGGGTTAGGGTTAGGGTTAGGGTTAGGGTTAGGGTTAGGGTTAGGGTTAGGGTTAGGGTTAGGGTTAGGGTTAGGGTTAGGGTTAGGGTTAGGGTTAGGGTTAGGGTTAGGGTTAGGGTTAGGGTTAGGGTTAGGGTTAGGGTTAGGGTTAGGGTTAGGGTTAGGGTTAGGGTTAGGGTTGGGTTAGGGTTGGGTTAGGGTTAGGGTTAGGGTTAGGGTTAGGGTTAGGGTTAGGGTTAGGGTTAGGGTTAGGGTTAGGGTTAGGGTTAGGGTTAGGGTTAGGGTTAGGGTTAGGGTTAGGGTTAGGTTAGGGTTAGGGTTAGGGTTAGGGTTAGGGTTAGGGTTGGTTAAGAGCAATCTGCCCACTTTTCAAAAGTGGTTTTTTGGACGTAAATTTTGAACGCAGAGGGGCAACCTCATACCGAGACCATCCTCGGATACCTTGGGACCAGGCGCATTGGCCGAAAAAGTTTCGTCCCCCTGGTGGCGATTGTGGGTACTGCAATGGCGATTTGAAAAGTTTGAAGCTCCTTAACTCCCCAACGCAGAGGGGCAACACAATTCCAAGCAGTGCCTGTTGTAGCCCTTGGCCAGGACTACATGCTCACCAATTTTTAGCCATTTCCGAGAAACTTTTTTTAACATGGAAAAACAGGTTTTTTGGGAATAACGTCCGGTAGGGGAGGGGCAACTGCACAAGATTTTTAACCAAGATACTAGGCGTGGGGACGGATCAGAATCCGTTGAAATTTTGGTTCTATGTTGTTTCTATCCCGAGTTATGGCCGATTTAGAAAATTGAATTTTAAAATTTCAAAGTTGTGCCACTGGGCGAGGAAGATAGGCACAGGGATGTCCTTTGGTGTGGCAGGTGCCCCAGGCCCCCTAGACATGTGTGCGAAGTTTTGGAGTTGTAGCTCACTTACTTCATGTAGCTGCCATTGACCCCCATGTAACATTTTGGGAAAATTTCTTTAAGTGCCGAGTCCTAAGAAAATAATTTTTCCAAAAAGTATTTAGGAGCACGTTTTAGGCCATTTGGAGTATATATGATTTTTTTTTTTTTTTTTTTTTTTTTTTTTTACACCACTAGTTGGCGCTATCATGACCAAAAATTATGGGTGAGTAAGGGGGAACTCCCCGTCACTTTTTTAAAAACCCTATATAAAAGGTGGAAGGATTTGGAATTGGAATGTGGAAATGGAATATGGAGGGTTAGGGTTAGGGTTAGGGTTAGGGTTAGGGTTAGGGTTAGGGTTAGGGTTAGGGTTAGGGTTAGGGTTAGGGTTAGGGTTAGGGTTAGGGTTAGGGTTAGGTTAAGAGCAATCTGCCCACTTTTCAAAAGTGGTTTTTTGGACGTAAATTTTGAACGCAGAGGGGCAACCTCATACCGAGACCATCCTCGGATACCTTGGGACCAGGCGCATTGGCCGAAAAAGTTTCGTCCCCCTGGTGGCGATTGTGGGTACTGCAATGGCGATTTGAAAAGTTTGAAGCTCCTTAACTCCCCAACGCAGAGGGGCAACACAATTCCAAGCAGTGCCTGTTGTAGCCCTTGGCCAGGACTACATGCTCACCAATTTTTAGCCATTTCCGAGAAACTTTTTTTAACATGGAAAAACAGGTTTTTTGGGAATAACGTCCGGTAGGGGAGGGGCAACTGCACAAGATTTTTAACCAAGATACTAGGCGTGGGGACGGATCAGAATCCGTTGAAATTTTGGTTCTATGTTGTTTCTATCCCGAGTTATGGCCGATTTAGAAAATTGAATTTTAAAATTTCAAAGTTGTGCCACTGGGCGAGGAAGATAGGCACAGGGATGTCCTTAGGGTTAGGGTTAGGGTTAGGGTTAGGGTTAGGGTTAGGGTTAGGGTTAGGGTTAGGGTTAGGGTTAGGGTTAGGGTTAGGGTTAGGGTTAGGGTTAGGGTTAGGGTTAGGGTTAGGGTTAGGGTTAGGGTTAGGGTTAGGGTTAGGGTTAGGGTTAGGGTTAGGGTTAGAGGGTTAGGGTTAGGGTTAGGGTTAGGGTTAGGGTTAGGGTTAGGGTTAGGGTTAGGTAGTTTGAGCTATCTCGGTGACCCCCCCCACCTCATCCAACGACTGGGCAGTTGAACTGGGGAGCCAAAGGTAATGCACGGACCAACGCACGTTATCTGCAGCTACTCATTCCATATTACCCAAAGTGATTTGTTAATGACTTAGGTTTGCCCTAAAAAGGGTTCTGTATTTCAGGTCTTAGAATTAACCCAGAGTGATTAGTTACATGACTTTGGATTGCCCTCAAAGGGTTCTGTTTTTCAGGTCTTTAGAATTTGTCCAGAGTGATTTGTTCTTGGATTTTTCTTCTTTTTCTGGTCTTTAGAATTTATATAGAGTGCTTAGTTACATGACTTCGGGTTGCCCTAAAAGGGTTCTATATTTCAGGTCTTTTGGTTTTATCCAGAATGATTTGTTACTTGACTTAGGTTATTCTTTTGCCCTAAAAAGGGTTCTGTATTACAGGACTTCGAATTGCCCTAGAAAGGGTTCTGTATTTCAGGTCTTTTTGAATTTAAGCAGCGTGATTATTTACATGACTTCGGATTGCCCTAAAAAGGGTTCTGTATTTCAGGTCTTTTGAATTTGTCCAGAGTGATTTGTTACTTGACTTTGGTTATTCTTTTGCCCTAGAAAGGGTTCTGTATTTCAGGATTTCGAATTGCCCTAGAAAGGGTTCTTATTTAGGTCCTTGCAGAATTTAACCAGAGTGATTAGTTACATAACTTCGGATTGTCGTAGAAAGGGTTCTGTATTTTAGGTCTTTTGAGTATTTTTATTCTAAGCTTGAATAAACGTGTTTTAATAGCTATTATTTTTAGGATAAATTCTAAATTTAGGGATACATTTCATCAGTAGTGGACCTCGGAATCACGGAGTGTTTTCGGCCATTTCTCACTAGACACTCTCCTCCGAGGGAGGCCCTCCCGTGGTGATCAACTCACGGGGTGTATCCGTTTTTTAGGTCAATTGTATTCTAAATTTCTAGTTTTTGTTTTTCCCTTATAGGGTTTTGGTAGAAACTTTGAGAGAATAAGTGTTAAAGTAAACAAATGTCAGCATTTATTGGATAAAATGGGTTGTAAGCGGGTTTGTTATTTTAGAGGTAGGTTTAGGGTTAGGGTTAGGGTTAGGGTTAGGGTTAGGGTTAGGGTTAGGGTTAGGGTTAGGGTTAGGGTTAGGGTTAGGTTAGGGTTAGGGTTAGGGTTAGGGTTAGGGTTAGGGTTAGGGTTAGGGTTAGGGTTAGGGTTAGGGTTAGGGTTAGGGTTAGGGTTAGGGTTAGGGTTAGGGTTAGGGTTAGGGTTAGGGTTAGGGTTAGGGTTAGGGTTAGGGTTAGGTTTAGGTTAGGGTTAGGGTTAGGGTTAGGGTTAGGGTTTGGGTTAGGGTTAGGGTTAGGGTTAGGGTTAGGGTTAGGGTTAGGGTTTTAGGGTTAGGGTTAGGGTTAGGGTTAGGGTTAGGGTTAGGGTTAGGGTTAGGGTTAGGGTTAGGGTTAGGGTTAGGGTTAGGGTTAGGGTTAGGTTAAGAGCAATCTGCCCACTTTTCAAAGTGGTTTTTTGGACGTAAATTTGAACGCAGAGGGTTAGGGTTAGGGTTAGGGTTAGGGTTAGGGTTAGGGTTAGGGTTAGGGTTAGGGTTTAGGGTTAGGGTTAGGGTTAGGGTTAGGGTTAGGGTTAGGGTTAGGGTTAGGGTTAGGGTTAGGGTTAGGGTTAGGGTTAGGGTTAGGGTTAGGGTTAGGGTTAGGGTTAGGGTTAGGGTTAGGGTTAGGGTTAGGGTTAGGGTTAGGGTTAGGGTTAGGGTTAGGGTTAGGGTTAGGGTTAGGGTTAGGGTTAGGTTAAGAGCAATCTGCCCACTTTTCAAAAGTGGTTTTTTGGACGTAAATTTTGAACGCAGAGGGGCAACCTCATACCGAGACCATCCTCGGATACCTTGGGACCAGGCGCATTGGCCGAAAAAGTTTCGTCCCCCTGGTGGCGATTGTGGGTACTGCAATGGCGATTTGAAAAGTTTGAAGCTCCGTAACTCCCAACGCAGAGGGGCAACACAATTCCAAGCAGTGCCTGTTGTAGCCCTTGGCCAGGACTACATGCTCACCAATTTTTAGCCATTTCCGAGAAACTTTTTTTAACATGGAAAAACAGGTTTTTTGGGAATAACGTCCGGTAGGGGAGGGGCAACTGCACAATATTTTTAACCAAGATACTAGGCGTGGGGACGGATCAGAATCCGTTGAAATTTTGGTTCTATGTTGTTTCTATCCCGAGTTATGGCCGATTTAGAAAATTGAATTTTAAAATTTCAAAGTTGTGCCACTGGGCGAGGAAGATAGGCACAGGGATGTCCTTTGGTGTGGCAGGTGCCCCAGGCCCCATAGACATGTGTGCGAAGTTTTGGAGTTGTAGCTCACTTACTTCATGTAGCTGCCATTGACCCCCATGTAAAATTTTGGGAAAATTTCTTTAAGTGCCGAGTCCTAAGAAAATAATTTTTCCAAAAAGTATTTAGGAGCACGTTTTAGGCCATTTGGAGTATATATGATTTTTTTTTTTTTTTTTTTTTTTTTTTTTTACACCACTAGTTGGCGCTATCATGACCAAAAATTATGGGTGAGTAAGGGGAACTCCCCGTCACTTTTTTAAAAACCCTATATAAAAGGTGGAAGGAGTTGGAATTGGAATGTGGAAATGGAATATGGAGTTGGAAGGTGGAATGTGGAGTTGGAATATGGAGTTGGAAGGTGGAATGTGGAGTTGGAATATGGAGTTGGAAGGTGGAATGTGGAGTTGGAGGGTTAGGGTTAGGGTTAGGGTTAGGGTTAGGGTTAGGGTTAGGGTTAGGGTTAGGTTAAGAGCAATCTGCCCACTTTTCAAAAGTGGTTTTTTGGACGTAAATTTTGAACGCAGAGGGGCAACCTCATACCGAGACCATCCTCGGATACCTTGGGACCAGGCGCATTGGCCGAAAAAGTTTCGTCCCCTGGTGGCGATTGTGGGTACTGCAATGGCGATTTGAAAAGTTTGAAGCTCCGTAACTCCCCAACGCAGAGGGGCAACACAATTCCAAGAGGGTTAGGGTTAGGGTTAGGGTTAGGGTTAGGGTTAGGGTTAGGGTTAGGGTTAGGGTTAGGGTTAGGGTTAGGGTTAGGGTTAGGGTTAGGGTTAGGGTTAGGGTTAGGGTTAGGGTTAGGGTTAGGTTAGGGTTAGGGTTAGGGTTAGGGTTAGGGTTAGGGTTAGGGTTAGGGTTAGGGTTAGGGTTTAGGGTTAGGTGGGTTAGGGTTAGGGTTAGGGTTAGGGTTAGGGTTAGGGTTAGGGTTAGGGTTAGGGTTAGGGTTAGGGTTAGGGTTAGGGTTAGGGTTAGGGTTAGGGTTAGGGTTAGGGTTAGGGTTAGGGTTAGGGTTAGGGTTAGTTAGTGGTTAGGTTAGAGCAATCTGCCCACTTTTCAAAAGTGGTTTTTTGGACGTAAATTTTGAACGCAGAGGGGCAACCTCATACCGAGACCATCCTCGGATACCTTGGGACCAGGCGCATTGGCCGAAAAAGTTTCGTCCCCCTGGTGGCGATTGTGGGTACTACAATGGCGATTTGAAAAGTTTGAAGCTCCGTAACTCCATAACGCAGAGGGGCAACACAATTCCAAGCAGTGCCTGTTGTAGCCCTTGGCCAGGACTACATGCTCACCAATTTATAGCCATTTCCGAGAAACTTTTTTTAACATGGAAAAACAGGTTTTTTGGGAATAACGTCCGGTAGGGGAGGGGCAACTGCACAAGATTTTTAACCAAGATACTAGGCGTGGGGACGGATCAGAATCCGTTGAAATTTTGGTTCTATGTTGTTTCTATCCCGAGTTATGGCCGATTTAGAAAATTGAATTTTAAAATTTCAAAGTTGTGCCACTGGGCGAGGAAGATAGGCACAGGGATGTCCTTTGGTGTGGCAGGTGCCCCAGGCCCCCTAGACATGTGTGCAAAGTTTTGGAGTTGTAGCTCACTTACTTCATGTAGCTGCCATTGACCCCCATGTAAAATTTTGGGAAAATTTCTTTAAGTGCCGAGTCCTAAGAAATTTTTTTTTCCAAAAAGTATTTAGGAGCACGTTTTAGGCCATTTGGAGTATATATGATTTTTTTTTTTTTTTTTTTTTTTTTTTTTTACACCACTAGTTGGCGCTATCATGACCAAAAATTATGGGTGAGTAAGGGGGAACTCCCCGTCACTTTTTTAAAAAACCCTATATAAAAGGTGGAAGGAGTTGGAATTGGAATGTGGAAATGGAATATGGAGTTGGAAGGTGGAATGTGGAGTTGGAATATGGAGTTGGAAGGTGGAATGTGGAGTTGGAATATGGAGTTGGAAGGTGGAATGTGGAGTTAGGGTTAGGGTTAGGGTTAGGGTTAGGGTTAGGGTTAGGGTTAGGGTTAGGGTTATGGTTAGGGTTGGGGTTGGGGTTAGGGTTAGGGTTAGGGTTAGGGTTAGGGTTAGGGTTAGGGTTAGGGTTAGGGTTAGGGTTAGGGTTAGGGTTAGGGTTGGGGTTAGGTTAAGAGCAATCTGCCCACTTTTCAAAAGTGGTTTTTTGGACGTAAATTTTGAACGCAGAGGGGCAACCTCATACCGAGACCATCCTCGGATAGGGTTAGGGTTAGGGTTAGGGTTAGGGTTAGGGTTAGGGTTAGGGTTAGGGTTAGGGTTAGGGTTAGGGTTAGGGTTAGGGTTAGGGTTAGGGTTAGGGTTAGGGTTAGGGTTAGGGTTAGGGTTAGGGTTAGGGTTAGGGTTAGGGTTAGGGTTAGGGTTAGGGTTAGGGTTAGGGTTAGGTAGGGTTAGGGTTAGGGTTAGGTTAAGAGCAATCTGCCCACTTTTCAAAAGTGGTTTTTTTGGACGTAAATTTTGAACGCAGAGGGGCAACCTCATACCGAGACCATCCTCGGATACCTTGGGACCAGGCGCATTGGCCGAAAAAGTTTCGTCCCCCTGGTGGCGATTGTGGGTACTGCAATCGCGATTTGAAAAGTTTGAAGCTCCGTAACTCCCCAACGCAGAGGGGCAACACAATTCCAAGCAGTGCCTGTTGTTAGCCCTTGGCCAGGACTACATGCTCACCAATTTTTAGCCATTTCCGAGAAACTTTTTTTAACATGGAAAAACAGGTTTTTTGGGAATAACGTCCGGTAGGGGAGGGGCAACTGCACAAGATTTTTAACCAAGATACTAGGCGTGGGGACGGATCAGAATCCGTTGAAATTTTGGTTCTATGTTGTTTCTATCCCGAGTTATGGCCGATTTAGAAAATTGAATTTTAAAATTTCAAAGTTGTGCCACTGGGCGAGGAAGATAGGCACAGGGATGTCCTTTGGTGTGGCAGGTGCCCCAGGCCCCCTAGACATGTGTGCGAAGTTTTGGAGTTGTAGCTCACTTACTTCATGTAGCTGCCATTGACCCCCATGTAAAATTTTGGGAAAATTTCTTAAGTGCCGAGTCCTAAAAAATTAATTTTTTCCAAAAAGTATTTAGGAGCACGTTTTAGGCCATTTGGAGTATATATGATTTTTTTTTTTTTTTTTTTTTTTTTTTTTTTACACCACTAGTTGGCGCTATCATGACCAAAAATTATGGGTGAGTAAGGGGGAACTCCCCGTCACTTTTTTAAAAACCCTATATAAAAGGTGGAAGGAGTTGGAATTGGAATGTGGAAATGGAATATGGAGTTGGAAGGTGGAATGTGGAGTTGGAATATGGAGTTGGAAGGTGGAATGTGGAGTTGGAATATGGAGTTGGAAGGTGGAATGTGGAGTTGGATATGGGTTAGGGTTAGGGTTAGGGTTAGGGTTAGGGTTAGGGTTAGGTTAGAGCAATTGCCTTTTAAAGTGGTTTGGGTTAGGGTTAGGGTTAGGTTAGGGTTAGGGTTAGGGTTAGGGTTAGGGTTAGTGGTTAGGGTTAGGTTAAGAGCAATCTGCCCACTTTTCAAAAGTGGTTTTTTGGACGTAAATTTTGAAGGTAGTAGGGAAGCTATAGGAGTTAGGGTTAGGGTTAGGGTTAGGGTTAGGGTTAGGGTTAGGGTTAGGGTTAGGGTTAGGGTTAGGGTTAGGGTTAGGGTTAGGGTTAGGGTTAGGGTTAGGGTTAGGGTTAGGGTTAGGGTTAGGGTTAGGGTTAGGGTTAGGGTTAGGGTTAGGGTTAGGGTTAGGGTTAGGGTTAGGGTTAGGGTTAGGGTTAGGGGTTTGGGTTAGGGTTAGGGTTAGCATGCACTTCAAAGTGGTTTTATTGGACGTAAGTTTGAAGCTTAGGAGGTGGCAACTATACCGAGCATTACGGTACCTTAGGGAAGGTAGGCATTGGCGAAAAGTTTCGGTCCTGTGGCATTGTGGGTACTGCAACGGTTTGAAAGTTTGAAGTGTAACTCCAACGAGTAGGGGACACATTCAAGAGTGGCCTTGTTGTTAGGCTTGGCAGGACTTATGGTCTACAATTATTGTTAGCAGTTATCGAGAAAGTTAGTTTAACATGGAAAAACAGGTTTTTTGGGAATAACGTCGTAGGGTAGGGGCAACTGACAAGATTTTTAACCAAGATACTAGGCGTGGGGTAGGTCAGAAGTCCGTTGAATTTTGGTTCATGTGTTTTACCGGTTATGGCCGATTTGAAAATTGAATTTTAAATTTCAAAGTTGTGCCATGGGCGAGAAATAGCACAGGGATGTCCTTTGGTGTGGCAGGTGCCCCAGGCCCTAGACATGTGTGCGAAGTTTGGAGTTGTAGCTCACTTACTTCATGTAGCTGCATTGACCCATGTAAATTTTGGGAAAATTTCTCTAAGTGCCGAGTCCTAAAAAATAATTTTTCCAAAAAGTACTTAGGAGCACGTTTTAGGCCATTTGGAGTATATATGATTTTTTTTTTTTTTTTTTTTTTTTTTTTTTTACACCACTAGTTGGCGCTATCATGACCAAAAATTATGGGTGAGTAAGGGGGAACTCCCCGTCACTTTTTTAAAAACCCTATATAAAAAGGTGGAAGGAGTTGGAATTGGAATGTGGAAATGGAATATGGAGTTGGAAGGTGGAATGTGGAGTTGGAATATGGAGTTGGAAGGTGGAATGTGGAGTTGGAATATGGAGTTGGAAGGTGGAATGTGGAGTTGGAATATGGAGGGTTAGGGTTAGGGTTAGGGTTAGGGTTAGGGTTAGGGTTAGGTTAAGAGCAATCTGCCCACTTTTCAAAAGTGGTTTTTTGGGTTAGGGTTAGGGTTAGGGTTAGGGTTAGGGTTAGGGTTAGGGTTAGGGTTAGGGTTAGGTTAAGAGCAATCTGCCCACTTTTCAAAAGTGGTTTTTTGGACGTTAATTTTGAAGGGTTAGGGTTAGGTTGGTTAGGGTTAGGGTTAGGGTTAGGGTTAGGTTAGGTGTTAGGGTTAGGGTTAGGGTTAGGGTTAGGGTTAGGGTTAGGGTTAGGGTTAGGGTTAGGGTTAGGGTTAGGGTTAGGGTTAGGGTTAGGGTTAGGGTTAGGGTTAGGGTTAGGGTTAGGGTTAGGGTTAGGGTTAGGGTTAGGGTTAGGGTTAGGGTTAGGGTTAGGGTTAGGGTTAGGGTTAGGGTTAGGGTTAGGGTTAGGGTTAGGGTGTAGGGTTAGGGTTAGGGTGGGTTAGGGTTAGGGTTAGGGTTAGGGTTAGGGTTAGGGTTAGGGTTAGGGTTAGGGTTTAGGGTTAGGGTTAGGGTTAGGGTTAGGGTTAGGTAGGTTAGGGTTAGGGTTAGGGTTAGGGTTAGGGTTAGGGTTAGGGTTAGGGTTAGGTTGGGTTAGGGTTAGGGTTAGGGTTAGGGTTAGGGTTAGGGTTAGGGTTAGGGTTAGGGTTAGGGTTGGGTTAGGGTTAGGGTTAGGGTTAGGGTTAGGGTTAGGGTTAGGGTTAGGGTTAGGGTTAGGGTTAGGGTTAGGGTTAGGTTAAGAGCAATCTGCCCACTTTTCAAAAGTGGTTTTTTGGACGTAAATTTTGAACGCAGAGGGGCAACCTCATACCGAGACCATCCTCGGATACCTTGGGACCAGGCGCATTGGCCGAAAAAGTTTCGTCCCCTGGTGGCGATTGTGGGTACTGCAATCGCGATTTGAAAAGTTTGAAGCTCCGTAACTCCCCAACGCAGAGGGGCAACACAATTCCAAGCAGTGCCTGTTGTAGCCCTTGGCCAGGACTACATGCTCACCAATTTTTAGCCATTTCGAGAAACTTTTTTTAACATGGAAAAACAGGTTTTTTGGGAATAACGTCCGGTAGGGGAGGGGCAACTGCACAAGATTTTTAACCAAGATACTAGGCGTGGGGACGGATCAGAATCCGTTGAAATTTTGGTTCTATGTTGTTTCTATCCCGAGTTATGGCCGATTTAGAAAATTGAATTTTAAAATTTCAAAGTTGTGCCACTGGGCGAGGAAGATAGGCACAGGGATGTCCTTTGGTGTGGCAGGTGCCCCAGGCCCCCTAGACATGTGTGCGAAGTTTTGGAGTTGTAGCTCACTTACTTCATGTAGCTGCCATTGACCCCATGTAAAATTTTGGGAAAATTTCTTTAAGTGCCGAGTCCTAAGAAAATAATTTTTCCAAAAAGTATTTAGGAGCACGTTTTAGGCCATTTGGAGTATATATGATTTTTTTTTTTTTTTTTTTTTTTTTTTTTACACCACTAGTTGGCGCTATCATGACCAAAAATTATGGGTGAGTAAGGGGGAACTCCCGTCACTTTTTTAAAAACCCTATATAAAAGGTGGAAGGAGTTGGAATTGGAATGTGGAAATGGAATATGGAGTTGGAAGGTGGAATGTGGAGTTGGAATATGGAGTTGGAAGGTGGAATGTGGAGTTGGAATATGGAGTTGGAAGGTGGAATGTGGAGTTAGGGTTAGGGTTAGGGTTAGGGTTAGGGTTAGGGTTAGGGTTAGGGTTAGGGTTAGGGTTAGGGTTAGGTTAAGAGCAATCTGCCCACTTTTCAAAAGTGGTTTTTTGGACGTAAATTTTGAACGCAGAGGGGCAACCTCATACCGAGACCATCCTCGGATACCTTGGGACCAGGCGCATTGGCCGAAAAAGTTTCGTCCCCTGGTGGCGATTGTGGGTACTGCAATGGCGATTTGAAAAGTTTGAAGCTCCTTAACTCCCCAACGCAGAGGGGCAACACAATTCCAAGCAGTGCCTGTTGTAGCCCTTGGCCAGGACTACATGCTCACCAATTTTTAGCCATTTCCGAGAAACTTTTTTTAACATGGAAAAAACAGGTTTTTTGGGAATAACGTCCGGTAGGGGAGGGGCAACTGCACAAGATTTTTAACCAAGATACTAGGCGTGGGGACGGATCAGAATCCGTTGAAATTTTGGTTCTATGTTGTTTCTATCCCGAGTTATGGCCGATTTAGAAAATTGAATTTTAAAATTTCAAAGTTGTGCCACTGGGCGAGGAAGATAGGCACAGGGATGTCCTTAGGGTTAGGGTTAGGGTTAGGGTTAGGGTTAGGGTTAGGGTTAGGGTTAGGGTTAGGGTTAGGGTTAGGGTTAGGGTTAGGGTTAGGGTTAGGGTTAGGGTTAGGGTTAGGGTTAGGGTTAGGGTTAGGGTTAGGGTTAGGGTTAGGGTTAGGGTTAGGGTTAGAGGGTTAGGGTTAGGGTTAGGGTTAGGGTTAGGGTTAGGGTTAGGGTTAGGGTTAGGTAGTTTGAGCTATCTCGGTGACCCCCCCCACCTCATCCAACGACTGGGCAGTTGAACTGGGGAGCCAAAGGTAATGCACGGACCAACGCACGTTATCTGCAGCTACTCATTCCATATTACCCAAAGTGATTTGTTAATGACTTAGGTTTGCCCTAAAAAGGGTTCTGTATTTCAGGTCTTAGAATTAACCCAGAGTGATTAGTTACATGACTTTGGATTGCCCTCAAAGGGTTCTGTTTTTCAGGTCTTTAGAATTTGTCCAGAGTGATTTGTTCTTGGATTTTTCTTCTTTTTCTGGTCTTTAGAATTTATATAGAGTGCTTAGTTACATGACTTCGGGTTGCCCTAAAAGGGTTCTATATTTCAGGTCTTTTGGTTTTATCCAGAATGATTTGTTACTTGACTTAGGTTATTCTTTTGCCCTAAAAAGGGTTCTGTATTACAGGACTTCGAATTGCCCTAGAAAGGGTTCTGTATTTCAGGTCTTTTTTGAATTTAAGCAGCGTGATTATTTACATGACTTCGGATTGCCCTAAAAAGGGTTCTGTATTTCAGGTCTTTTGAATTTGTCCAGAGTGATTTGTTACTTGACTTTGGTTATTCTTTTGCCCTAGAAAGGGTTCTGTATTTCAGGATTTCGAATTGCCCTAGAAAGGGTTCTTATTTCAGGTCCTTGCAGAATTTAACCAGAGTGATTAGTTACATAACTTCGGATTGTCGTAGAAAGGGTTCTGTATTTTAGGTCTTTTGAGTATTTTTATTCTAAGCTTGAATAAACGTGTTTTAATAGCTAGTTATTTTTAGGATAAATTCTAAATTTAGGGATACATTTCATCAGTAGTGGACCTCGGAATCACGGAGTGTTTCGGCCATTTCTCACTAGACACTCTCCTCCGAGGGAGGCCCTCCCGTGGTGATCAACTCACGGGGTGTATCCGTTTTTAGGTCAATTGTATTCTAAATTTCCTAGTTTTTGTTTTTCCCTTATAGGGTTTTGGTAGAAACTTTGAGAGAATAAGTGTTAAGTAAACAAATGTCAGCATTTATTGGATAAAATGGGTTGTAAGCGGGTTTGTTATTTTAGAGTGGTTAGGTTTAGGGTTAGGGTTAGGGTTAGGGTTAGGGTTAGGTGTTAGTGGTTAGGGTTAGGGTTAGGGTTTAGGGTTGGGTTAGGGTTAGGGTTAGGGTTAGGGTTAGGGTTGGTTAGGGTTAGGGTTAGGGTTAGGGTTAGGGTTTAGGGTTAGGGTTAGGGTTAGGGTTAGGGTTAGGGTTAGGGTTAGGGTTAGGGTTAGGGTTAGGGTTAGGGTTAGGGTTAGGGTTAGGGTTAGGGTTAGGGTTAGGGTTAGGTGGGTTAGGGTTAGGGTTAGGGTTAGGGTTAGGGTTAGGGTTAGGGTTAGGGTTAGGGTTAGGGTTAGGGTTAGGGTTAGGGTTAGGGTTAGGGTTAGGGTTAGGGTTAGGGTTAGGGTTAGGGTTAGGGTTAGGGTTAGGGTTAGGGTTAGGGTTAGGGTTAGGGTTAGGGTTAGGGTTAGGGTTAGGGTTAGGGTTAGGGTTAGGGTTAGGGTTAGGGTTAGGGTTAGGGTTAGGGTTAGGGTTAGGGTTAGGGTAGGTTAGGGTTAGGGTTAGGGTTAGGGTTAGGGTTAGGGTTAGGGTTAGGGTTAGGGTTAGGGTTAGGGTTAGGGTTAGGGTTAGGGTTAGGGTTAGGGTTAGGGTTAGGGTTAGGGTTAGGGTTAGGGTTAGGGTTAGGGTTAGGGTTAGGGTTAGGGTTAGGGTTAGGGTTAGGGTTAGGGTTAGGGTTAGGGTTAGGGTTAGGGTTAGGGTTAGGGTTAGGGTTAGGGTTAGGGTTAGGGTTAGGGTTAGGGTTAGGGTTAGGGTTAGGGTTAGGGTTAGGGTTAGGGTTAGGGTTAGGGTTAGGGTTTAGGGTTAGGGTTAGGGTTAGGAGGTTAGGGTTAGGGTTAGGGTTAGGGTTAGGGTTAGGGTTTAGGGTTAGGTTAAGAGCAATCTGCCCACTTTTCAAAAGTGGTTTTTTGGACGTAAATTTTGAACGCAGAGGGGCAACCTCATACCGAGACCATCCTCGGATACCTTGGGACCAGGCGCATTGGCCGAAAAAGTTTCGTCCCCCTGGTGGCGATTGTGGGTACTGCAATCGCGATTTGAAAAGTTTGAAGCTCCGTAACTCCCCAACGCAGAGGGGCAACACAATTCCAAGCAGTGCCTGTTGTAGCCCTTGGCCAGGACTACATGCTCACCAATTTTTAGCCATTTCCGAGAAACTTTTTTTAACATGGAAAAACAGGTTTTTTGGGAATAACGTCCGGTAGGGGAGGGGCAACTGCACAAGATTTTTAACCAAGATACTAGGCGTGGGGACGGATCAGAATCCGTTGAAATTTTGGTTCTATGTTGTTTCTATCCGAGTTATGGCCGATTTAGAAAATTGAATTTTAAAATTTCAAAGTTGTGCCACTGGGCGAGGAAGATAGGCACAGGGATGTCCTTTGGTGTGGCAGGTGCCCCAGGCCCCCTAGACATGTGTGCGAAGTTTTGGAGTTGTAGCTCACTTACTTCATGTAGCTGCCATTGACCCCCATGTAAAATTTTGGGAAAATTTCTCTAAGTGCCGAGTCCTAAAAAAATAATTTTTCCAAAAAGTACTTAGGAGCACGTTTTAGGCCATTTGGAGTATATATGATTTTTTTTTTTTTTTTTTTTTTTTTTTTTACACCACTAGTTGGCGCTATCATGACCAAAAATTATGGGTGAGTAAGGGGGAACTCCCCGTCACTTTTTTAAAAACCCTATATAAAAGGTGGAAGGAGTTGGAATTGGAATGTGGAAATGGAATATGGAGTTGGAAGGTGGAATGTGGAGTTGGAATATGGAGTTGGAAGGTGGAATGTGGAGTTGGAATATGGAGTTGGAAGGTGGAATGTGGAGTTGGAATATGGAGGGTTAGGGTTAGGGTTAGGGTTAGGGTTAGGGTTAGGGTTAGGTTAAGAGCAATCTGCCCACTTTTCAAAAGTGGTTTTTTGGGTTAGGGTTAGGGTTAGGGTTAGGGTTAGGGTTAGGGTTAGGGTTAGGGTTAGGGTTAGGTTAAGAGCAATCTGCCCACTTTTCAAAAGTGGTTTTTTGGACGTAAATTTTGAAGGGTTGGAGGGTTAGGGTTAGGGTTAGGTTAGGTTGGGTAGGGTTTTAGGGTTAGGAGGTTTAGGGTTAGGGTTAGGGAGGTTGGGTTAGGGTTAGGGTTAGGTAGGGTTTGGGTTAGGGTTAGGGTTAGGGTTAGGGTTAGGGTTAGGGTTAGGGTTAGGGTTAGGGTTAGGGTTAGGGTTAGGGTTAGGGTTGGGTTAGGGTTAGGGTTTAGGGTTAGGGTTAGGGTTAGGGTTAGGGTTAGGGTTAGGGTTAGGGTTAGGGTTAGGGTTAGGGTTAGGGTTAGGGTTAGGGTTAGGGTTAGGGTTAGGGTTAGGGTTAGGGTTAGGGTTAGGTGGTTAGGGTTAGGGTTAGGGTTAGGGTTAGGGTTAGGGTTAGGGTTAGGGTTAGGGTTAGGGTTAGGGTTAGGGTTAGGGTTAGGGTTAGGGTTAGGGTTAGGGTTAGGGTTAGGGTTAGGGTTAGGGTTTAGGGTTAGGGTTAGGGTTAGGGTTAGGGTTAGGGTTTAGGGTTGGGTTGGGTTAGGGTAGGGTTAGGTAGGTTATGGGTTTGGGTTAGGGTTGGTTAGGTTGGGTTAGTTAGGGTTGGGTTAGGTAGAGCAATCTGCCACTTTTCAAAAGTGGTTTTTTGGCGTAATTTTGAACGCAGAGGGGCAACCTATACGAGACCATCTGGATACCTTGGGACCAGGCGCATTGGCCGAAAAAGTTTCGTCCCCCTGGTGGCGATTGTGGGTACTGCAATCGCGATTTGAAAAGTTTGAAGCTCCGTAACTCCCCAACGCAGAGGGGCAACACAATTCCAAGCAGTGCCTGTTGTAGCCCTTGGCCAGGACTACATGCTCACCAATTTTTAGCCATTTCCGAGAAACTTTTTTTAACATGGAAAAACAGGTTTTTTGGGAATAACGTCCGGTAGGGGAGGGGCAACTGCACAAGATTTTTAACCAAGATACTAGGCGTGGGGACGGATCAGAATCCGTTGAAATTTTGGTTCTATGTTGTTTCTATCCCGAGTTATGGCCGATTTAGAAAATTGAATTTTAAAATTTCAAAGTTGTGCCACTGGGCGAGGAAGATAGGCACAGGGATGTCCTTTGGTGTGGCAGGTGCCCCAGGCCCCCTAGACATGTGTGCGAAGTTTTGGAGTTGTAGCTCACTTACTTCATGTAGCTGCCATTGACCCCCATGTAAAATTTTGGGAAAATTTCTTTAAGTGCCGAGTCCTAAGAAAATAATTTTTCCAAAAAGTATTTAGGAGCACGTTTTAGGCCATTTGGAGTATATATGATTTTTTTTTTTTTTTTTTTTTTTTTTTTTACACCACTAGTTGGCGCTATCATGACCAAAAATTATGGGTGAGTAAGGGGGAACTCCCCGTCACTTTTTTAAAAACCCTATATAAAAGGTGGAAGGAGTTGGAATTGGAATGTGGAAATGGAATATGGAGTTGGAAGGTGGAATGTGGAGTTGGAATATGGAGTTGGAAGGTGGAATGTGGAGTTGGAATATGGAGTTGGAAGGTGGAATGTGGAGTTAGGGTTAGGGTTAGGGTTAGGGTTAGGGTTAGGGTTAGGGTTAGGGTTAGGGTTAGGGTTAGGGTTAGGTTAAGAGCAATCTGCCCACTTTTCAAAAGTGGTTTTTTGGACGTAAATTTTGAACGCAGAGGGGCAACCTCATACCGAGACCATCCTCGGATACCTTGGGACCAGGCGCATTGGCCGAAAAAGTTTCGTCCCCCTGGTGGCGATTGTGGGTACTGCAATGGCGATTTGAAAAGTTTGAAGCTCCTTAACTCCCCAACGCAGAGGGGCAACACAATTCCAAGCAGTGCCTGTTGTAGCCCTTGGCCAGGACTACATGCTCACCAATTTTTAGCCATTTCCGAGAAACTTTTTTTAACATGGAAAAACAGGTTTTTTGGGAATAACGTCCGGTAGGGGAGGGGCAACTGCACAAGATTTTTAACCAAGATACTAGGCGTGGGGACGGATCAGAATCCGTTGAAATTTTGGTTCTATGTTGTTTCTATCCCGAGTTATGGCCGATTTAGAAAATTGAATTTTAAAATTTCAAAGTTGTGCCACTGGGCGAGGAAGATAGGCACAGGGATGTCCTTAGGGTTAGGGTTAGGGTTAGGGTTAGGGTTAGGGTTAGGGTTAGGGTTAGGGTTAGGGTTAGGGTTAGGGTTAGGGTTAGGGTTAGGGTTAGGGTTAGGGTTAGGGTTAGGGTTAGGGTTAGGGTTAGGGTTAGGGTTAGGGTTAGGGTTAGGGTTAGGGTTAGGGTTAGAGGGTTAGGGTTAGGGTTAGGGTTAGGGTTAGGGTTAGGGTTAGGGTTAGGGTTAGGTAGTTTGAGCTATCTCGGTGACCCCCCCCACCTCATCCAACGACTGGGCAGTTGAACTGGGGAGCCAAAGGTAATGCACGGACCAACGCACGTTATCTGCAGCTACTCATTCCATATTACCCAAAGTGATTTGTTAATGACTTAGGTTTGCCCTAAAAAGGGTTCTGTATTTCAGGTCTTAGAATTAACCCAGAGTGATTAGTTACATGACTTTGGATTGCCCTCAAAGGGTTCTGTTTTTCAGGTCTTTAGAATTTGTCCAGAGTGATTTGTTCTTGGATTTTTCTTCTTTTTCTGGTCTTTAGAATTTATATAGAGTGCTTAGTTACATGACTTCGGGTTGCCCTAAAAGGGTTCTATATTTCAGGTCTTTTGGTTTTATCCAGAATGATTTGTTACTTGACTTAGGTTATTCTTTTGCCCTAAAAAGGGTTCTGTATTACAGGACTTCGAATTGCCCTAGAAAGGGTTCTGTATTTCAGGTCTTTTTTGAATTTAAGCAGCGTGATTATTTACATGACTTCGGATTGCCCTAAAAAGGGTTCTGTATTTCAGGTCTTTTGAATTTGTCCAGAGTGATTTGTTACTTGACTTTGGTTATTCTTTTGCCCTAGAAAGGGTTCTGTATTTCAGGATTTCGAATTGCCCTAGAAAGGGTTCTTATTTCAGGTCCTTGCAGAATTTAACCAGAGTGATTAGTTACATAACTTCGGATTGTCGTAGAAAGGGTTCTGTATTTTAGGTCTTTTGAGTATTTTTATTCTAAGCTTGAATAAACGTGTTTTAATAGCTAGTTTATTTTAGGATAAATTCTAAATTTAGGGATACATTTCATCAGTAGTGGACCTCGGAATCACGGAGTGTTTCGGCCATTTCTCACTAGACACTCTCCTCCGAGGGAGGCCCTCCCCGTGGTGATCAACTCACGGGGTGTATCCGTTTTTAGGTCAATTGTATTCTAAATTTCCTAGTTTTTGTTTTTCCCTTATAGGGTTTTGGTAGAAACTTTGAGAGAATAAGTGTTAAAGTAAACAAATGTCAGCATTTATTGGATAAAATGGGTTGTAAGCGGGTTTGTTATTTTAGAGTGGTTAGGTTTAGGGTTAGGGTTAGGGTTAGGGTTAGGGTTAGGGTTAGGGTTAGGGTTAGGGTTAGGGTTAGGGTTAGGGTTAGGGTTAGGGTTAGGGTTAGGGTTAGGGTTAGGGTTAGGGTTAGGGTTAGGGTTAGGGTTAGGGTTAGGGTTAGGGTTAGGGTTAGGGTTTAGGGTTAGGGTTAGGGTTAGGGTTAGGGTTAGGGTTAGGGTTAGGGTTAGGGTTAGGGTTAGGGTTAGGGTTAGGGTTAGGGTTAGGGTTAGGGTTAGGGTTAGGGTTAGGGTTAGGGTTAGGGTTAGGGTTAGGGTTAGGGTTAGGGTTAGGGTTAGGGTTAGGGTTAGGGTTAGGGTTAGGGTTAGGGTTAGGGTTAGGGTTAGGGTTAGGGTTAGGGTTAGGGTTAGGGTTAGGTTAGGGTTAGGGTTAGGTTAAGAGAATCTGCCACTTTCAAAGTGGTTTTTTGGACGTAAATTTTGAACGCAGAGGGTTAGGGTTAGGGTTAGGGTTAGGGTTAGGGTTAGGGTTAGGGTTAGGGGTTAGGGTTAGGGTTAGGGTTAGGGTTAGGGTTAGGGTTAGGGTTAGGGTTAGGGTTAGGGTTAGGGTTAGGGTTAGGGTTAGGGTTAGGGTTAGGGTTAGGGTTAGGTTAGGGTTAGGGTTAGGGTTAGGGTTAGGGTTGGGTTAGGGTTAGGGTTAGGGTTAGGGTTGGGTTAGGGTTAGGGTTAGGGTTAGGGTTAGGGTTAGGGTTAGGGTTAGGGTTAGGTTAAGAGCAATCTGCCACTTTTCAAAAGTGGTTTTTTGGACGTAAATTTTGAACGCAGAGGGGCAACCTCATACCGAGACCATCCTCGGATACCTTGGGACCAGGCGCATTGGCCGAAAAAGTTTCGTCCCCCTGGTGGCGATTGTGGGTACTGCAATGGCGATTTGAAAGTTTGAAGCTCCGTAACTCCCCAACGCAGAGGGGCAACACAATTCCAAGCAGTGCCTGTTGTAGCCCTTGGCCAGGACTACATGCTCACCAATTTTAGCATTTCCGAGAAACTTTTTTTAACATGGAAAAACAGGTTTTTTGGGAATAACGTCCGGTAGGGGAGGGGCAACTGCACAATATTTTTAACCAAGATACTAGGCGTGGGGACGGATCAGAATCCGTTGAAATTTTGGTTCTATGTTGTTTCTATCCCGAGTTATGGCCGATTTAGAAAATTGAATTTTAAAATTTCAAAGTTGTGCCACTGGGCGAGGAAGATAGGCACAGGGATGTCCTTTGGTGTGGCAGGTGCCCAGGCCCCCTAGACATGTGTGCGAAGTTTTGGAGTTGTAGCTCACTTACTTCATGTAGCTGCCATTGACCCCATGTAAAATTTTGGGGAAAATTTCTTTAAGTGCCGAGTCCTAAGAAAATAATTTTTCCAAAAGTATTTAGGAGCACGTTTTAGGCCATTTGGAGTATATATGATTTTTTTTTTTTTTTTTTTTTTTTTTTTTACACCACTAGTTGGCGCTATCATGACCAAAAAATTATGGGTGAGTAAGGGGGAACTCCCGTCACTTTTTTTAAAAACCCTATATAAAGGTGGAAGGAGTTGGAATTGGAATGTGGAAATGGATTATGGAGTTGGAAGGTGGAATGTGGAGTTGGAATATGGAGTTAGGGAAGGTGGGAATGTGGAGTTGGGAATATAGGGTTAGGGTTAGGGTTAGGTTAGGGTTAGGGTTAGGGTAGGGTTAGGGTTAGGGTTAGGGTTAGGGTTAGGGTTAGGGTTAGGGTTAGGGTTAGGGTTAGGGTTGGGTTAGGGTTAGGGTTAGGGTTAGGGTTAGGGTTGAGGGTTTAGGGTTAGGGTTAGGGTTTAGGGTTAGGGTTAGGGTCTAGGGTTTGGTAGGGTTAGGTTAGGGTTAGGGTTGGTTTAGGGTTAGGGTTAGGGTTAGGGTTGGGTTAGGAGTTAGGGTTAGGTAGTTAGGGTTAGGGTTAGGGTTAGGGTTCGGGTTAGTTAGGGTTAGGGTAGTTGGGTTAGGTTTAGGGTTAGGGTTAGGGAGGGTTGGTTAGGGTTGGGTTAGGGTATTAGGGATTTAGAGTTTGGTTAGTTGGTGTATCAGGGTTAGGGGTTAGGTTAGGGAGAGTATTCAGCAGGTTGGCTGGTTGTTAGGGTTGGCTCTAGGGTAGGGTTAGGGTTAGGTTAGGGTTAGGTTTAGGGTTAGGGTTAGGTTAGGTTGGTTTAGGGTTGGGTTACGGGTTAGGGTTTAGGTTTGGGTTAGGGTTGGGTTAGGGGTTAGGGTTAGGGTTAGAGTTAGGGATTATTTTATGGGTTAGGGTTAGGGTTAGGGTTAGGGTTAGGGTTAGGGTCGGGTTGAGGGTTAAGGGTTTGGGTTGGGTTGTAGGGTTGGGTTTAGGGTTAGGGTAGGTTTAGGTTAGGGTTTAGGGTTAGGGTTAGGGTTAGGGTTTTAGGGTTAGGTTAAGTTAGGGTTAGGCACTGGGTAGGTTAGGTTAGGTAGGGTGGGGTTAGGGTTATGGGTTGGGTTAGGGTTAGGGTTAGGGTTAGGTTTTAGGTTGGGTTAGGGTTGGGGTTAGGGGTTAGGGTTAGGGTTAGGGTTTTGGGTTAGGAGTTAGGGTTAGGGTTAGGGTTAGGGTTAGGTTAGGGTTAGGTTAGGGTTAGGGTTAGGGTTAGGGTTAGGGTTAGGGTTAGTTGGAGTTAGTTAGGGTTAGGGTTAGGGTTGGGTTAGGGTTAGGTTGGGGAGGGTTTTATTAGGGTTTAGGGTTAGGGTTAGGGTTAGGGTTAGGGTTAGGGTTAGGGTTAGGGTTAGGGTTAGGGTTAGGGTTAGGTTAGGGTTGGGTTAGGGTTAGGGTTAGGTTAGGGTTAGGTTAGGGTTAGGTTAGGGTTAGGGTTAGGGTTAGGGTTAGGGTTAGGTTGGGTTTGGGTTAGGGTTAGGGTTAGGGTTAGGGTTAGGGTTAGGGTTAGGGTTATGGTTAGGGTTAGGGTTAGGGTTAGGGTTAGGGTTGGTTAGGGTTAGGGTTAGGGTTAGGGTTAGGGTTAGGGTTAGGGTTAGGGTTAGGGTTAGGGTTAGGGTTAGGGTTAGGGTTAGGGTTAGGTTAGGGTTGGTTGGGTTAGGGTTAGGGTTAGGTTAGGGTTTAGGGTTAGGGTTAGGGTTAGGGTTAGGGTTAGGGTTAGGGTTAGGGTTAGGGTTAGGGTTAGGGTTTAGGGTTAGGGTTAGGGGGTTGGGTTATGGGTTAGGGTTAGGGTTAGGGTTAGGGTTAGGGTTAGGTTTGGTTAGGTTAGGGTGGGTTGGGGTTGGTGGTTAGGGTTAGGGTTAGGGTTAGGTTTTAAGAGCAATCTGCCCACTTTTCAAAAGTGGTTTTTTGGACGTAAATTTTGAACGCAGAGGGGCAACCTCATACCGAGACCATCCTCGGATACCTTGGGACCAGGCGCATTGGCCGAAAAAGTTTCGTCCCCCTGGTGGCGATTGTGGGTACTGCAATGGCGATTTGAAAAGTTTGAAGCTCGTAACTCCCCAACGCAGAGGGGCAACACAATTCCAAGCAGTGCCTGTTGTAGCCTTGGCCAGGACTACATGCTCACCAATTTTTAGCCATTTCCGAGAAACTTTTTTTAACATGGAAAAACAGGTTTTTTGGGAATAACGTCCGGTAGGGGGGGGCAACTGCACAAGATTTTTAACCAAGATACTAGGCGTGGGGACGGATCAGAATCCGTTGAAATTTTGGTTCTATGTTGTTTCTATCCCGAGTTATGGCCGATTTAGAAAATTGAATTTTAAAATTTCAAAGTTGTGCCACTGGGCGAGGAAGATAGGCACAGGGATGTCCTTTGGTGTGGCAGGTGCCCCAGGCCCCCTAGACATGTGTGCGAAGTTTTGGAGTTGTAGCTCACTTACTTCATGTAGCTGCCATTGACCCCATGTAAAATTTTGGGAAAATTTCTTTAAGTGCCGAGTCCTAAGAAAATAATTTTTCCAAAAAGTATTTAGGAGCACGTTTTAGGCCATTTGGAGTATATATGATTTTTTTTTTTTTTTTTTTTTTTTACACCACGTATGTTAGAAGGAACGCTTTCTATGAGAAAAAGTATGGTGAGTAGGGGAATTATTTTTTAAAATATATAAGGTGGAATTAGATTGGTTGAATATAGGTATATGGAGTTGAAGGGTGAATGGGGTTGGAATATGGGTTGGAATTTTGGTTAGGTTAGGTTAGGGATTATTGGAGGTTTTAGGGTTAGGTAGGGTTGGGTTGGAGGGTTAGGGTTAGGGTTAGGTTAGGGTTAGGGTTGGTTAGGGTTTAGGGTTAGGGTTAGGGTTAGGGTTAGGGTAGGGTTAGGGTTAGGGTTAGGGTTAGGGTTAGGGTTAGGGTTAGGTTAGGTTAGTAGCAATCTGCCCACTTTTCAAAAGTGGTTTTTTGGACGTAAATTTTGAACGCAGAGGGGCAACCTCATACCGAGACCATCCTCGGATACCTTGGGACCAGGCGCATTGGCCGAAAAAGTTTCGTCCCCCTGGTGGCGATTGTGGGTACTGCAATGGCGATTTGAAAAGTTTGAAGCTTCCTTAACTCCCCAACGCAGAGGGGCATTACAATTCCAAGCAGTGCCTGTTGTAGCCCTTGGCCAGGACTACATGCTCACCAATTTTTAGCCATTTCCGAGAAACTTTTTTTAACATGGAAAAACAGGTTTTTTGGGAATAACGTCCGGTAGGGGAGGGGCAACTGCACAAGATTTTTAACCAAGATACTAGGCGTGGGGACGGATCAGAATCCGTTGAAATTTTGGTTCTATGTTGTTTCTATCCCGAGTTATGGCCGATTTAGAAAATTGAATTTTAAAATTTCAAAGTTGTGCCACTGGGCGAGGAAGATAGGCACAGGGATGTCCTTTGGTGTGGCAGGTGCACCAGGCCCCCTAGACATGTGTGCGAAGTTTTGGAGTTGTAGCTCACTTACTTCATGTAGCTGCCATTGACCCCCATGTAACATTTTGGGAAAATTTCTTTAAGTGCCGAGTCCTAAGAAAATAATTTTTCCAAAAAGTATTTAGGAGAGCAGTTTTAGGCCATTTGGAGTATATATGATTTTTTTTTTTTTTTTTTTTTTTTTTTTTTACACCACTAGTTGGCGCTATCATGACCAAAAATTATGGGTGAGTAAGGGGGAACTCCCCGTCACTTTTTTAAAAACCCTATATAAAAGGTGGAAGGAGTTGGAATTGGAATGTGGAAATGGAATATGGAGTTGGAAGGTGGAATGTGGAGTTGGAATATGGAGTTGGAAGGTGGAATGTGGAGTTGGAATATGGAGTTGGAAGGTGGAATGTGGAGTTAGGGTTAGGGTTAGGGTTAGGGTTAGGGTTAGGGTTAGGGTTAGGGTTAGGGTTAGGGTTAGGGTTAGGGTTAGGGTTAGGGTTAGGGTTAGGGTTAGGGTTAGGGTTAGGGTTAGGTTATAGGGATAAATACGTCCTTCGAGACGCGTCTCAAGAATGTTTTTGCCAATAACTCCGGATAGGAATGCCCTATCATCATGGAACCAAGTTCCT